>BHDV01050340.1:126510-222768 GCA_005406045.1 Adoxophyes honmai | reverse complement strand
ATATTAGTTTTACAACTTGTATTACCAGTATTTCAATGTATGCAAAAAATAATCCGAGTAAAGCTCGGTCACCCAGCTAGTAAACAGATAGTATAGATAACTTTTAAATGTTATTACAAATTAATCAGAACGTCTAATTCCCTATCCATTAGATTGCATCTACTCTGTAGATTTGTCTAATTACAGATGCGTTTGGTTTAATAATACAACGGCTTAAGGTAGCGTAACGTTTTCTGACCTACTCTTGCTTTACAGAACTATATTTAGATCATAGAATCCGTCTTTAAATAAAAACAGTAGGTACAAGACGTGACACGTGAATGGCTTATTTTTCTCTTTTTTTATCCAACCCTACTATTAATTTTCTATAGGTATACTTATTAGTTAAACCTATTTTAGAATAGATAGATTATAAAAAAAACAAAGCTTTAATTAAAGAAAACGCCACCAAAATACGGCACCTATTTCAAATTTAGAACAAGGTGACATACCACCAGTGAGCTCTACTGGACACATTTTAATGCCGGCCAGTACGCACGCGCGAGAGTATTGACCGCGACGACGCCCGCCGGTGACAAGTGGGATGAAAAGATTTTAGCTCTCGTCTGTGGTGGGAATAGAAAAAAAATTGAGAGATCGTTTATGAGCTGACGTTTGCAGAATTCATTCCTGAGTAAGTAGATTGGAACTTTTGCTTAGTTTAGATACCTATGAAATGATTTAATTACTTAATTATGAATCAATAACAAAGGAGTATGTTACTGTAAATATAAAAGTACCTATTTAATTAAATAAGTATGGACCTACCTAATAATTATGCTTCGGATTCGAACCTGAGACCTTAAGTTTCATAGTCAGGTTCTCTACCCAAGGGCTATTCGGCCATTGAATGATAATTTTAACGACCGTAATTATTGGTTAAAAATGATGTTCTATAAATCAAATTATTACACTTTACCTTTCATACCTACAAAAAATTCTAACGGAACAAGCACCTTAACAATCATAGTAGGTAGGTACTTATCCACTAACCCAAGTAGTAGACTAAACCAACTATTTTAACTCCACCCCAACAAAGATAAATCTACTAAAACCAACAAATAAATCCGCTAACCCTGAATAGTGACTTACCTAAAGTGATAATAAACTCCAAAAAAAAAAAAAAAACTAACCCTGTCGTAAAAAAAAACGACACTAAAAAAGGGATAAAAGTGTCCGGGAGCAAATGAAATGGAATGCAAATGTGGGAGGGAAAGGGATTGGGAAGGTATTTGATGGCCGTCAAATACTGGCCGAATGCTGGGCAAATTCAAAATTGGAATCCCCTGGAACCGTAATGACTATTCAAATTCAGAACTCTTACAATGAGTATGAAAGTAACAAGGTACAGTCACGAACCGTGATTGTTGAGCCACTTGCCACTGTTCGCAATTTAGACGTGTAATCAATGACTGATGTGACGGACTAGATGTCAGCTATTGGATTAGTATTACGCGACCAAGTTACAAACATAGGCAAGTGGCTCAACAATCCCTGTTCGCGATGGTACCTACGTAATAAACGCGATTATTTATTTAGGTAAGTTTGTACGTACATTTTTTAGGATTACACACATTTAGGATTCAGTTGTAGTTGTTGCACCCACCCATGGTTATAAGAACCCGACTTAAGTAAAACAGTTTTTTTTAAACCGCGTTTGTGGGAATCACTTTTTGACATCGAGTGCGAGTTTTTAATAGCCTTTTTACATACATTCATCATACATGCATCACCCCTGTATTCCCAAATGGGGTAGGCAGAGGACAGGAAATGCTACATAGACAAAACCATGACTATTTCACGTTTATTATTTCATTTTAGGTATAAAAGTGACAGGTTGCTAGCCTGTCGCCTAAAATATACCTTGAAATTTCCTTAGTCTCCTCTTACGACATCCACGGAAGAAATGGAGAGGTGCTATTCTAGCCTCACGGTCACGGTGGCCTTTTTACGTAAGTTCAACGATTCAGGGTGCTTAGCTTTTACAAGCAACAGGACGGACAGACAGCAAAGTTATTCAAAGGTCCTATTTTAAAGAAAAAGGAAAGCCTGAGTTACATTACTAGCTGCCACTGCGCAGCGGGAGGCTAGCCTTAACTGACAGACGGATTAAGATCTCATTACAACTAGATTCAGATGGGCCTGTATTAGAAACCTTGATTAAAGAAATAGGGAATGTAAAGTGCGACCATTTTATTTATGGATTGCGGATTTTCTTACTACGATCCACTATTATGACTATTCCACGCTCCGCAGCCACTTCTAGCCTAATTTTAGGTTTGAAAACAGATGGAAGAGGTAGTATAATAATGACAGGTTGCTGGCCTGTCGCATAAATTACACCTAAACCTATTTCCTTAGTCGCCTCTTCCGACATCCACGGAAGAAATGTAGAGGTGTTATTCTAGACCCACACGGCTTACGATACTTATATAGAAAAATAAGTAAAGCAAACCTACCTAAGGTATTAAATAGTAATAGAAAAACCAACAAACAATGTGCAGTTTAGGCGAAATTCAAGCCTACCTCTCAAACTTCGCTGGGCCAATCGCTGTCGAACTTTCGGCTAACGAATCCCACTCTGCCCAGCGGTGGACTTTTGTTTGTTTTCGTTTCAAGTTATTAATTGGAGTTCCCAGTTTGTACGATCCTTGACAAACCGTACTTTTCCAGTTTTAATTTAATTCCCTGCAGAACTTTAAATGCAGCGATATTTTAGTTTATCGAGTTGATTCATCGCAGGTTTTTGTTTAACAGGCCATAATATCCTTTAGTACCATGTCACCACATATTATGTAAGTACCTACCCAGTTATCGCGTGAGCATAATTGCTTACATGACACAGAAGATCTGAATACTCTGAATGGATGTTCTGACTACAAGTTCAAAACATTTCAGAAGTCGAAATTTCCGATTTCTTTAAAAGCACTTGAACTAAGTTGCCAACGCAATTGTTAATTAAAGTAAGAATACCGTGTGGTGTCGGGTTTAATAACCCCTCTCCATTTTTTCCGTGGATGTCGTATGAGGTGATCAAGGGTATAATATGTTAAGGTTTATTTTAGACAAGAGTCTAGCAACCTAGCACAATAGTACCTACCTCAGAACTTAAAACCTAAAAATGATGCTAGAAATAGCTAAAGAACGTGAATTTACGTGGATTTGTCTATGTAGCGTTTTGTGTGCTCTGCCTACACTATTTGGGAATTCAAGCGTGACGTATGTACCTATGTATACCTTTTAGGCGACTCACTTATTATACCTACTTGTGAAAGCCGTAGTTGTATCCTTATCCGTATGTTATCTGAAAAGAAAACTATAGTTCCTGAACATACACGCATAGTTTATTTGGAAGACAAAGTATGTACAATGTAGAAGCTTGTATTTATGTAAATTGTAGGTATGCTTGTGCACTCGGATTGCACTGCCCTTTACGACATGGTGTAAAGTTTAAGGGCTTTCAAGCTCAAAGCAATCTCGACTAGATTCTGATATCACGATGCTACTCGTTGATGAAACACTATCTACGGTTTCTGTTTGCCTGGTTTATTTAGGTCATTAAATCACTTTCTGACTGTGTTTTTCATAAAAATATACATTATGTCTTTTAAGATGCAATAGTGACAATTGACGAAGTAATTCAACGTTGTGTGTGAAGTTCCCAATCCGCACTGGGCCCGCGTGGGAACTATAGCCCAAGCCCTCTCATATTGAGAGGAGGCCTGTGCCCTGCAGTGGGACGTATATGGGCTGATGATGATGATGATGATGAGTGACAATCGCCTAAACCTTAACCTATTTCCTTTGTCGCCTCTTACAACATCCATGGAAGAAATAGAGCGATGTTATTCTATATCCGAAACCACACGACTTATTTGCCTTTTTATGAGATTCACAGAAGAATTGGAGAGATGTGATTCTAAATACTTCATCTCATGTATAGATAGGTAGGATTCCATATACATAGATGAGAAATCAATATCTCAGTGTGAAAGTAAATGTTAATCAATCCTAATAAGTTCAACGTAAGGATTCTGCGGTTTCATCTGCGGAGTGGTCCATTTTACTACTCCGTAAACTTTTATCTCATGACTAGGGACGCGAGGCTTTATTTAAAGTCAGGGGTTGCCAGGATTCCTTTATTTTTATTGTTTTCGTGCTAATTAAGTGCCCTGTTTGAATTCGCCGACTAATTTGAAGAATCATTCCATTATTATGAGTAGCTAAATGGGCATCAAAGACACAATCGACCAATGGCACTCGTGTAGTGTCGGGCTTAGAATAACGCCTATCCATTTCTTCCGTGGATGTAGTAAGAGGCGACTAAGAAGAATTTTAGGTAGGTATGTTTTAGGGGTCGGGCTAGCAATCTGACATTATTATAAGTATTTCTTTATCTAACTTGTAACCTAAAAATATACTAAGTGGCTACGAGACATGGAACAGCCGTGATTTTGAATTAGTATGTAATGTTGTTCTGCCTACCCTAACCCATTTAGGAATACAGGTATGATTAGTGTATTGATGTATGTCCTGTCGCTCATAGATAACACCAGAGGAGACAAAAGCGCATTAACAACCTAATAGACCACAGGGTACCAAGGTACCAACGTACTTTTTTCTAAAATATTTTGAACTAGCTTTCCGCCCGCGGCTTCGCCCGCGTGGAACTCGATTAAATTGCGGTATAAAGCACAACTATAAGAAAACTTCTCGTTTCAAACGACACACAGCGCCATCGATCTATCATCTATCGATCGGTCATCGATCGATATCGATCTATCAAGCAAACTATATTTTTGTTTTCCCTCGGGAACATCAATTTTTCCGGGATAAAAAGTAGCCTATTATTTAATCCGGACTACTATCTTTACGTCTGCAAAATTTCAAAGCAATCGGTTCAGTAGTTACGGCGTGAAAGCGGAACAAACAAACAAACAAACAAACAAACAAACAAACTCACTTTCTGACTTATAATATTAGTAAGGATTTCGAATCGTTCCAGCATAAATCCCATGCGACAATTTTTTCCATAATGTAGTATGTAGTTGTGTTTTGTTGTTAAATTATTGTTTTCCAATCAATATTATTTTTTTCAAATAATACATTAAAAAAAATCGCAACAGAGAAAACATGACATGCATTTTTTTTTAAACTAGCAGCAGCAACACTTAAAACAATTTCAAGCCCCATTACAGGCAAAGGCACGATCATTCAGCCAAAATGGTTGCAGATCTGTAAGCACAGAGCCCATGTGACTGGAGATGGTGTGGTATGATTTCGCTTCACTGCAATTTTATTGTGAAAAATGTAACATCAACTGGTATTTTCATTTTCAAGCTTACCTACTGTCAAGACTTGTTGGAATAAATTACTAAAACTGCGGGATCTGTGGAGAACGTTTGCGATTGTTGTTTTCAGTAAAGTTAGGTTCATAAACGTAACTATGACATGATAGTTTGACGCAAAGACTGCGAATTTGACGTCGCTGTTTGTTACTTACGGTCGGTTGTCAAGTTGCAATTAACATCATCATCATGCACACGAATGCTACATAAATGATACCTTATCGGTTCAGGTAGTTGAAACAATGTAAACAATCCTGACGTGTCTTTTTATTTAAACGTACACTTTATAAATCGAAAACTTTACATTTTACAATTTAGGTATGAAAAAATCATTAACTTTCATAATTGAATTGTATAGTGTAACGATTTTCATTTTTAGAATGTGTATTTCAACAAAAAGACATGTCAAGATTGTTTATATTGTTTTAACTACCTAAACCGATAAGGTATAGTCCATGGTTTTTGTATTGAAACCTAAAGAATATTCTGCTTGAAGTGGCCACTAAACGTGAAATAGTCATTGTTGTGTCTATGTAGCGTTTTGTGTGCTCTACCTACCCCGTATGGGAATATAGGCGTGATTCTATGATTCTATGTATTTTTATACGTCTCGTAGCCACTTCTAGTAAATACTTTTAGGCTTTAAGTTAAAAGGCAACAAAGTTTAATTATTGCGTTAATCGCCCCTAAGACATAAACGAAAGAAACGGTGAGGTTGTATTTTAAATCCAACACCACACGGCAAATTAATATTTACTTATGAATGAAATTTAAGATGCTATTACACTTTTGAAGTTCAGCTAATGTCGTATGTACCTAGCTTTGCTGCCATTAGACAACTGTCGTATAAAGTGCTATGCAAAATGGGTGCCGAGTGTAAGTCACTGGCAGCCGGGAAAGCCGTAATAAACAATGCCATTAGCAGCGAGCGTTACGCGGCAGATTTTAAATTCGGAACTCACCGCCATTCGTCATGTCGCCGCGCCCGCGACACCGCGGTGTGGGGTGCATGAGATGTTGATACTTTCGCAAAGTTTTCCTCAATGCAGGAAAAGTTACATATGGTACGTTTTAGAAAAAGTGAAAGGGTAGTTAATTTCTATGGGTACTACGTTTGGACTTAAAGTTTTTTCATAATAATTATTCTATATTTTCTTACTTATTGTAAATTCTATAATCCAACCACAATATATCTACACTTTAGTTTTAGTAGATACTTAGGTAAGTAAATACATACATACATCACTCATGTATTGTCAAACGTGGTAAACAGAGCATACATAACTTTACATAGTTACAATCATGACTATTTTTCACTTTTCGTAGCCTTAGAAGCTTTCATAGCCTTTTCATACCTTTTAATTTTCGTATACTTAATTGGAAATTATTAATAACGCTGTCTAGATAAAAAAATACTGCCATGAAATCACCAAGTTGCACTGAGTCTGAGCCGCTATGTTCACTAGGCAAAACATACATTTAATTCGTGCACGTTTACTCACTGGCAGTAATCGGTATGTTTTATACATAAATATAGTTTCGCTCCTTGCAATCTGATTAAGGCAGTTTCGTCTATCTCCTTTACAGTACAAGTATCTAAACTTCTCGGCCCTCCCTGCTTTCTTGACTAATGACGTCATGTGTCCCGCGCAGCGGCGGTCGCGAGCAGCGACAGCAAATGACTCGAATGAATTTAAAATTTGAAATTCGAACGCTAACGAGGGAGGCGATACCGTGAGTTATTGCGCACCATAGACAATCGTTGCGACGCTTTACGTTGGTAAATAGTAGTTACGTTAGTTAAACGGGTTTAATTTATAGTGAGTCCTTTATTTTGTTGCCAACTGGAAAAGAAATGTATGCGTGAAAACTATACGCTCTGGTTTTCAAGATGATTTAAGAAAAAAAAGTAAGAAAAAAACTGTTTATAACTGCATAGCTCATTTGCATACCGCAAGGGATCATAGGTGTGATTGTCATGTTTTCTTATCAAAAATGAAGTGAAATCTTTTAGTTACCTATTTAACACCTAAAATTGTACACAATGTACCTACTTAACTAACAGATACCTGCACCACATTGCTTTAGAGTGCTAAACTGCTAACAATCTGTCAATATTTTAAATGTATTTAAATTAAATAATTAGGTACGTGTTGTTTGATTAAAATTCAAACTGGCCGACATGTTTTGACAGCCGTGACATGTCCAACGTGACCCAATGTGATTATTGTTATCTGATTAGGATTTAACTATAGTTTTCCTTTATCTGATGCATAGATAAAGAGTTAAGTATGATTTATTGACTGTTTTGGACGTTTTGGTGTATGAATGAATTGAATCTTATGTTACTGCAGTTTAATCAGTACTTGGTCAGTCATTTATTAGCTAAACAAGGTAGGGATGACAAAAGTCATGCAAATTGTATATTCTCAATGAAACTTTTTTGTAATACCAGCACGCTTAGGAGTATTACCTATTATCTATTCTGTGGTATTACTCCTTTATCTTCATTTTATTACGTTGTGGTAAGGCTGGCAACCTGTCACCATTATTATCTGGTTTTGAACCTAAAATTAACAGAGTTTAGTCTATGTAACATGTCATTGTGCTCTGCCTACCTCATTTGGGATCATAGGTGTGATTGTTACATATGTTTTCTTATCAAAAATGAAGTGAAATCTTTTTTCATAATCGATACGTATTACCTTCGCCAATGCCCTTCTCAAATCTTAAATAAACGCGGACATATCGCAAGCAGTTTCACACCGCACACAACCAACAATGACAAATAAAACAAACAACAACATAACGCCTTTGTTTTACTAACGAACTCTAATTGCTATTCTGGAATTCCAATTCCGCCAGAAACCTTAGACCTACGCCGTGAAACCAAGCCAAGGTGCGCTTGAATATGACAAGGATCAAGATGGTCTGGTCGCCTGTGTGACGCATTGACTGTGCCCTGATTGGCATTAGGACGCTAATGCCACTCATTGGCCGAGAATCAGTTTAGCGTCTGGCATTTGCCGAATGCATTATGGCGGCCGTAAAGCTGGGTACATACGTGACTCCTTCCTAGAATCCATTATGAATTTTCGTTATAAAATCTAATTTGACATTTTGCAATTTTCATGGAGAATCTATGCATTATGGTAAACAGTATGAAAATAGCACGGGGACAACTGTAAATAGAACACATACTCAATCAATAAAAAAAATACTATGTACAGTCTCAGTCAAAGGTAAAAAGTTATTTGTAGTCAAAGAGCCAAAAATAATATACGCACGTGTTGAGACAGTAAGACCGTGTAAGCGTTTATTTTTATAGTAATTTGTGTTCTACGAAGCAGGAGTCCAGGAAATAATCACCTATGCCTATACACCAGAGTGTTAAACCTGGTGGAATTTATTATTTTAAAGATTAATAATTTTACAATTTATAAATTACCTATTTCTCTAACCATTTTACATTGAAAAGGAATAAAAGTATTTAAATTTTTTTCAATTAAAAAATAGACTATTTTTGTATTATGTCATGTGTATCCGTGTGTAGACGGCTTAAGACGCCGCCATGTTGGCACGCGAACGTTCCAAATTTGATTAGTCGCGGGTGGGTAATTTTGCGGGAGATCATAGTGGCCAGTTACTTTTAAGAGTTGAATCTGGAATGGATTAAAATACATCTTTATTTTTTATAAGAATACGTGAGAAGGTTAGGTCAAGGAAATTAATCTGTTGCTTTTAAAATTATATAGAGAGGTAAAACAGAATCAGCATTGAATCTCTGTGTTGTTTTCCAATGACAATGAAAATGATAGCCTAGCATTGTACCTATAACTATTTTACCTCATTTCATTAACTTGGTTCCTATAAAATATTCTAGAAGGGATTACGAAGTGTGAAATAGTTTATGACCCAGTACACGTAGAGTGTCGCGAGCTCTGTCTACCCCGTCTGGGAATACAGGCGTGATGTAGGTACATACGTATGTTCTACTCTCAATTTGTTCTAACACAAACGCTTCTAAATTTACATTCTATGCTGAACAGCGTTAGTCAGCTGCAGTACGTAGCTTGCCTACTAATCCCTACTGTCTCACGTGTATCTGTCTGCCTGTGACATTTTCACACTTCAAACGCTGAACTAATAATAACGAAATTTTATTTGGAGGTAATTTGAGCACCGAGAAAAGAAAAGTAACTATAAGTGAATCCTTACTAATATTATAAATCGGAAAGTGAGTTTTTTTGTTTGTTCCGCTTTCACGCCGTAACTACTGAACCGATTGCTTTGAAATTTTGCAGACGTAAAGATAGAAGTCCGGATTAAATAATAGAGTACTTTTTATCCTGGAAAAAATTGATGTTCCCGAGGGAATGTTCGCTTTATACCGCAATATAACCGAATTCCACGCGGGCGAAGCCGCGAGCGGAAAGCTAGTATAATATAAGTGAATTCTACGCACACGGAGTCGCAGGCAACACGTAATATCATTAAAATTTATATCCCACGTTATATAACAAATGTTATATTATTAAGTGTAATATAACCACCAAACACTTAAAAGACAACTCCAATTAAAACGAAATTAAACAGCTTAAGAATCAAACAGAACTGTCACTTGTCGGAAACGGTGAGTAATGGTTTAAATGCGTGTCCAGCGTGTGAGTACATGTGTTTGTGCAGGAAACGCGATAGGTGCCCAATATAATGACCGTGTCACGAAGGCTGTCATTACTTTTGGGTACGAACACAGCTTAAAACAGCTCTGGCAGTGTTGAAATAAAACGCTTTTAGGTTATACTTATTTTTTGTGCGTAATGAGTTATATACCCGTGTGGTAGATGAGCTCCTCTCCATTTCGTCCGTAGATGTCATAAGCGGCGACTAAGTAGTAGAATCAGGCATATGTTAGGGGACAGGCTGGTACATATTACTATCATGACTCTACTAAAATTGTGCTAGAAGTGGCTATGAATCGATAGCAAAGTTAAAAATGGAAAGGGTTGTTTGATCCGTTCAGGTAGGTATTTTAAATACAAGAAACAAGAGGGAAGCGCGATATTTAATCACAGTGACTTTGCTGATACTAGTTATTGTATGTTGTTGAGATTTGATCCAAGCACTTGTGAACCTTCCGGGCTGAGACTAGTAGGTAGATGTTGTCATGTTTTTAAAGGTGCTATTAAAATTATAGGTACTTAATTGATTTCAGCAAATGACAGCAATTTAAAGGATACTGCTTGATTTGATAGGATACCTAGCGAAATACAGATAATGTCATCATCATCATCATCAGCCTATATACGTCCCACCGCAGGGCACAGGCCTCCTCTCAGTATGAGAGGGCTTGGGCTATAGTTCCCACGCGGGCCCAGTGCGGATTGGGAACTTCACACACAACGTTGAATTACTTCTTCGCTGTGTGTAGGTTTCCTCACAAAGTTATCCATTTCCTTTTTGTTTCTCAATTTGGAAATAAAAGGGATTTCCTACTCAGATCGAAGAGAACAGCCGACTGTAAAAAAAAATTGTGCCAATTTTTCGTTTCTTTACTTTTCTCCTACACATAGTAGGTACAGCGGACAAGGAATGAAATCACAAAACGTGTTTTTTTTTCAATGTGTGGAGAAATTTAAAACCTAGAAGAAATTATGTTATACAAAAAGTATCGTACACCTACTTATAATTATACTCAAACTCGAACGAAAATATCACTCATTTAAAACAAAAATTGACTGACACATCGGATAAGAAATGCACCACCTTCCTTGCTGCCCCCACAACAAAATCCTTTTCGCTCTGTCGCATTTAACTAAATGCATTAGGTATAGATTTACAAGCATAAAACTATAACTAACTAGTATAACAGTCGCGATACGGGCAGCGTACGCGCACGTAGCTATCGGCCAATCGCGCGGGAGGCGTGCCCGGCCGTTGCGGTTCGAAAAAAGAACGTGCGATTTATCTGCAGGTAATGCAAGCTTGTCAACGGACGTAGTTAAAATGAGAGAAGAATATCAATGCTGAGGAGAGTAAATCAGATGGTAACACTGTTAATGAAAATTACCTGAAGTCTAAGAGTTAAGTCCAAGTCGAATGGATAGAGAAAGAGAAAAACCGAGAAAAAAATAATAGAATAACATGCCTACAAAATATTATCAATACACCTGGAGATTCGGCACAGTAGTAGTAGTAGTTTAGCGTAGTAGTCCCCGGAATTTAACTTGGCAAGGCAACAAAAATTAGCATACCTACTACTACTAACATTGTTCCCAAAATGGGGTAAAGTTAATGTGACACAACGGGATTTTGCTAATTGTTCCAGAAAAGTTGGTGATTGCTTCTCGCCAAGTATTTCTTTAATTTGTGTTTCTCTTCCTTATGGCATAAATAAAATAAGTATTTAGATGGTTTTGCAATGGCCTATTCTGAGCTCGTAGTCGTAGTACACCTACACTTTTATAGGAAAATTGCGTTTATTCATTCACCAAGTCCCAAATTAGACAAATTCATTCCTGTGCTATGGATACTAGACAACGCATAAACTCAAACGAGAGCAAACATTCGTAATGATAATGACACAAACCTCTGCCTCGACCGGGAATCGAACTCAGGACCTTAAGCTTCACAGTCAGATTCCTTAACCACTGGGCTATCCAACCCTTTTAATGCTTACTGTGAAAGCGTCCTACACCGAGCCCCAATTTAATCGACTGATTGATATATAATTTGGCTTATGTCATACTTAGCGACGCACAATTATAATGGGAACAACCTTGACATTCACTTGATTGGTGTGATTGATTCTCTGTCAGTTATGTACGAAGGTGAGGGCTTCGGGGGCCATTAAATATGTATGTGTGGGTTAGCACGGGTTCGGTGGCGCCCTCTAGTGTGTTTGTATAACACGAAAATGGACTATTTAAGTTGTGATAAAATGACATAATGTCTGTAAGTAACAAGCCTGGCGTTTGGTCCTAACATTGCTTAGTGTCCTTAAATACTGACGCATATTTATTACTAGTATATCCCTACTAAACTAACTGGCCATAGAACGTCAGAAGAAAAAAAGAATCAAAGAAGAAAAAATGCTAAATACTCTCTTTTGAGATACGGGTTTGCATAAAAGAGGAAATAAAATAACTAAGTAATGGAGGCCCTTACCTATTTCTAAATTTTTAATTAAGTTGACTTAATTATCGAGATCACGCGCTACTTTAAGTTTTATACAATTGAATATATATTATCTCAGTTCAGTGGATTTAAGCTAATTTAGGCTACAGCAGAATTCTATTACTAAATTGATTAATACCTGATAGTAGTAATGCGTCAGCCGAAATATATCCCACTGATGGGCACTTGGCCTTCACTCGGTCAGGATTTGGGGTGTTTCCACGCGGAGCTCAGTGCGGATTGAAAGCTTCGCACACAGCATCGAATTAATTCAAATAAATACACTTTATTTTCAAGCTGTCTTTCGATCAACCTCGACCAACCATTCTAGTTACACTCTCGATGACTTCATTACGAAATAATTATGATCATTAATCACAAGTGTCACTACAACTATGGTCATAATATCTCACGACATTGATCCGAAACAAAAGTCTATCAATATCTATGTCAGAATTAAAAAAGAACGGATTAGATGTATCATTACCGAGCAAGGCAAACGTCACTTGTATCTAATTAGTAGGTGATTTATGGTCTAATAGAAGCAATTATTGAGCGGGACTTAACTCCCGTTATTGGTCTCGTTAGGAAGGTACAAATTATGGGAGATTCCTGATGTCGGTCTTTTTTTGCTTTTGGGTTTTAGTAATTTTTTGTAGATTGCATGCAACTTTACCTAAAATAGACGGTTCTGGTAACGAGAATGCACAATGCTAGTGGATTGGAGACAAATAATAGTATTGCCATTGCGCGAATCAAAAGTCAAAAGTGTAGTAATGGAACGTTTGTCACTACCAATATTTCCAAAACTTATCAATTTTAAAAGCTCTCTTATACTTCATCATACAACATCATCACGCTATTTCGGATATTATGGCTTAAAAAAACATAACTCGAGCTAACACAAAATATGAGCCATCTCGAAAATTTAAACTGTTGTAGTGAACCACTGCGTCAATCTATTCTCATAGTATTTGACACTTCGGTGCAAGATACCGAGACTTATCCTATTGGTAAATTTTTATTTATGTCAATTTCCAACTTGTATTCCAAGCGGAAGTCTCTTTTCTACTATTTTTGTTAGAAAGAGATTACCGCTAATGTTATAAGTAACAAAAAGTTATGCTACAGGCCCGGATACTTACATTTACATCGGCTTCATAATAATCTCTAAGAAACCATTTAAAAGAGACTAAAGTAACCAGTGAATATTTAAACAGGAGAGGAATATTATTACGGACCTCTGTTGCCAAAACTATTTCTTCACAATTTTGAGAAAACCATTCTAGTTCATGTAATTATAGTAATTAAGCAACCCATCTCATTCCTCCCGTGGCATATTGTGGGCTCAATCATGACTTTGTTGTAAAAAAAAATAACACGTGCCGTTTGAAGCAAGTTTTTTTTTGCAAAGTGTGCGAAAATGGTAGATTATTTCCTTGTTTTTAGTACGTATTTTCTTATACTAAAAGCATTTGGCATTGATAAATGTTACAACAACGAACGTGAATATGACATTTTATACAGAATTTTTGAAAAGGCAATATGAATCCTATGACAAAATAACAGGTCGGTCTGCCTAAGGCTTATTATAGGATAGCGCAAAGTATATACGATTGATCATCCCTCAGACACAACCTATGCACCACAATCCATAGTTTCAATCAAAATAAAAAATAAGCTCAATAAAATAAAAAATAAATTTTACCGTACCATATTGGAAACAAGAATACGGGTAAAATAATTTTATCGCCAAGATAAATTGCTTACTTTCAGAGAAAAGTTTTTCTTCTTTTTTTTTAATTTTATGTTATATAATCCCTAATACATACATATACGAAAACAATATCCGTACTCTTTTATGTCGTATTGAATTCACGAAAATACAGAGCATTCCATTTTCGATAAAAATCCCACGACACACCAACATAAAGGCTGCGGACTGCAAAATTACAATTCATCTTTACAAAAAGTCGTGCGCCGGCGGCGCTCCATATCGCACGGTCACATTCTTGTAAGTACCCGCAAAAAAACTTAAAAAACCGCTCATTCGCCCCGCGGCGACGGTGGCGTGTGGACGTCGCAACGCTCGATAAAAAAAATGCACGACCTTACATTGTTTCTTACATTCTGCGATGAGGAATGTGTAAGGCATTGAACATTCTTCAGCGGCTAAATTTAATATAATTGTGAGAAAAGGAATCTGATGAATGTAGAATGAAGGTCTTTGTTCGATTGCGATAAAGCAACATTAAAGGAGTACCCTAAGTGCTATGAAACGTTCGTACCTTGCACAAGAAAAGTTTCGATTTAAATTGACAGCAAAAATTTGTCTTGCGGCAAGTGGCACAGTTTTATGTATCCACTGTTGGGTCAGCATAAGAAATAGCGTACCTTATTACATCTGGCAACTTTACGACTATCAGTAGGTATTCCGTCTATCCTTGCAACCTAAAAAACATCGCGGCAACCCATCAAAGCTCATGTCACTTTTGATTTACCATTCATCAAACGCCTTACATCACCGGCTACTACAAAACTAAAGGGAGGTCCACACACGGTAAAATCAACCGCTGCGATCGACCGGACGACAATTTGTCAACATTGTGTCGGTCGCAAAGTTGCGAGACAAACAAAGCGCGGAGTAATCGATGATTACTATCACCCGTAAACTCAGAGTGTGCGTAACGCTCTTAGCAAGAACATGACAATATTTGAATATCTAATATCGTAGTAAAGAGCCACAAATTCGAACCATCGATACTTTCATAACAACACGGATTTTTATTGCGATTTCCGATATCGTCTTCGATCAAATAAATCGTTGACACACGTTTCGACCTATTTGTAACGACAAATCGTACTATGTGTAGAGCACTTTATAGCTCCATGACGCAAAAACTAAATCCAAGTCTCCATTCGACTTTAGACCTTTAGCAACCCTCTTTAAATCGAGAGGACAACCGATTCTTCAAGAGCTCCAAGACAAACGGTGGACGTGCGCTTGATTCTACACTTAGCTTTTTGCTTATAGAGTCTTAGGCACAGCGCAGACAACAGACTTTTTGAAGTCGGCGCGGATTGTATGCATTTGGCCCTGCGCAAACAACAGACTATCCGTGACGGACTTTTTAGTCTGTGAAAATATAACGAACATATGGAGTTATATGTAGAAACGCACACGACGCGCAAAAAGTTCGGCGCACAATGCATACAATTCACGCAGACTTTTTGTGCGCCGTAGACTCGACTCGAAAAAGTCTACGCTGTCCCTTGTGCGCCGGATTTTTTACGCGTCGTGTGCGTTACATAATTCCATAGGTTCTATTTTCACAGACAAAAAAGTCCGTCGCAGATAGTCTTTCGTCTGCGTAGGGCCTTAAGGCCGTCGTTGGTTTACATGCGTGCGCGCCTGCATTAGTCGCCGGAGCGTGGGAAAGCGATCATTACCGACCGGTCAGGTTGCGCTGACGCGTAATTTGTGCTGATTTTACGCCTAATCGCTGCGTAAATACAGGATGGGGGAATAAAGGTGGAAGAAAGTGAAGCTGGATTATGGGATGGAAATCGTTTGACCTGTCATGGCGCGGAGCAGCTTCTTTAATGGCTCCCGGCTAAGGTCAGCATACACATATAAATATCATACTTGTGTTCCCAAATGGCGTAGGCAGAGCACGCGAAATGTTATACAGAAAAGCGACGGTGTCACATTTTGTAACTACCTTAAGGAAAATTTTTAGTTTTTTTGATACAAGAGGTTAGAATAGCACCCCCCCCCCTTTTTCTTCCCGTGAGTGACACAAGAGGTCGACTCTGGGAAAGGGGTTAACGTATTGTGGGCGATGAGCTAGCAACCTGTCACTGCAATGTCACGTTTAACCACCTGATTACCCTGAAATTGCTAAACTTAGCACTGGATTTTTGAATTCATGTGCTCTGCCTACCTCTCTTGGGAATTCAGGCATGAGAATATGTATGTGTATGTAGGATACTAGCCTGTTGGCTAAAGCATACCTTAAACTATTTACTGAATCACCTTGATAAGTACTTTGGATAAAAAGATAATAATGAAAAAAAACCCATACTCTCGCTTTTATCTCGTCGTTTAGCTCGTCATGTTTAGGGCTAGCCTGTAGACTCTGTAGCCCTTCAAAGAGCCGCGGCGGCCGCTACCAAACGCGCACTGCTCACCTTAATACACGTCATAAATGAGTCTCATGGTAGTTTCATCTTCAAAGCGGAGAACATTTACCTGACTTCCACTTATTTCTAAGTTAAGTAAATTCAAATTAGAGAAAGTAGTTTTTGTTTCTACTAAGAGTCAACTTATTATCTATCGTGTCTATCGTGCCCGCGACTCCGTCCGCGTGGAAAAGTATAATTTTCCCCGTTTTTTACATTTTCCAAATTTTCTTCGCTTTTAATAGTCGCAGCGCAATGTTATATAGCCTAACGCCCTCCTGGATAAAAGATCTATCCAACACAAACATATTTTTTCAATTCAAACTAGTAGTTCCTGAGATTAGCGTGTTCAAACAAACAAACAAACTCTCCCGCTTTATAATATTAGTACCTATAGATAATCAAGGTAAATCCTTCGACAGAGCGTAACGCAGGTAAGTAAACTTAAAAAGCTAACATAAGGAGTCCTTTATCAAAGCACACTCTTTTACCAAAGGCCTTACATTATATATTTACGACTTCAAACATATACGACATGGGAAGCAAGACACACATATAAAGTAGGCACCTGTTGGCCAATTACGGCACGACAAGACAATGCGCACTCGAAATAACCCCTTAACTTTTTACACTAAATTACCGGCGTGGTATTACGTGTGAAGCCGGTCTTCATTGGCATTGGTTATTGCTTTATGAATGACGTTTGGTTAGAATAATAGTTGCTTTTATTTTGTGTCGTAAGAGGCGACTAAGGAAATGGGTTTGGGTTATGGTCTGGGCGACAGGTCAACCTGTTACACGTCTATTGTCTGTTTTTAATCCTAAAATTATACAACAAGGAGCTACTAAACGTGAAATAATCACGATTTTACGTATGTCTCATTTTGTGAGCTCTGTCACCCCATTTGGGTGTATAGGCATTGTTGTTTGTAGATATGCGCATATTTTGTTCCTCAGTAACTTGAGCTACAGTAATGATATTTATAATCATCTAATCGCAAATATTTAATGATCCTAGGATATGATCATTGACTTTTTGTACATACTTAAGAGGATAGGAGTCGCCCCGCTTCAAACCGCTTCTCCATACAAACGTAGTCCCCTGTTTTCTCCGTGAATAATGGCATTAGAGCAAAAAAATTTTTACGTTATATTTGTATCTGTTTTGACTATGCTCCTATGATTTGCTTTTATCGATATTCTAAAAAATAAAAAAATAAAAAAAATAAAAAATATATAGCCAAAACAGATACAAATATAAAGTAAAAAAAAAATTTTGCTCTAATGCCATTATTCACGGAGAAAACAGGGGACTACGTTTGTATGGAGAAGCGGTTTGAAGCGGGGCGACTCCTATCCTCTTGAAATCTATGTTCTGTTATGAATAGTAAAATATTGTGTTTATGTTCATGACAAGCTGTAAATAATATCATTCTGCGATTCTTTTTTATAATTTCAAAGTATCTTGCGCTTTTACGTTCCACGGGCGTAGCGATGTATCAAAAGCTAATTCCTAAAAATTTTCCTCTGTAACTTCACTTTCAATCTTCGATGTAAATGGTGTTTCAATGTAAGGTTATTCCATTTCTATCATTACGTTCAATTGGTAATCGTTATCAAGATACGTAATAGGGTATGGGCGGCCAATCTGCACAGTTCGCGTGACGAGGCGCCCGCGCAGCGAAAAACGCCGAAATCACCGCGATCACTTAACTCGCACGATTTACATTACTGATTCATTATTGTTGTGATCTAGAATCTAACTGGGCTTGTAAATTTCTGTAAGTAAGTACTGTAATCCCGATATGAATTTTGTTATCATAGTTTTATTTACTTTGGTCGCCTTTTTCAAATACTTGGTTCTATAAAAGTTTCGTCATAATGGCATGATTTGGAATTCTAATAAATATTACAAGAAATGATTTAGTTTTCTCACGAATTTCGTCTATTGTTTTGTTAAGACGAAGCACGTGAAACAATACTCTATAATAGAGGAATTAACTCCTTGGCAAAATTTTGGTAGGGACTGTAAGATTAGAAGAGTAGATTGAAGAGCATTAGATCTAATTAGCTCTAGGACTTTGCAAAAGCTATACTTTTAAATAAAATTAACAAATGAAATTTATAGTATTACCTGCTTCATGCTACCCCCCTTACATTAACTACCTACGTTTAGCACCCATTTTTAGCTATTTGAGACAATTTGAGTTATATCATCGTCATAAGACGTCCACTGCTGAACATAGGCCACCCCTGAAGCGTAAACGCAGCTTTTAAATGAAACTTCGTTGCGCTGCTTGAGGACGAGCTGCGAGGCTCTAATTGCCCCCAAAACCCCCCTTTGTAAACAGCTGGCAGGCAATTTGTGTATCGAGCCTTACGCCAATCAAGAACAGGGAGATCACCACTCGGAAAAGCACTTGGTGCAATGGATATAAGGTTCGAAGTAGGTCGGGAAGTGGCGAAGAACTAATTGTTAGGTTGTACGCAAAATGTCTGCACTGAGCGTAGCGCGTATTTGATGGGCTTTTGTCTTTTTCTTGTGTTCAAAATCAAATCAAATTCGATTGTTTCTTTAGGCATTTGTTTTAGAGCTAATTTTTCAATCACCAGATAAAACATATCTGTCTGATAAATGTTGGCTGTCACTTTTCTTTTATATGACGCGAAAAAAGGATAGCAATAATTTTAACTGGCAGATAAATTTATCTGGTGATTGAACAATCGGCCCTTAAGTGACAAAGTTGCATTTAAGCGTTGAAATAACGAAACTATTTGAGAAGTGGTACCAGTGCGGTGTCGGGATAGAATATTACCTCTCCATTTCTTTCATGGATGTCGTAAGAGGCGACTAAGGCTCAATTCACACCAGAAGAGCAGCGCAGCGCGGCGCAGCGGAGCGCAGTTTCAGTGTCATGAGAATTTCAACTTTATTGTCATTACAATAAGACTTATTATCACATGAGAAACTCTAACGATGCGCGCGGTTCCAGCGATTCCAGCGCATTCCATAAACAAAGCCGTGCGACTGCGCGAGCTGTCGCGGGAATGCCCGAGGATGCTCGAGTAGTCGCGACGGCCGCTGTCAATACAAATATGTCAATATGTCAATAATTATGTAAATTCCAACGACTTCCTACGCATTCCAGCGGCTTCTCGAGCAGTCGCAGAAATCCTCGCGCATTCTCCACGGAGCGGGTCGCTGCGCTACGCCGCGCTGCGCTGCTCTTCTGGTGTGAATTGAGCCTAAGGAAATAGGTTTAGATAGGCTTTAGGCGACAGGCTATACCTGTCACGATTCTACCATTTCCATCTGTTTATAACCTAAAACTATGCTAGAAGTGTTTGCAAGGCCTGATATAGTCATAGTTTTGTCTCTGTCATGTTTTGTGTGCTATACCCAACCAATTTAGGAACACGGGTGATTGTTGGTTGTATGTTACGTTATTTGAGAAATCGAGTAACTTATGTATTACAATTGCAGCACCATAATCTATTTTATTGATCCAAGGCCAAGCATAGATTTGCCGGATCGTTAGCATGCCATGGAAAATATTTTGCCCTCAGCCATTCAACAGGCCGATTATACTCAAATAAATGCCGACAATAGACTCAATAGGATACAATGGAAAGACCTCGACCAAAATATTAAATGTCAATCCACTTTCGTAGCAATTATTCACAATTGTAATGCAATTATTTTGCAATATTCATTGAACAGTAATGATGTTTGAACGGACAATGGGGAATATGACAAGGTATGACGATGGGACCTCCGGGTCGGGCCATCGCATTGCATCCTTATAAACTTAGAAACATTCGAAAATCTTCTCTATTTCGAAGACACAAATGCTTGAGTTTTTTTTCTTGTTGGCAAAGTTATCCTTGTTAAGTTTTGGGATTAACGGATGGCGCTAAGACGCGGGAGCCCAAAAAATATACAAATTTCATGCCATATTAGGCTCGTTCATGCTTCACGCTTAAATAGATAGATAGTGTATTTGCTTTGTTGTATTAAGATATAGTTTTACTACCAAGGACACCAGTTACGATGGAGATACCTGGGATAATTGTTTTGATGATGGAAGCTTTTGATTTTTTTAATTAATATTCTAGATCCACATACACACACATACATCACGCCTATTTCCCAAATGGGGTTGGCAGAGCACACGAAACGCCACATAGACGAATGCATAACTATTTCGCGTTTCGTAAGCACTTCTAGCAATTATTTATTTAGGTTTAGTTCAGAGGTATAATAGTGACAGGTTGCTAGCCTGTCGCCTTATCCTTAGTCGCTTTTAACGACATCCATGGAAGAAAAGGAAAGGTGATTTTCTAAACTGGACATAACACGGCAGAATATTTCCATTTTCCGTTCAGTGATTGAGAAAAAGGCTTACTTAGGTCATAGTTAGCGGTAGCTTTGCTAAATAAACATGTAAGTCTATTTAACCAACCGAGAGTAAAGTTAAATCTTGGTGTAAGTTACTTTTACCCGTTTTTTGACGTGACTAATAATTTCATGACTTAATCCAAGGCTTAATTTAAATCTCGTTTAATAGTTGAACGCACCCTTAATGATTAATCTCAATAAGTAATTCAGTATGTATCCTGCGGTGTTCCCCGATATGTCTATGAAAATCTACACTTACCACTTTTACTATCTTTTGTTAGAATCTCAACCCTAACCGAATACCTAACAAATTTAGTTTCATATTATAAGGCGAATGTGTATGTCACCTGAAAATTACACATTCAGTAAGTTTATAAATTTCCTAAAAAATTTCAGGAAATTTATAAACTTCCGTAAGATTCCAAACGACAGACAAATTGTATTATTTTACGGCTGCATTTTCGTAAAATAATCAATTTACGTTAGGTTAGGTTAGATTATGTTAGTTTAGATCAGATTTAGATTAGGTTAGGTTATCTTATAAAATACGGATAACTCACGTTATAAATCGAGTTTAGCTCGACATGTTAAGGTTAAGGTTTTTTTTTTCTTTTTTTTTTTCTACAAATGTTTATGATTTATTTAAAAATATAACATTACGCAATACCAAAAATAAAATAACTAACTAAAATAATAACTAAGGTTAAGGTTAGGTTAGGTTATATTAAATTTTGCAAAAATGTGGGCGTAAAAATTTTTTTGTCTCCCGTTTGGAATCTTACGAAAGTTTATAAACTTCCTAGGAAATTTATAAACTTACGGAATGTGTTATTTTCCGGTGACATGTATAAAGTTTGACTGGAAAACACGTTTACAAGTAAATCGTCTTCAGTCTGCTTAGGACGATAAAGCGCGAGTAAAAAGAGATTCGCGCGAGATAGACTATACCTGTCACTGTCTAACTAGAGACGTCAGAAAGTGACATCTAGTCTATCCCGCGCGCTTGTCGTCGCGCGCGTCTTGCTGTGCTAAGCCTTTGGGACTAAACCTTAGCACAGAGGGGGATGGCAATTATTTTCCCAAAATCGTTTTTTCCAATAGCAATTTTTCCATTCGCATTTTTTCCCAAATTTCTTTTTACCCAGTTTAGTTTTTTACTAAAGCTTATTTTCAAAGTAGCATCTTTTCCCAGTTAGAATCGACACAGAAACATAGGTAGGTTTAGGTTACGTTAAGTTTTCATCGGCCCGGAGGGCCAAAATAACGTAGAAATAGGAGCTCCGCGTGAGCGGAGCTCCGTCGACACTGTTTCTGTGTCGATTCTAACTGGGAAAAAATGCTACTTTGGAAATAAGCTTTAGTAAAAAACTAAACTGGGTAAAAAGTAATTTGGGAAAAAATGCGAATGGAAAAATTGCTATTAGAAAAAACGATTTTGGGAAAATAATCGCCATTCTTGAGATAGACTATACCTGTCACTGTCTAACTAGAGACGTCAGAAAGTGACATCTAGTCTATCCCGCGCGCTTGTCGTCGCGCGCGTTTTGCTGTGCTAAGCCTTTGGGAGTAAACCTTAGCACAGAGTTCTTTGAATCCAGTTATACAATTAGCTTTAATAAAGAATTAAATACGATACAGTGATAGTACCTATGGTTCGAGAAGCGAGACGATACGCTACCAATCCGCCATTAACTCCCATCGGGTGCCAACATCTCGACGACTATTAAAACTGAACACCACATTACTCTGCGTGGGTGTGGTGAAAGGGAGGAGAGGTAGCGAGAAGGAATCGGGTGTGACTTTGAATTGCTAGAAAAAACTGACTTAGCTCATCTTTTGTAGGCTTGAGTACGTACAAACGAAACATTTTTAAAGAGGTATTAAACGTATGACATGAAATGAAATCGATTCATTTTACTAAGTAGGTACACTATATTTTTCTGGATATACTGCTTACTGTCAGACAACATGACTCCATTATCAATAGCGTAAACTCAATAAAAACGTTAAGTTTAACGTTAAACTCCACAGATTAATATTGTTAACTTGTATAAGCAATATGTCATCATAACAGCAACGCTGTTACATGATTTCACCACTTACAACTTCCTTATGGTTCAACTAATTTCAGAACACAAACAAAATTACAATCACCCCCAAAGTAATCTTTCAAATCTACACAAGGTATAGACACAGACAATGATTAAAAAGTTTATACGATTGATACCAGCATTTAGCATTTTAGTGTAATTCAAAGTAATTGCACCTACCTAATCCAAAGCCTTTTTCACAAATCTGACATTTACGATTTCTACTTTTATAACACGTGCTTTAATTTTGCAACGCATCTTTTTGTACTTGGTGGTTACTTGGTGGTGGTGGGAACCAAGACGACCAAGACGCGCTGTTATCGACGGTGATCTATGTAAGCTTCTTAGACTACCTTTCATCTTCTGATGTCTCTAGTTAGACAGTGACAGGTATAGTCTACGTCGCGCGCATTCCGCCTCGCGTCTAACCATGCAATTGCCTGGATTACATAACCACCCCGCTACCGCTTGTGAGCTGCGCCACACCTCACCGCTATCGCAAACGCGATCGCGCTTTGGCAAATGATGTTAATTTTCGAGTTTTACAGCGAACAAAGCAATGTATTATCGCGCAGCATCGCTCACGAGCGCGCTATCGCCGACTGTGGTTAGGTCTGAGGGGCACTAGGAGTTGGTTCTGTGCTCAATCCTTATAAGGCCTTATTTAGGCTCAGAAAACTTTCCCGACCTAAGATCTAGAAGCGTTGGCTGGAAAAACATAACTCCTTCGATAACTGCGTATCGTAATTCTAGGTGGCTGATTGTTTTATGAATAAAAATTCTTCTTGTGTCATATCATAAGATCAACGAAACATCAAGGAACATCAAGGAAATCGTCGTTTTCAATAAAAAAAATCATATTTACGCCTGTGTTTGCAAAAGGGCTAGGCAGGACACTCATAATGCTACGTAGACAAAAACGTGACCAATATTTAACGTTTCGTGGCCACTTCTACCATATTTTTTTAGGTTTTCAGTTGGCAGGTACAATAGTGACAGGTTGCTAACCTGTCGCCGAAAATGTACTAATTCAGGCGTTTCGTATGCACGTATGTTAAGGTACAAGACGCGTGCAATACCAAATGGGGTAGGCCGAGCACATGAACGACTATTTCGAGTTTCGTAACTACATTTAGCACCATCTTAAGTCTAGAGTTTTATTGTAATAAAACTGATGTCAGGCTGCTAGCCTGTCGTCTAAACTAAACTTAACTACACTAACCAATTAACTGACTAAACCTTTGTCGCTTCTTACAACATCCACAACAAATAAGGAAAATTGATACACTTTTTATCTAGCTCTTAAATTACAAATATCAAAAAATAACTACGATCTTATGTTATTTTCTGTACATTTAAAAGTTTATAAAGCTCTGTGCACACCGGCCCTAAGCGCGCACAATCGCACACTACCGGCACGCAGCGTCCGAATTACGACTACGATAGAATCGCGACGACAAATCGCACGACCGAGCGCCGACACGCGATCTCACCGTGTATCTATAGCCTTAATAGAAATCTAAAGGAAGGTCTAGCGAGTTTTGTCCCGTGGGAATTTGTAAAATTGTGTACATGCAATTATGTTCATACTCACACACACACACACACAAATATAATTTATGCCTTTACTTATCCTGAACGGGGTAGGCAGAGCACACCACGAAACGATACATATCTACATAAAACGACTACTCCACGTTTCTTAGACACTTATGGCTTATGGCATATATTTAGGTTAATTATGTAAGATAAAGAAGGTAGGTATATTAGTTACACGTATTTAGTTAACTTGTCGCCTAAAATATACTTTAACCTTTTTTTTATTTGGTCTCCTGACGAGTAGGTACAACGTTCACGGAAGAAATGTTCTGAAGTAAAAATTGTAATCATTTGTCAAGAAAGTAGGCTTTTTGATAAAGTCCCGTGTAGGTACATAAATATGAGTGAAAATCACGAAAGTTTAAAACAGTATAATAGGTAGGCTTTTATTGAGCTGCTGTACATAACACTGTATCGGTAACCGAATTCTAAATGCTGGTTTGAATCGTATTAATTTCCTAATGAAAGTCTGTGTTTCTATACCATGAAAAAATATTTTCTGATTGAGTTTGCAATTTTTTCCATAGAGCCGAATTTATTCTATTAAGTTACTCACGCAAAGAAATATTGTGTAGGAAAACTATTGCTAAACATCACTACATGATACGTGACAAACATCTCCCGTTTAGATATATTCAGTCAAACCCGCGGTGTAATGTTCCTGCAGTAAGCGAGTCGTGCGACCGCGGGCGGCCGGTCGCACCCGGATCGCCCGACACTTCCGATTGTCTACCGTGAGATGTAAAGATCTAAACAATTTCGCTGGGTCGTGTTCGGGCTTTCCGGTTGTGGCTCGCATTTTTAATGCACAGGATAAGGTTATTAGTGTAATGATAGAAGGTAATGTTTTTGGTTTTAAGTAGCACTACGTCGCTAAAAATTTCGCAACACAATTGTTAAAGGACATTAAAGGAGTCCTAGAAAACGAAAGGAGTTCTAAGAAAAAACATGGAAAACTAATGTACGATAAGATAGCTATTGTAACGAGATTTAACGCGATTAACAATTTGTAATAATATATTTACGGGTAAATATTCGGGCGTTTGAACCGCTGTCATTATTCTCAACACTTTTTTATCAGATTTCATAAGAAATTGGTACAATAAGTGTGTTATATAGTGTTTGTGTCTTATAGATTAATACACACTAGACTATTATATACACATCACCACGCAAAAAAGGCGCACCTAAGACGTCGAGTTGCGGAAACCAGCCCGTCCTACAATTACATTATATACACATTTCTCAAATAATCTGATAAAAAAAGTATTAAGAATAATCACAGCGGTTCAAACTCCCAAATATTTACCCTTACTGAAAGATTGATATTGTCTTACAGTATATGTATTCTAATAAAATGCCTAAGTAGTGACTAAAACCGTGCGAAGCTGGGGTCAACCACTAAGTTACATAAAAAACTCTGCACAGTTGAGGACGTTGATTGTTTAATCGATTCGTCTACACTAATATTATAAATTATAAATTATAAATTTTAAGATATAACGACAAACTCCACTACAAAGTTCCATAGACATTAACTTGTTCCCTACGAACTGGCTGAAAAGACGACCAATTTTGGAAATATGTCAACCTGCTTTAAATTTCATTTACAGTGCGCATACACAACTCGAGAGTCGCTTCAGGAACAAACTACGCGCTCAGATCGCTCACGATCTGCGCGGACGCCGATACCGCGCGATTTACTGCTCTATTCGGCGATAGATCGCGCCACTGCGGTGCTCTGGTATGCCTCTAGTGGAGAAGCATTACAGTATCCACAAAGCAGCAAATCAATGTTACGAAATACGGCAAATGGGTAAGGAACAAAAATTGTCTGCGCTAAGAGGTAGTTCAGATTTCTGTCGACACTTTTTGGTCCTTTACCTAATGGCTATCTATGTACATGGATCAGAAGCTTCAATAGTGAGTAAACACGCCTCTCGCGAAATAAGAGTAAAGTATGAAATTTGTTTTTGTAGCAAATTTTCCAGAATTTCCTTAACGTACAAATGCTTTTTTTGCAACAGACCATGAAGTTTTAAAAGCAGCTTTTAAACTTCATGGTGTGTTGCAATTGTCCTGATCAAAACAAAAACACAAAAAGACATTCATAAATAGAACACAAATCTGTGTTTTGAACATACGAGTGGTCAACAAAGTGCTGGTCAGTAGGAGCATACATTTATTCGAACAACTGTATAATAGTTCATTTACTAGTAAGCCAAAGCAGTCTCCACACCGCCGTACCGCTTTCCCGCGAACCAGAGCATGGCGGGCGGGCGCAAAATTGAAAACCCTCGTGACTTAACGTGTTAGATGCCGCGATACTGGACACTGTACTTAACAAAAGACAAAAAGACATCAAGATGGAGATTTAAAAACAAACGCAATAACCCAACCTAAATAACCATCACGTCAATTTTCCCAAAGGAGGTACTAACTGTCCTGTGTGGTGTCGGGACAGAATAACTCTTCTCCA
This sequence comes from Adoxophyes honmai, assembly GCA_005406045.1. Taxonomy (NCBI): domain Eukaryota; kingdom Metazoa; phylum Arthropoda; class Insecta; order Lepidoptera; family Tortricidae; genus Adoxophyes; species Adoxophyes honmai. The sequence continues at coordinate 195,456 of BHDV01050340.1, read as the reverse complement.
TTTCTTCCATGGTTGTCGTGAGAGGCGACTATAGAAGAAAGTTTGGGTATGCTATAAGCTAATAAGCGACATACTAGTAACTTGTCACGTTTATACTACCTCTTCCATCTGTTTCCAAACCTAAAATTTGGCTAGAAGCGGCTGCGAATGAACAGGTTGTAATTCTGAATAGAAATAAGAAATTTTGCTGAAATTTTTGGAAATCGCTCATCAAAAACATCGAAGCTAAGGTCAGGCGTATCCCTCGTAATTGAGGTAATTATCCGTACCGTTTAAATTTCTACAGCTTTTAGATAGGTAGGTACGTCCAGAACTTCAATCTACCTAAAAGATTGTACCGTTTCTTCTAAAATCGGTATAATTTAAGATCTATAGAACATAGAAGCGACAGGCATCTCTACACCACAACCTCCGCTTAACTTCCTACTGATAGGTAGACAGCAGAACAAACTGGATTTATAAATACAAACATAAAATTCCAAATACAACTAACAAACTCAACCTTAATTCACCAGGTTACGGTGCAGCGGGTTGTAAACTTAAGGTTGTATAAGTAGGAGTGGAGGTTAAAAGTTAACCACCCATCTGGTTGCGTTACGGGTGATCGACCATGAAAAACTGTAATGAACTACGTTACTGCTTAAATAAGAGAACGGTTACTTTCGAATTAGGTTAGTTTGTACTTTACCGCAAACCATTACCATGAGCTTACAGTGACAGTACGCACTAGCGGCGGTGTAAACTGTTTTCAGAACAGGACATGATGGGTTGCTAACTTGCGTCCAACGCATTCATTTGGCCCTAAATAAGGTTATGGCCCTTACATAAATAAAGTTTTAATTATAGTACCTAATGTGAGGCGTGTGGCAAAAAAATAAATGTAGTTAGAGTAGGCACGATTGGAGCAGAGTATACAGTTGCATGTAAGGAGTCAGGAACTTATTGCCAAATATAAGTTTAAGAGGCCTGGTAGATAGACGACAAAGAATACAAAAATGAAAACAACTTTTTATGGATTCCAGAGCTACTTACGTTGAACTATCACCAGGGGTTCTAAGCTGTTACACCCTGCATGACCTTATATTTAGAATATTTAGATCATTCTGTGTAAGCGTATTATGTATACTCGTATTTTGTGGACATACGTATCCGGGGCGCGACGTCCAAATTGCCAGCGCCATGGCGAGGCCAATCTAATTACATCGTACTTAATGCTATGCTAACACCAGCCAACCTTTGGAAAGTCTACCTTAAACTGCTGTAGTTTAACGTCGAACGTCTATTCGGCTTGGTCGATATTTTAAGCAGTTGTGAGACGTAACAGCAATTACAGACAATTTGTTGCGAGGACAAGGTTGCTTGGCGCTTTGGTAGGTTTAGACGAGCTTCTTGTAAGTAGTATTATAGGTAGGTTATTAAACTTAAATCATGATACGATAATGATATGCAGAGTAAAGACCCTTAATTACTCAAAATCAAGTTTCCTGTTGAGTTTTTGCTCTTCATTGGGTTATTTATACCAACGCTGTCTGTTATGATTGAAAAAGAAGCATACAAAAAATACAGGAAGATAGTTTTTAACACGCTTACGCTGATCCAAATGTGGATATTTTTGGTCGATATGTCACGATTTCATTTTCACATTACATTTCGCCATCCATTTACACTTCGGCTTCAAAGAACTTCACAATTACACGAAGTATATTAAGAATCCGATACACGTGTTACTACAATGTAACCAAAGCGTTGGTTCCCGGGTTCCTTTGAGAGCCTCAATTACCATTATAGACGTCACGTTCTTCAATTGTGCAGTTGTGTAAGCTTTCCAGCTTTAAGTTGCTTTCAGAGGCACGACACGTACTGCGAAATTATAATCAGGTTCCCTCCAGGCTTTTTGTGTATGTGGATTAAATGTTTCCAGAAATGAAACTGTGTGTGAGCTTCTGCTCAAGTTTGTCAGAATCCAACATTCTCTTTGAATTTATAATGTGAACACTCAGGTCACGCAAAAAGTTTCGATTTCACGTGCAAGCAGGTGACGATAGAAAGAGACAGTAAGTATTTAGAATTTCGCGGCCAATCGCGACGCGCCGAGTAAAAAAACCGTAATTTTGAAAAATGTGTTTGTGGCCAGTTTAAAAAAAGGTTGAGCTACCGTTGCTCTAAACCTTGCCATCCAACTTTCCGCGAACTACAGCATGTGGGTAGCAACTCAGTGTTGCCACAACATTTTCAACCAAGTCCAAAGCCGGACTCGGTAGGTAAGTTAGTACGTAAAGGACAATACCGACCGGCTAATAGTCGGCCCATTCTCAGGGTGTCATTAAGCCGCACACACGCGCGAGTCGTGACCCGCTGATGGCACCGCGATTGCGATGCCCTTTTTAATTCGCACAATAACGCACCGCGCTGCGCCGGCACACACGGGGCGGTTTTTACACGCTCGGTCGGTTTAGTCTAGGAGTCGGGATGTATGATAAACGAAGTATAATACCTAACTGTCGCTCTCCAACTAAAGTCATAATAGTTATAACGTTAGTTTTTAACAGTCGAATCTTCACACATTTTTAAGTAAACCCAAGGCGTCACCACAAAATGGTGATACCGTTTGTATTGAAAACATTGTTTGTACATGAACATTTTGTTTCCAATAATGATTGCAAGTTTTACCTCTACATTTCTGAAAAAAATTAAAATTTAGTCCGTTACAAGTTTAATTTTAAACAAAACGGAATAGGTAATGTCAGGTAGTTTATCTCATGCGTGTTGGCGTGCTAATCCTACAGGCAACCGCGGTTACAATTATGCCCAGTGAGTTCTGGCTTAACCACAGTAAAGACAGAAAGTGATATAAAGCCCATACCTTTTTTTGCGAATTTTTTTGATAAACTTAATTGCCCATGAACCCATGATTTTGGGTATTTCATTTACCTTAGCCCAACCTACATGATTTACCAATGTGTCACGTTTGCTTTGTCTAGCAAGGACAAACCCTTACTATAACTGAACACAAGAAAAATATTAAATATTTAAAATAATGGAATATGAAGAAATGCCTCCGTGTGAACCGGCAAGCGTCAGCAGTCGTGCGCCCCGCCCCTACCATCGTTTCGTTAAGCGCTTACATTGCCGCAAAGCCCTAACATCACAAGTCTGCTAGACTTCTATACAGACTTAGGCTCTTTTGCGTGTAGCGTATAGGACAGGGCGTTATGATGCTCGTTAATAATTAGAGATTTTATGCTTTCGGACGCTGAGACGAGACTTGTAGCCTTTTAAGGAGATGGTGTATAGACCAATTAAGTTGTAAGGAATGAGATTCTGTAGGTGTCATAAGTCGTACACTTAGATCGGAATCTTGAGGAATTTTTCGCTGCTCTAACTAAGTAATTGGCATATCGGGTACATTGAATGTTAGGCAGATTGATGAAAAAACTATTTATCGTCAATTAAATTATATAAACATTATACATTAAACTACCGTGAGACTCACACATGTTGAAAATTACCGGATAACTCACGTTAAATAAATCGAGTTTAGCTCGACATGTTTCGGACTAATTCGTAGCCCTTCATCTAGGAGCCGCGGCAGCTGCTGCTGCCAAACGCGAACTGCGCGCCTCGGCTCTCTGCGCGCGACTGCTCGTGCCCGACGAAACTAACACTGGCTCACGACTACCCTCGTTATTATCGTCATTTATATTATTGTCAAAAATAGGGTAGCACACAACACTAACTATAAAATAAGTAGTAGATATAAGTAAAAAAATGTAGATACGATCGAACCAATTGGTTTCTGCAACACCGCAAAACGTCACAATAAACCTAAAGATATCCTTTGCAGAGTAATGCAATGCCTTATATGACGATAACTGTCAATGGCTTGGCTTAGATAGGTATGTGGTGGTTTAAAAACTGACTTCGTTAAATCCTGCTAAGTGATAAATCCTTTCCTTACTATATTATTAATCGGAAAGTGAGTTTGTTTGTTTGTTTGTTCCGCTTTCAGGCCGTAACTACTGAACCGATTGTTTTGAAATTTTGCAGACGTAAAGATAGAAGTCCGGATTAAATAATAGGGTACTTTTTATGCCGGATTAAATTGATGTTCCCGAGGGAATGTTCGCTTTATACCGCAGTATAACCGAATTCCACGCGGGCGGAAAGCTAGTCATTCATAAATGAACATCACGTCTGGATTCCCAAAATGAGGAAGCCAGAACAGGCGAAACACAAAACCATGACTATATCACACCTTATATGAAATGCAATGTATCATTGTTAGAAATATTTTTCGATTTAGTAATGTAAGCGCCTGGTTTAGTGTTAGAGCAAACACAGCAACAACTATTCAAATCCAGTAGGCGTTTTCATTATTTCGATTATACTTAACTAGCTTTCCGCCCGCGGCTTCGCCCGCGTGGAATTCGGTTATATTGCGGTTTAAAGCGAACATTCCCTTGGGAACATCAATTTAATCCGGGATAAAAAGTACCCTATTATTTAATCCGGACGTCTATCTTTAGTTACGTCTGCAAAATTTCAAAACAATCGGCAGAATACACGAAACGCTGCGGACATAATCACCGTTCCGTAGCACTATTCTCTAGGTTTTTAGTTAAGACATAAGGTAAAAGTACCAATACTCGACGCCTCAACGACCAATAGATGACACCAATCTGTCACCTGTCTTACTATGACATAAGGTTGCAAGTGCCAAGTGTTGGGTCAGTGTCGAGCACAGGGACGCCTACCTAATAATGACAGGTTGTTAGCCTGTCGCCTAAAATATACCTAAACCTGTTTCCTTAGTCGCCCCTTACGACATACACGAAAGCATTGGAGAGATGTCATTCTAAACCCGACACAATACGAGTTTTAGTCCTCGTATCATGTTCTAATTATATGTTTTTTTTCTTTATTTAATACACTTAATAACTGTATTTGTGCGTTTACTTACTAAAAATAACAACTAGGCATTTGTTACAATTTTTTATTTCTTCAGGCAACTCTTTTTATGCTTCAAAATCTCAACCGACGTCATGTACAAAGTCTCTTCGCAATTTTCACACTTATACTCTTTGGCATTAGGTTTTAATTCCCTCGTGGCGACCGGCGTTTCTTTCTTGACCTCTGCTTTAGCTGAGCAAGTGAACTGAGTGTGTTGTAGCTTCTCTAGGGGTGACAGACAGACAGATATCTCGCAGTTAGGGCACGTCCATGGGATACTGTAGGCTTCTTGGTAGCTGTTGGCACTCCATTCTGTGTCTACGACGCTGGAATAGATTAAATACTGTAGAGTAAAGTAAAAACTTTACTGTGCAAAAAAATACAGATAGGATGCAAATAAAAATAGACTTATTCCAAAATGGATCTTGTTTTAGCATAATTGTAGGTTTTAATTAAACACACATGGAAGACTAATAATAGTGACAGTTTGCTAGCCTGTCGTCTAAAGCACACCTAAAACTATTCGATAAGTACTTCTTACGATATACACGGAACAAAATGGAGTGTCATTATTACAACCCGACACCACTCAGGAACAGTTATAGCACAAAAGTTTTAAAGTAAGTTAAAAGACATAATGTAACAGTGGTATAGGTAAAAAACTTAAGTAAGTCTGATATGTATGCGTGACGTCACCTCGGCTGACCGATGTAAGCTGACCCACAGTTCAGTAATAAACAAGCTCTCGTCTAGTGCAGTTGTTTCATTGCTACGTACTTCCATACTTATCAGTGGCGATCGAGGCGGTGTCGTACCCGCGAAACAAATAAAAAAAAATATGTCCGGATTTTTAGGAAGTGTTTCCAGTTTTGATCCTAATACTCAGGATTGGCAAATATTTGCTAGTCGACTTAAGCAGTTTTTGGGGTTGAACAAAATCGACACGGAAGAAAAGAAGAAGGCAGTGTTATTAACCCATATTTCGGATGACGCATTTCGGCTACTTAAAAATCTCGCGCACCCGAAAGATGTTGAAACAGCAAAATACGAGGAGCTGATCGAATTACTCAATAGCCATTTTACTCCGAAGAGGTCACTAAGTCACTTAGTTTTTCACCTATAGAGGTTACCAGTGTATCGCCTGAGGCATACCTAACCTATTTCATTAGTCGCCTCTTAGTGTTTCTTAAACCTCACACAACACAAAAAAACTGACTAAACTCACCAATTATAAACAATATTGTCAGTAACATAAACACCACCCTTTTTCTCATGTACATGGCAAGTGAAGCCTTCTTCAAAGGGGTTAGGGTCTATATCAGGATGCGGTTCATCCGGACCACAGTATATCACCTTCAGGTCGCCTGGAAGCAATCTCTTCACGGTGTAGTACACCTCGCTGGACATGTAGGAGCTAATATCGCACGACAAGTCGTGTTGCAGTTGTTCGTAGTTCGGTTTTGGTTCTTTCTTTAGCTCCGATTCGACTGATTTGACCGGGCTGGCATCTGGAACATTGAGAATGAATTTCATTTGTTGTCATGGTAATTTCTACCAAATCACCCAAAAAAAAGAGATATAGTCCGCCGCAAGTAAGATATTGTTAGTTTTAGTCACATTACACAAAGATAGTGTTTTGTGTACAAGTGTTTTCAGACGCGTATACGCGACCAGTGGTTAAAATATTCACGGTCAATTTCCGGTCACCTTGTATCACAAAATCAATCACGCTTGTGTTCCCAAGGGGATAGGGGATTAGGCACAGCACACGAAACGTGACATAGAAAAAAAATCTAGCATAATTTTAGGTATACATATAACCTATACCTTTTAGCAACTCTGTCACAGTTGTTTCCGGACTTTTATTTGGACGTTCTTTGAGGGAGGCCTAAACATATACAGCATGGTGGGCATTTTTAGGGTTCCGTACCGAAAGAGTAAAAACGGGACCCTATTACTGAGACTTCGCTGTCTGTCTCTCTCTCTGTCTGTCTGTCTGTCCGTCTGTCACCAGGCTGTATCTCACGAACCTTGACAGCTAGAGAGTTAAAATTTTCACAGATGATGTATTTCTGTTGCCGCTATAACAACAAATACTAAAATCAAAATAATTATAATAATTAAGGGGGGCTTCCATAGAAAAAGACGAAGAAGATTGACTAAACAAATTTATACGGGAAGTGTGAATGGGTGTGTTGGGAGGGGAATACTTAGACGGACATTCCGTCACCAAATCGCGGACGTTTTAGAAACAGGTCAGGTCAAGAGTACCCGAAATTCACGAGCATGTATGAAAAGACTAATGAATGTGGATGAAGCAAAAGAAGTATGCCAGGATCGTAGCAAGTGGAACAAAGTGGTCTCTGCCTACCCCTGTGGGAAAGAGGCGTGACTGTATGTATGTATGTTTGTATGTTTTCCATAGAAAAAACGTGTTTTTTGCTGTTTTTGGTACGGAACAGTTCGTGCGCGAGTCGGACTCGCACTTGGCCGGTTTTTAGATTGATGATGATGTAAGGATTGACCAACCTGCCAACCTGCGATTGATGAGGGCGTCCCACCGCTGCCGCAACTTCGCGGCCTTCATGAGAAGATTCAAGCCTGTCTCTGGAAACGGAAACTCTAGTAGCAACCACGAGTCGCATACAATCCTGAAAGTATGAAAATAATCGATAATGGGGAAACCTGATTGAAAATAGAGACAGAACTAAAAACATCACTGATCGACGCTGTATCAAAGAATAGGTAAGAGTGCTACGTACGGACTGATGGTCCCCCCTCCTGAACATATTTAGGTGTAAAAACATCTCCATTTCCATTTCCACTATTACCTGCTTGCCGTAGACTTTTCACCGGTGGAGTACCTAAATTGCGGAGTGGACTTCCCCTGACTGTTTTGGTATTTGTCGTCATACATTGGGTTCATATTAATATAATGGATATTATGTGTGTCTTTTTTCTAAACAACTCTATCACACTTGTCTCCATGTATCCTTACTGGATACAAAAAACTTGATTGAATTTTCTAATAGAAGCAGTATAGTAATCACAATCTAGTAAGAAATGTAGCACAATGAAGACTGCATTTAATTAGTTATTACCTGGTGAAGCCAATATTGGTGTCGATGGAATGAGACAGAAGCAACAGTGTCTGCGCTGCCGGCATCCGCATGGAGTTCACTACGTACGGCTTCGTGGTTTCGAGCAACGATCTGCAACATTCAGATGAAGTTTTACCCCTCAGATACGGATCCAAGCTACATTTAAGAATGTCTTTGTGTATTATAATTTTCGTATAGTGTCTTTTTACACTGTATTCAGAATGCCGAGATACCTGTTTTTTTATAGTTGGAATATGATGAAGGTTATACGGTCTTACGCAATCGGACAAAAGGAATTACATTGGACACAGAGTAAGCAACTTTTAAAGTAGATGTGAACTCATCGGAACTATCGGCGTATTTATTTTTCTAAGCAGAATACAAATAATGTATACGACAAAGTCATAGCCTTCAAAATATGTGTGGTGTCGGATAGAATTCCACCTGTCTATTTCTTCAGTAAGAGGCGATTAAGGAAATAGGTTAAGGTATGCTTTAAGACCTTTAAGTGATAGGCTAGCAACCTGTCAACTGTTGTACCTCATCCATCTGTCTTTGAACTGCGTAGCAGAGGCTAAGCGCTAAATAGTGCGTGCTCTGCCTAACCCAATTAAGAACACAAACATGATTGTATGTAAAGGCACATAATTATGGTCATGGTGTACCTGATTGTGACTTCTTCCATCCTCACTCATGATCGTGGGTAATCGGGCGAGGTGACCAGTGTAGATGAGAAATAAAAGTTGTCTCTTGTAGATCTCGTACGTTATAATTATAGCACACACTAATTACACTCGAATAGCAATAATTAACACAGATGATTTAGGATTAACAATTAAAGACGTTCTACCGCAATACGTGAGGCGCGCGCGTCACCACAGAACTGTTTCATCCAACGGCTGTCAGTCGGTTGAACGTTACTGTTTTTGCTGCTACCCTCAGCATTCGGTATTACGTCAATGACAGCCCGTTAGTTCACTTAATCGAACACGCGATACTAGCGCCATCGAGCCAATTCTCTCGATGCGCCGTCATATACTGTATGTATAAAAATTATACAATCATTGCACAAAATGCAATATTACTCACAAGTAACAAAGTATCTGGTGCCTAGCGGACACGGGGAGCCGACTCTCGTAGCCGGGTGGCAGGTCGGTCAATATATCTGTCTCGCTCAGCTGCAGTATCTTCGAGTTTTTGCCGAACTGTGACGTCGGGTGGAGGTACACGAACGGCTTGCTAAACGTGTGGTATAGCTGTTCTGATACTGACTGAAAAAAGGAAAATATACTAGGGTCTCGTAGTAAAGCAAAGGTCTAGCTAGGGTAAAACCTGAAACCTATCACTAACGCTCCACTGTCTCTTTCTGACCGCCCGGCCTTCTATACAACTGTCCCCAGGCTGTATTTCATCGAATGCCAGACGGCAATTTTTTTTTAGCTTTTATGCAATTATGACATTTCATTCCAAATCACAGACAATTTATACTTCGACTGTACACTTAGGAATAGTTGCGCGTAAGTTTTAAATCATGCGACTGTCAGAAAATACAGGGTTCGAGCAGGCAAAATAATGACTAAATCATCCTAGTTTTACAAAAAAACACATTTTTGTGATCGTCTTAGTAAAGTAAGAGCTAATTTTTCAATCACCAGATAAAACATATCTGTCCGATAAATGTTGGCTGTCACTTTTCTTTTATATGACGCGAAAAAAGGATAGCAATAATTTTAACTGGCAGATAAATTTATCTGGTGATTGAAAAATCGGCCCTAAAAAAACAAAAAGTTAACAGTACCTTGCAATGGTTAAAGTTATCAGCAACTGCTAGCTGAGGATACAGCGCCCGGCATAGCACCACCTGGTGAATAGAAGTTTGTCATCACCACACGCACTTCGCAAGCATGTCGAATGAGGATTGGGAACTTCACACACCATATCCAACGACTTCACAATCGTTTTCAAGTATGTTCCTTCAACCAATAGTACGTGTTAAAATTTGCAAAGAAATTCAGCAGTTCAGCTTATTCAGCAGGCTCCTAGATGAAGGGCTACAGATTAGCCCGAATCATGTCGAGCTAAACACGATTTAACACGTGAAATATCTGTACTTTTCAATATGGTGACCATGATGATGATAATAATGACAATGATGATGATTATTATGATTTTGATAGTTGTGGTGGTGGAGATAATGTTAATGATAGAGATGATAGTGGTGATGATGATGATGATGATGATGATGACAATTTTGATGGTGCTGGTGATGAAAAGTACCTTTAGCGTGATCAAATCGCGGCCGCTGCTCGCGCTCGCTCCGCTTATGAGTGCATGTATCCTGTTCGCGTCATTGGTCATCCGGAACTCTATGTCCCTAATGTCGAGGGTGCTATCTTCATCGGCCTTCTCGTCGACAATCTCCCAGGAGTCCATCTTGAGACGCTTTTTGCGTTTAGATTCTTCTGCGGCTTTGTGTTTGTACTGCCTGGAAATGTGCAACAAAAAGGATGTGTCTGAAAGTTGGAATGAGAAATATACAATCTTGGACAAGGCTTGACCATCCGCGAATTTTCCATTGAAATATCAAACATTTCAACAGTTTTTTTTATTCCAATAACATTTTGATTTTTAAAGTTTTATTTTAGCAGTCGGTCACTAACATTTGCATACCTAAGAATTCCAGTATCTTGCTTTGAGTGGAAGTGAGTTTATCTTAGGATTTGAAGGGTTCAACAAAGAAATAACTTCCCAGGTTCACATTGTTCACAAGTACATACTTCATAAAATTTTGCGTATGTTTTTGACAAAATTAGTCATGCTCAAGACTTTCGGCCAATGCAGTGCAACTGCAATGCTGGGTTGTGTATGCGTTGAGATTGTGAACTTATCATAATGCTTATAGTTAATTATAAAGGTTAGTATAAAATATCAACTACCTTCTCATATCTTTCAGCTGCTTCATTTGTCCGTGGCGTACCGACCTCTCTGCTGAAGACATCGACTCTGGTTCAGATGTTTCCATCAAGTTATTGTCCTGTAAAGTAAAGAAAAAAATTCTTGAGTACACTCAATTAACTACTTAGCTTATCTAGATAAAAAGCTTTGCAGAGCCGGAAGACTAGATAACTCGTTGGCTAATTTTATTAGTTTTGATTATGTAAAGCGTAACAAAACTAACGAACATTCTTGGGACGGAAAATTTATTCGCTTTTCACTCTAAACCTAGTTACCAACACCTATTGGGTGTGAGTCAAGGCCTATAGAGTACGGGAAGCAATGTGATAGCCGATTGCCCTAATCCCAGAATTTTATAATATGGCCGTATACTGAGTAGGTCCTAGGGTGAGTATTCACCTACCGGATCTAAAAGCTCATATCACAAAAGGAGTTATATCCTCAACAGGGCTGAAGCGTTGATGTGTACCGCGGTAAGTATACCTGTAGCAGCCCACTCAGCTGCGCCGCTAGGTTGGTGAGTTCGTACAGCCTTTGCTCCTCCACGCCGCGCCTTCTCGGCCAGCCAAGCGTAGTATAGGGATAGCAGCGTCAGAGGATCCCCGTGATCCAATACCATGATAGTTTCATGTGCATACGCCATTGACATCCTTAAGACGACCGCCGCGCGTAGGTATTTAAAGTGAAGCACATACACTAAGCTTGATTGCCTCCTGTACGTAGTTTTGTGTTAAGTATACCTGTAGCAGCCCTCTCAGCTGAGCCGCTAGCTTGGTGAGTTCGTACAACCTCTGACAGTACAGTGAGAGCAACGACAGAGGGTCCCCATGATCTGACTCTTGGGGCTTACGGTAGTACGCGTCAGCTAGCGTAGGCGTAAGTATACCTGTAGCAGCCCCCTCAGCTGCGCCGCTAGCTTGGTGAGTTCGTACAGCCTTTGCTCCTCGACGCCGCGCCGCCGGCACCAGGCGCGGCCGCCACCGCGAGCCTTCTCGGCCAGCCATGCGCAGTATAGGGATAGCAGCGTCAAAGGGTCCCCGTGGTCAGACTCGTCGGGCTTACGGGCGTTCTACGTGTTACAAAACCGTTAAAAAATGTAAATTATTAAAGCGAAAAATATCACGTAAGCATTAGCTTTGGCGTACATCTTAATAAGCATTACATATTTTTCATAATTCGAATCATGTTTATGCATAATTTAGATGATCATAAATTTACCTTGTCAAAAAAAGGAAGTATCCTGATTTTTTTTAGTTTATTTCATGACAGTTTTTTTGTTTGTGAGGGTTGCCGTTCTAAGCTAACATAATCCACCTTTCTGGCAGGATTTCTGTTCTATGAGGGTCGCGATGCTAACCAAACTAAACCACTTTTCTAAAGCGTCAAACTTGACCCGACTAATTAGTCCCCGACTAAATGGCTCTACTTTAAAGTATTTTATTTCAGAAATGGAATAACATGCCACATAAAATTATGTATAAATATTTATTCAAACAAACTCTCACCTCGCATTCAAAGTCCCTATGCGCCCTCGTGGTGAATATAGACCGGATGCCCAAGGCTGCCGCCAGGGCGAGAGCGGAGTCCCGTTTATGCGGCGGCAGGGTCGCGCTGCCGATCACCAGGGCTTTGGCCAGGGACACCTCAACAGGCAGGTTGGACAGGGCCCGCCCTAGCGCTGTCAGCTTTTCGTTTGAGCTCAGGGCTCCCTGAAAACGGTGTTATATGATTCAAAAATTATAAAATTAATACTTTATTTATGCAAAGAGGCTCCCATGAACATTTTTACACGTCTTTCTTGAGTCTACTAGCGCTTCGGAAAGACCATCATTGCCAAGAAGAATGCGCCGCAAGAAACTTGACAGAAAGTGATTTTATCATTATTTTTTTTACAAAGTTAAATTGACAAAAAAAAATATGGTTTCTAAAAAGTACATGGCTAATCAAAGTTAGGAGGCAACAGAAGCGTTATCATAAGCTTATAGTCATCGTAGTTGCTAGCGACAGCGTAAATAAACGATTTGTATGGAGAATTTTACTTCCCTAAATGAAAATTTATAAACTCGTGGTAATGGCACAACAACTGTGATAGAATTGCTTAGAAAAAAAGTTTTAATAGGGGTCCTTGTTTTAAGTTCAGATATGCACCAGAGTGTAATATATCTGTGAACCGTCTCTATCTAACTATGGACTTTACAGAAATATCAATTTTACTGATTGTGAGTGACCCAGTCGAAAAACTAACTAACTAAAAACAATTGCCGTTGTCAGCAAAACTTCAGTGAACAAAAGAAATCAATTTTATCGTGGATAAATGTGTAGAAATACAATTTGAGAATTTCAGCACCTGGCATTTTCTCACGAACCTAGTTACTATTAACTTCCAGTAGACTTTTTGTCGAGAACTTTCTATGAAGTGCTGCATTTTGCAGCGTCTTCTGGAACTGGCCAACTTTCCACATCATGACTGACTTGTAATTACTGAGCAAAAGAGCCAGTGACACACATAACATCTCTAAATCTGGTTCTAAGTCCTACTAGCTGATTTAGCGCCAATAGAGTATACATACATACATACATATTCTCACGCCTGTATTCCCAAGAGGGGTAGGCAGAACACATGAATTCAAAAATCCAGTACCACGTTTAGCAATTCCAGGGTTATCAGGCGGTTATATGTGATATTGCAGTGACAGGTTGCTAGCGTCAGAGTCGACCTCTTACGACACCCACGGGAAGAAAGGGGGAGGTACTATTCTAGCCCGGAACCACACTGGTAATTGAGCATTATCTAGTATTATTAGGCAGTGTGTCAACGTGTCGCTGACTCTCAGCGAATCCATGAGCAGGATCAAAAAAATAGTAATAGTACAGTCAGGTCCCACCATAGCAATGTCTCATTACTAGGGGTTACGAGGGGGGGGAGCTCAAGTATCTTTCAACGTGCAATGCAAAGCTAACAACGTGCGCGATGCATGGTGAGCGCCAGCCTACTGCCACAGACCTTTCCCCAGGTTCGACCTGCGGAGCGTACCTAAACAGTACAATAGAAGAAGCGGGGAAGGCAGAGGCACGAATGACACTTCATAACACCTAACACTTACATGTTGTTTTAGCTCCAACAGTGCATTTTCTATAGCGTCTTCCGGCGGTGTGTCGACGAAAGGGAACCGTCTCACGTCACTGACGCCCAGCGAATTCATGAGCAGGAGTAATGAAGCCAGAGGGACCCGTGACACTTCTGGAGTGCTGAATGGTTCCATCTCGTTGTACTGCTTCTCGGAGTAAACGCGGTAGCAGACGCCGGGGCCTGTAAGATTCCGAATGTTGTGGTGAAGAAGTGAGACTTCTAACAAGTCATAGAGAATCTAGTAAGTGTTCGTGAGTCATGTTAAATTGAATCATGTGAATTTAAAGATCTCAAGAAAGAAACTAATAAAATGGCGAAATAAATGAACATCATTTGGCTTATTTATTTATTTATATGGCATCATTTAGCTTTCCGCCCGCGGCTTCGCCCGCGTGGAACTCGATTAAATTGTGGTATAAAGCACAACTATAAGAAAACTTCTCGTTTCAAACGATACACAGCGCCATCGATCTATCATCTATCGATCGGTCATCGATCGATATCGATCTATCAAGCAAACTATATTTTTGTTTTCCCTCGGGAGCATCAATTTTTCCGGGATAAAAAGTAGCCTATTATTTAATCCGGACCACTATCTATACGTCTGCAAAATTTCAAAGCAATCGGTTCAGTAGTTACGGCGTGAAAGCGGAACAAACAAACAAACAAACAAACACACTCACTTTCTGACTTATAACATTAGTAAGGATTTGTATGCTAAATTAGTTTTACGTTAAAAATAGTATACCATAAATGTAAATTTTCTTGGTTGCTGTACCTATGTGTGATATATATGTAACTCTTTATTAAACGAAAGAACATGACGAAATATCAAGCACAGAACAATATTGATACACAGTTGGTACGCTTTCTCGTTAGCTATTCCAACACTTTGCTAGGTTGTCACATTTTTTTCTGTACTATACATGAAACTTTTAGGTAGGTAGGTACTTAAAAAAACATTACATTACAAACTTAAATTCACCTTGCGAATGCGACTAAAATAGAAAGTGTCGTATTTAATGTTGTAGTTTGTAACCATTAAGCATCAAGGGTATCAGATAGCTTAAATATTAAATTCTAAATGCACATCTAAATCAGGTTGGAAAATAAAAATGCGAATCTCTAATCAATTCACCCATGGTAATTTAAAATAGCTTATTATGCGTGATCTATGTTTTACAATCGTTTGAATAATGTATCATGAACAATTTACTTTAATTGAATAATTCGCTGTTTCTAAATTCATTACGTCTACGATATAGAAAAGTAAATTCTATATTAGTTTTTGTTACGGTTTTTTTTAATGTACCTATAACTTTTTTTAATAAGTATTTTCGGCTGACTTCGACTCCAATTAAGTAGCGATGAAAAAACTTCCCACGTAGTTTATGTTACTGAAAAAGCGATTGTATGTTGTAAATGGATTATTCGACATTAATATATCAAATATACATACATGGGCGCGATGGCCCATATTTCTAAATGGGGTAGACAGAGCACAGGTAACATTACATAACTAAAACCATGGCCATTTGGTAGTTTTAAGTATAAAAATAAATCAAACAGGTAGGTACAACAGATTGTTAGCCTGTAGCCTAAAGGATACAAGCAAAGCATACTCGTATTTTCCTAAGTCGCTTCTTATGACATCCAATGAAGAAATTGAGAACTGTATTTCAAACCCAATACAACACGAAGTCAGAAGCACGGGGATATAACAAATCAGTGATTTTAAATTAATTCCCATGAAATAATTAATTATTCAAAAGACAATTACAGTTTTAAAGACATCTTAGAGAAGTTTTTTTTTTTCAAAAATTTACACTTAAATTAGGGATTGATTATATAATCACGATCGCATCCTCGACATTACGAAAATTTATTACTTATACCAAGTCTAACTTTAAAAAGGCTAAACAACGTAACACGGAAGATTAAGTTTTGTTTTAATTATGGCTTAACGATCTAAACGTAACTAGGAACGTTTTTTTAAATATTTCTCTTCATCAAAGAAAAAGCTCACGTCATTATTTTAATTTTAATAATCTACATAGGTACTGTAAGTGACCAATCAAATGCTATTACAGTAACTACTAACTGCGGTGTAGTTTAATGCATTTTTCACATTTATTACAATTCGATATCAGATCGCACGTCCCACACGAATTATAGCTGATCTTTGGTAAACACTATTCTAAAGTAGAAACAAAAATCGAGTAAATTCGCAATGGAAACGAATTTAATTTTCGAAGAAGTGTACAGAATCAGTATGATTTGTCTCCGAATAAACGGTGCCCACCCTTCCATACCACGGGATCGCAAATGGGTGTTGCAATTTTTCATAATGCACGGAATGTTCACTTTGTTTAACCTGAACTGCGCTTACAACTTCATATTTATCAACATTAAAGAAAATGACTTTCCCAACGCTTGCAGCAACGGAGTTTTCTTGGTCGTTTACGTTGTAGTATCATTTAACTACCTTGTGCTGTTGTGGCATCAGAAGAATTTACAGGCTGTAACTGTAACACAGCAAGAGTATTTTGATTTTAGTCGCGGATTCACCGCTGAAGAGCAAGTTATTGTACAGAGCTATATCGAAAAAGGGCAGTGGGTGTCAAAACTTTGGTTGAAATCTGTAATAATTACTGCGACACTGTTCCCTATCAAGAATTTCATTGATTCCGCGTATTCAGCCTACATTGGGGATTTCAAGCTGTACAGCTTCAGTGAAAACACTTACCCTGGCGTTTCCAGCATCCAGACCAGAATAGACATTTATCTCATAATCTACGTCGCTTTTATACTATACGCTGTGTATTCTGGAACAATGTATACAGGCTTTTCGCCTTTTGGGCCTATTTGCATACTAAACGCTTGTGCTCAGCTCGATATAGTTATAAAACGGATCGAAGAAATTTATAAAGAAGAAGGATTCAACAAAGTAGAGAAGTCTAAGCAATTAAATGACATAGTGTACTTTATACAAAAGATATACAGGTAAATTAATAAAAATAAATATTGTGGAATATTATTTATAATGATTAAAAGAAAGTACGAGGGCTGTTCCGAAATTTTTTAGTTAAACGAAAACTATAAGGAATATAATAAAACTTTATCTACTACTTTTCAAAGTATTTCTCTGCTATATTTATGCACTTATGCATTCGACTAAACCAACTTTCAAAACATGAAAAAAACTGTTCCTGCGAAAGATCAAAAAATAGTCTCCTAAATTCTTTCACTGCTTCATCCACCGTCGATAATCGTTGACCATGTAATGATTTTTTTAACGTAGGGAACAGAAAAAAATCACTCGGAGCCAGGTCAGGGCTGTACGCAGGATGAGGTAGCGGTTGGACTTCTGATTTACTAAAAAAATCCATGGTTCTGGCAGCCGTGTGCGCCAGAGCATTGTGTTGATGAAAAATGATGCCCCGGGTTCCAGTACTTGGATGACTGACGTTCAGCTCCTGGAGGGCCTGTGGCAAGCAAACTTCGCTGAACCATTGGCTAGTAACTGTTCTCTGGCCTTCAAATGGGATTATGGCTACAGGTCCACTGCGTCGAAAAAAAACAGCCACCATTTTTTTGTTGACGCTACGGCCACGAATCATTTTAGTAGATAAATCATCTTCTTCAAAGACCGATTGTGTTGATTGCTGTGTTGTAAATGGATAGTAACTATATATTCATGATACGTCGGATGTCACAATGTAGATCACTAGTTGTAAATCGCCATTGTCATTTTTTTTTAACATAAATTTGCACCAATCGACACGTCTATCTTTTTGCTCCTGTGTGAGAAAATGTGGTAACCATCGAGACGAAACCTTTCGAACTAAAAAGTGGTCATGCAAAATGGTAGAAACTGCCCAGGATCCAATCATTAGATCAACCTGAATCGCTCGGTGGGTAATGTTTCGAGATTCCGTGATTAGCCACTCCACCTTGACAACGATTTCTGGAGTGACTGCTGTTGGCTGTCGCCCCGGTCTAGGCTCATCTTTGACGTCGCTCCGCCCACGCTTAAATTCAAGGAATCAGTAACTGACTATGGCAAGGAATTGAGATAATACCCCAAAAACACTAGTTAAATTTTCACGAGAATCCTTGTAAGTTAGCCTTCGCTTATAATCATAATATATCATAGCACGAAACACTTCCCGCGATAGCTCTATTGTCGCGAACAAAAAGTGATAGACATGTTTTTTTTCTGATCTCATAAAAAAACAACTGAATGTCACTGGCCAGTGATATTTACATGAAAAAGTTTGTAATTAAATTTGCCTTTAAGCTGCATTAAAATAAAATGAATACATTTAATAGTACGCCATTGACTAACTATTTTCGGAACAGCCCTCGTAGATACATTACATCAATAAACTAATATTATTTCCAGTTTCGTTGAAAAAGTAAATGATATATTTCAACTTTTGTATGAGATTTGCATAAAAGCCGCCGCTATATTGATACCTGTATCTCTATTTTTGTTAATTGAGGTAAGTACGCTCATGGTTTTTAAGTTTTTCAATACTTCTAGTTTAAAAAAAATAAACAACTTTTATAATTAGGTATACATAAAATGTCTAGTTAGGGACACCCCAAAATGTTTTTTTTTTGTAAAAGTGCACTTTCAAAAACATATTTATCATTTTATCGCTAACGAATACTTATCAAGTCATTGCGGCAATTTGGTTAACAATTATTTTGAAATTTTGATTTTATAATAGTAAAAGTAATTCAAGAAAGTGTACTTTCTAAGAAAATATCTTTTGAGTATTGAATCTGAGGAAATGCATTTTTTGAAAAAGTGTACTCATTGGGAAGCGTACCTACCATCGGAAAAAAGTTATAATTTTAAAGAAGGGCACGTTTAGAGAAGGTGCACATTTCGAGACTAAGCTTTATGAGCCGACCCCAGGCAGTTTTCTGTACCATTTGGCACAATTTATCTTTTGAATTAGCTGTAGAACCGGAATTCAATATTTAGTGTGCTCTGTCTACCCCCTTTGGGAACACAGACACGTTGTATACATACATACATACATACAATCACGCCTGTATTCCCAAACGGAGTAGGCAGAGCACACAAAACGCTACATAGACAAAACAATGACTATTTCATTTTATATACAGATAAATATAGGTATGTATATATATTATATATGTGTCATATTTTTTGCAGGGTTTTCGTGACGGAAAGCTATATCTGGACTACGTAATGTTTTCTTACTTGGCATCCCTACTCTGCTTTGTTCCCTGCTATTACAGCGACAAACTTAAGGAAAAGGTGAGTAATAAAAATTAACATCACCATAATCGATTATTTGTAGTTTTCTAGGGCTTTATTTCAATGTTTTCCACGCACGTTTAAGAAAAACGCAACATAAAGTATTGTATTGTATGACTTTTTGTGGCACATCAAATAAGTTACAAGATAACAGCCTTACGTACGGTCACGGATTTAAATTCATGAGCCACCATAGAACCTTTTCAAAGAGAAAATTAGTATGATTTCCCTTGATAATTAGTGAGATGTCACTATGACGTTTACTGTGAATTGGTTCCATGGTGGCTCATGAATTAAAGTCCTTGACTGTACAACTTGACAAGGTTTTGGAGTAGTGGGGGTAGGTTCAAATACACCTAAAAAGAACGACTTGTGCATCTGACGATTCATACCAAGTTGGAGCCGGGCACTGACTTCGGCGTGAAATTGAGTTGTCTACCTATACTATATCTAACTCTACATACAGTAAATCTAACCCCGCTACTCGCTCGGCTGTTTAACCGTATTCAAGCGTCAGCTAACGCTAACTTCCCGGGCTACCAAATCAAACTTAATAGGTAAGACGAGTAAAACAAATGAGTCAGGGCAGTCTATTATCAAGCATTAGTTGAATAAGAAATATTGTAGCACCATTTTGATATCATCTTGTATTGACGAGAAACAGTGACGGTTTTAACTATGTAGCGTTCATGTGCTCTGCCTACCTCATTTTAGAATACAGGCGGGATGTATGTTATCTTACTTCGCCTTGTCAGTAAAAGTTTCTAATTTCTACCGTGCATCAAACTCAACATCCTAAAAATAATTCGCTTATCCTATTCCACCTTTCAAGCGGCTATTTCAATATGTTACAGGGGGATGATCTCTGCACCGCAATGTATTCGTGTGGCTGGGAGAAATTCTATGACAAAAATACCAGATTGACCATCGTCATAACGCTGATACGAGCCACGAGACCGTTGTCCATAAAGACGATTTTCCGGACTGTATGCTTGGAAGCGTTTTCTGAGGTAAGGTTTCACCAATATTGTAATGTGAGTGAGTTTCAAAAAAATTGTACATAAATTAAGGGTTAATAAAAACAAAATCACGATCGCGTCTTTTGTGTAACGAAAATTACCTATACAAAATGTATGGGTAATTGTCGTTACACAAAAGAATCAATTAACTTTTGTTTTTATTAAAGCCCTTAACTATGTACAATTTTTTTGAAACTCACTCATGTACGTTTAAGACTAGTGTTAGAGTATTTTATTACAATGAAAACTGTAATTGGTTAAACTATCTATAGAATCTTGTAAGTGCAGTATTTTTTCGCAAAGTGTTCCATTTTTGGTGAGATACACTTACGGACGTTGACAAAGGGTCAGGTTTCCTACAATATTTTAAGAAAACCGACCCGTTTTCGTTGTCCTTGACTGCATTGTATCGTAGAAGAACTTCAGCTCGGAAGTTTTCGAGGAGCTTTAGTCAGTTTAGGACTAAAACAATTGCGCATTTTTTCCACTAATTTTAGAGTTCTGAACCCAAAAGCGTGCAACGGATAAGCTTTTAATTTTGTAAGAATAAAATTATCAAACGCATATATTTCATTGTGTTTTAACAATGTTGCGAACAATTCATTAATATAGTATACATCCATTGTTTCAGTTATGCAAAGAAGCTTACGTTATATTCAATTTGCTGTATGCAGTCCTCGGCTAAGACAGGCATAGTCTTTTAAGCATTGAGGATAGAACCTATAGAGTACTAATGTCATCTTGGTTGTTCGGAAATTATTCCGCAAAACAATTGAAGTGATCGCTGTGCTCTTATTGGCCGGTCCAAGATCGCGCGAAACGCTAGTGCCTTTTTCTCTACGGTTATTGGCTCTGTACAGTTTCTGTGACAGTGACGGTGACGTTTAGTATGTTGAAATCAACAAACTACAAACTATTTGCGGACCGGGGTTGCGAACATTGTTTCTCTATAGGTTCTACCTCTATGCTTTTAAGCTATTTTACAATCGCACAACTTCAGAACTTTTGCTTGGTTCATGGTCTTCATGGACAACGTTTGCCTTAGATATTTTACGCTAATATGCACGCATGTCATATGTCGTTATTTACACTAAGGTTTATCATAAACAGCAATAAACTTATCACACTGAAAACTATCGTTTTTTTTTTGAGTGACAAAATGCCCTTTGGTATTAATGCCATCAAGTTACAGGTGACGAGATGAGAGAAGGCCTGTTCTAGAGTATCTATTAAAAATTAGTATTTTTACAAAAAATACGTTATAATAATGTCGTATAACGCCGGGTTAGAATAGCACCTCCCCCTTTCTTTCTGTGTGTGTCGTAAGAGGCGACTCTGGGAAAGGGTTAGTGTATTGTAGGCGATGGGCTAGGAACCTACAATATCACGTTTTACCATCTGATTACCCTGAAATTGCTAAACGTGGCACTGGGTTTTTGAATTCATGTGCTCTGCTACCCCTCTTGGGAATACGTGTGTGTGTGTGTTATTATACTTAATGCAAAGTAATTTTATAGCAATTACCAATTTTACTCGAATTTCGGACGTGCCACAGAATAGAATCCACTTTCTCAAAAGGGTTGTTCCTTCGCTTAAAGTTGATCTTTGAATGCGGGAGCGGAGTGAAGAGAAGACACAAGTTTTGATGATCATTTATTTGCGACAGACTTTTTGAAAGTTACAATGTAGGTTACTCAATACGCATAGACGTGTTAGACAAGGGCAAGGGGAGAAGGGGGTAAAAAGTTTGACCCAATTTCTTAAAATTACAATGGAACGAACGTTCTACGAATATACAGGTCAAGACGTGTGGAAAATAGCGCAAAGCCGGGAATGCTTGCTAGTTACCAAACAATTATAAATCATAAGTCATATTCCCACACATAATAATGTTGAATTTACTCTAATTGAATAGTTAAGGATTGAGACAGTAATTGAAATTATATAAATTCTAATGAGCTTCATAATAATATGAAGGAGGCACTTAAGCGTAACTATAACGTGCAATATTATGTTTAAATATAATGGGATGATTTCTTTGTCAAAGAAAATAAACTTCCTACTATCCATTTTTAACCCATCAAAATTTCTCAAAAGTTGGGGCAGCAGTACAATATTGTAACGTCAAATTACCCCGTTTTCGTACTTCGTAGGAACGGTACATATTACATTTACTCTACTATTTTACGTAGTTTAATTGAAATCGTGACTTGCAAGTGCTTTCTCATTATAAATGGCTGACGATTAAGTATTTTGTGTGTTTAAATTTTTAGTTTTAAATTTTCATGGCCTTCCGTTATTCTGATTGTATTTGTTATTTAGAGAAAAATGAATCTTATCAGTAATCCTTTCAATCTGCATCATAAAATATGGCACGTTATTTTTTGTCACATTTGACCGGTTCGAGTCCCGATTGAGGCAAGCGATTTTTCATAAATCCTTAAATGCAGAATTTATTGTTTTTAAAAACAAAGGAAAGTCTTCCTTACACAAAATGTGCTGTTTACAATATTTAAGGTAGTTGCCATCCATGTGGCATTCGATTTTTCCACCCTGTATATAACAGCAACCCGAGGGATCTATCGGAATTAAAAAATAGAATTGCGCGAGAAGTAGCCGCTATTTCCCTATCGAACAACAGCAGACTTTAAGGTTTGACAAACTTAGGTTTAAGATTTTTGTTTACTTGATTATTTAAGACAGCGGCACCTTTTTGCCTGGCGACTCAAAATTCAAAAATTTTAGAAAGCCGCGACCCAATCAAACCTTAAAAACAAATGAAATGCAGTGATTGCGGTTTGTTTTTCAAGTACCTAGTCCCGCGGGTCCTGGGACCCATCTCGATATGGGCCGAGACCCAAATTTAAGAAATGATGATTTAATACATCAAACATGGTCATGAAAACCAACATTCTCGTATATACACGAAAGGCGACAATAAATGTATATCAAAACAATCAACATGAAGATTTCTTTAACAACGGTGTAGACGTGTTAAAGGTCAAACTAATTATTTTAATCCATTCTAAGTAATTTGAATAAAAAGAAAATATTATTGTTAAAGACTTACTTAATTATATAGTTTCACAACAAAAAGGCAAGTAGAAATAAAAAACAGACTGTTTCTAGCCTCCAGATGAAAATAACGCCGTTCTAAAATGTCTACTTTAAAGTTTGATGAGGTGTATAATATACCTATTACTTGTCTCAGAGTCAATCGCGCTCACCCGGACGTCCCAAAAGATAGGAAATGGGCCTGCCAAGTGGGCTTAATGCATGGAATATTCACGTTATCCTTCACGACTTTTGTATACAGCATGATCTTCGTCGACTTAAAACAGGGAAACTTCTCTATGGCGTGCTCGAACGGTATATTTATTGTGATCTGGGTGGTCGTAACATTCCAGTACGCCGTAGTTTTGCATTTCAAGGATGAAATTGTCGAGTTGGTAAGAATAACACAGGAAAACTTTGATGCCGCCGTTACAATGTCTGATGATGATCAGGCTGTTGTAAAAGAGTACGCTTTCAGAGCTCGCTGGGTTGCGAAGATGTGGTGCATTTCGTGTTCAACGAACTGCGCCCTGTTCCCGGCCAAGGCTGCCATCCTCACACTTTACTCTCTATATATCGACGACTTCAGACTAGTTCCTTGGCATGATTGCTCCTACCCAGATTTTATAAACGACATTAAATATAGAACTGATATTTTCTGCATAATTTTCGCCACCCACATATTCTACGGGTTATATGCTATAGGGATGTACATTGGTTTCTGCCCGTTGGGACCCATTTTTATATTGAACGTATGTGCACAACTGGAAATATTGGCAAAAGAGTTTAACAACATTTTTAACATGACGCCGTACAATGACAAAGTGATTGCCGAAAAACTTGCTGTTCTTATAAAGAAGTCACAAGACATATATGTGTAAGTATATAAAAAAAGTATAAAATAGGTAACTCCCGTCTAAAAGGTAATTCCATGTTCAAAGTTATACATTTTATATTGCAATCTACGTTTATTTTTATGTACGTACTTAATTTTTCCTATTTTTATTTTACCTATTTATTTTTATGTATCAAGTGCCCGACTGATTTGAAATTTGGTATGGACAAATAACGCTGGTAGACAATGCAAGTACAGTGAACAAAATGTAGTCACCAAAACAGCTTGTATCAGAAACGTTTTTTTAAGCACAACTTATTTTCAGTACCGTTCAACTAGTAAACGACGTATTTAAAGTTTTATACGAACTTAGTTTGAAGGCTTCTGCAATGATGATTCCTATAGCGCTTTATCAAGTTTTAGACGTAAGTACCTATATTTGATTTTATTGTAAATTTAAGACCAAATTTTGTAATTTGATGGAAGAAATTGTTTACTTAAAAAGGTTTTCTATTGGAAGGCATAAAGTTTTTTAGACTAATATAGTTTCGCATAACACCTTTCGCCGAAATTGTTTTTTGCATAATCATCATTACACATATTTTTTAACGCATAACATTAAAAAGCATAAATACAGGAAGCATAATTGTCATCAAGACTAATGTCTAAAAGCATAAGCACATAACAACGAAACTGAGTTTTGAGATTATGCATAGTGACATTTATACCAAATAATTATTAGCCCAAACAATAGTAGTATTATAGTGTAGTAGTAGTATAGTGTATTCGGCTAATACAAATTAGTTCTAATTAAATTATGCTATTAGAGTCATATGCCAAAAAAGTATTAGGCCAAAGTTTTATTATGCGAAAGTACTGTTATGCCAAATTAAATTATGCCAAATCAATTATGCGAAACAATAATAGTCTAAATAAAATTATGCATTCCAAGGGGATCCTACTTAAACATACCGAATGTTTCGGCCATTACCGAAACAGTTGTTCTGCCAAAAAGTGGAACCATTTATCATGTCACTCTTGCGCAACAAAAGGCATTAATTTTTACTTACTACGATTATTAATTAATACGAGTGTAGATTATGAAATGAGTCTAAAACGGGGATTTTTTTAAAGTATCACAAGTATTTTATTTCCTAATTAACTAGATAACTTTATCTACCATTTAAAAATTAATAAAAAACATTCATAGATACTAATGGTACAAAGTACAATGACTAAAATTGCAGCAAACTCGAATTTCACAAACAATAATTGCGCATCGGCGTCATAAACTCGCACCATCAACCGTCTCGCCCGCGCATTCCAAATTTGAAATAATTTTGTTTTCTTCTTTCGATTATCACTTGCTACCTCACTAAGTACCACAAGATACAGATATCTTTAATGTAGACCATTTGCTAATGGCGTCTGAACGAAAAGTAGGAGCATTATGATTATGTACTTATGAAGATAAAACATGTAACATTTTTAGTGTGTCAAAAAACGTGAGCTATGTATGGAATACATGGGATTTATATGGACGGCTGCGTTGCTGTGCTTCGTCCCCTGTTACTACAGCGACTTGCTTATGGAAAAGGTATTTTACACTTTACTTACTATCTTGTTAGTATAAATTCCATACTATATTCGAATGACAGAAAGACAGAGATTTACATACAGAAGTAGGTACATACATACCTATAAATATAGTCTGTATTCCCAAACAGGGTAGAGCGGACGGAACATTACATAGACAACTATGACTATTTCACGATTCGTAGTGACTTCTAGCATATTATTTCGGTTTTGATCTCTTACGTCCCCGCGTACTTTATATGTATGGTATCCCCGTGTGGTGCCGGGTTAGAATAGCACCTCCCCCTTTCTTCCCGTGGGCGTCGTAAGAGTCGACTCCGGGAAAGGGTTAGTGTATTGTAGGTGATGGGCTAGCAACCTATCACTGGAATATCACTTTAACCATCTGGTTACCCGGAAATTGCTAAATGTTGCACTGGATTTTTGAATTCATGTGCTCTGCCTACCCCTCTTGGGAATACAGGCGTGAGAATATGTATGTATGTATGTACTTTACATAGTAAAAAAGTACTTTATAAAGTGGAAAAGAAAGCCTTTAATTAGGTATTTAATCAGGTCTATATAGATAAACATAGATAGATAAAAGAGTCGTAATAGTGTCGGTTTGACTGTCGCCTAAAACGTACTTTAACATATTTCCTTTAGTCGAAATCATACCTAAATCTACTTCTTTACAACACTTAGGCGAAGCTAGACGTTCAATAAATATTGTGATCCTTCAATATGAAAATACTGATGGATCACAATCTGTTCATGAATTCAGTGTATTTTCCATCAATATAGCAAGACTAGACGATCAATATAAATCACAATATGAGATAGATATTGAAGGATGTCAATATTTATTGAACGTCAAGCCTTCGCCATAGACAGTAGGAGAGGTGTTATTCTAAGGTAACTGTAACGTGTTTTATTTTATTTAGAGTGAGGCCCTCCGCCTGGCTATATACAGGAGCGGCTGGGAGAGCCACTTCGACAAAAGTGCCAGGAACACGGTGATAATCCTGCTCACAGTGGCAATTCGACCCATATCGATACGCACTCTATTCCGCACTGTATGCTTGGACGCCTTTGCTGGGGTGAGTCAAATCTGAATCTTAAATATCTAGGGGAGAGATCGCTTAATACAGTCGCAAACCGGGATTGTTGAGCTACTTATCAATGTTTGTAACTTGGTCGTGTAATACTAATCTAATAGCTAACATCTAGTCAGTCACATCGGTCATTGATTACACGTCTAAATTGCGAAAAGTGGCAAGTGGCTCAACAATCCCGGTTCGCGACTGTACAGTCCCTGGCATCTATCTTGGCAATGTTATGAAGTAGTAAGGAAAGCGGTGCGCGAACTTACCTCCAGTACTCCAAGATCTTGGTAAATTACATGTCAGAGACTGTAGCAATAAGGCTGCCTATTATCTCTTTTAAGTTCTGTGATCCAAAGAGATTTTTTATAAACTGAAACTTTTAGGTACTTAACTAAATGTAGACAGCTGGATTTGGTACATTCAGAGATTTTTATATCATAATACAAACAAGACAATTTTTTTTAAGTCACCAAGTGACGTAGTTTACCTAGTTCATTTTAAGTATCTACTGAATAAACTTTTCTACCTCTATTACAATAGGTATCTCAATAATAACTGTTTTCTGTTTCAGCTATGCAATGAAGCATACTCCATTTTTAATCTCCTTAACGCAATGTGGAATTAGGCATTAAGAGCGTGCACACAAAATTCGGTGATTTTGATGTTTTTCCAATGCTTTAGAAAGCTATAAATCCTTAAGTTTTTAAAGAAAAACTACTGTAACATATAAATAAACTCTTTTTCTAGGGATTAACGGAAACAAATATTTTATTAGCAACACAGATTTCTTTTACTTAGCCAATTTGTTGAAGGGTTTTCACAAAAATACGCGTCAGAGCTGTCTTTCACTTGAAAATTTGCCATTAAAATTTACCATAAACGATATAAACTTGTTATTATCTGATAGACAATATAGTCTACTGGGGATTAACGGATTAACATGAATCAAATTATTGGTTTTTATTATTCAAATATCATTTTACATAATTTGAAAGTTGAACCATTACTTTATTTTTTTTTTCATTGATTTTAATGTAATTACAAATGAAACAATTTTATTGTAAATTTACAGAATATGTTTAGTCTAACCATATTTTTTTCATGGCTAAATATGAGTTAATTTACATTTCACGATTTTTTAAACATTGGTCCAAAACCACTAAGGTCAGGTGGGGGAAGAGAAACGCAGGGATAAGAGGGCTCTACAGACCATAATCACTCATAACTCGACGAGTTATGGTCTGTGGTGCCTCTTACTCCTGCCCTGCCCCTGAATTTCTCTTCCCCCACCTGATCTTATATTACGTTCGTAAAAAATGTGTGCGCCCTCTTAATAGATCAATTTAAATTGTTAGCGCACTGCAAATATATTTTTTATTTCATCACTAGAAACAAGCACGTTTGAACACTTTTCGATTAGACGTTTCAAATACACCTGGACTTTAATATAAAAGCACTTTAGGAATCAGTGGAGAAGGAGTAAAATTATCACAAAATGGCAACCCAGATGTGGTAAAAGGAGTGAAAGAAGAAATATAACAAGGATGTGAAGATGAGCAAAACTTAACTGGATTGGTCAATGAAAAATGTCCTGGAATCCTTGCCAACAACCACAGCAAGAGTTCCGAGATGAAAGTTACATGTTTGCAAACTCAGGTTAAAGGGCTAAATGAAATGTAAAGTAATGGTTCGATTGATTAAATAAAAATCTAACTCTTTGTCGATTTGCTCTTTATAATTACGACGATTCGTGGTTAGAACTTCAGATTTGAACAGGAATTTACATGGGCAACGATTATTAAATAATGTTACAGTAGAAAATAAAACTTTATAAAGCAAAGTAGTCTTGTAATAGTAAGCATTATTACGTATCTTAAAACCATAGAACGGCTAGTCTCATCATCGACCGTCGGAAGATGTCAACTACTATTGAACAATGGCATCATTAAAGGGGCAGCGCAGGCGACAGACTTTTTGTGCGATCGAGTCTGCGGCGCACAAAAAGTCTGCATGGATTGTATGCATTGTACGCCGGAGTTTTTGCGCGTCGCGTGCGTTACTGCATTTAATTCCATAGGTTCTATTTTCACAGACTAAAAAGTCCTTCACGGATAGTCTGTCATCTGCGCAGGGCCAAAAGGTTACAAACTCACCGGTTCTCCCGGCTCTGCCTTTTCTCTGGTCCGCGCTAGCCTTCGATATCCAGAACTCCTTCAGCCGCTGCATTTTCGTCGTCGAATCGTAGCTCATTTCTTTCACCTGCCAGATTTTTATAAAACAATTACAGGAACAATATTACAGTGTCTAAGCATTAAGGTATCACAAACCGAAACCAAAAGTTCAGTCAGTTCCTATCTTTGGCACAAAGAGTCGAAAAGAGAAGAATTTAATACCTCTTGGGTGTAAATAAACTATCGTTAAGGACGAATAGCAGAAGGAATACTCACTTTTCCCGAGTCAACGACGAAACGTATACCGTCGATTGTGACGGAAGTTTCTGCGATATTTGTGGACACGATGCACTTCCTGACACGCTCTGGGGGGTAGTCGAACACCTGCGTAACACAAAGCTCGTTCAAATACTTAAAACATAGAAAACCATCCTTGAAATAAAGTGCCACTAGCTTTTCGATACATCAAAACAAGTAATGAACGTACACAGTGTAGCGCCCTAGTGCCATCTATCTTGGAATGGCAGAACTTCATCCACATACGTCATCTACCTACATAATTGTCAAAATGGTATCCTACACGCCGCTAACGAAGTTTCGACGTTCAACTGCATAAATACAGCTTCCAACTTTATCTCTGTGGACTTCAGTCCCCAGGCATAACATCTGCCTGAAGAGAGGTCTCTTTTGGAGTATTTCTCCACAACGCCAAAATGTTAGGAAGGAATATCTACCAAGATCCTGAAACGTGATAAAATATTGAAAATCTTTTGTACATAGTCACAATGAAAAATCACTAATCCTCCCTCTTTGAATCCCCAGTCATGCCAAGATACTCATGCATGAATAATGAAGTACCTATCAATTTATCGACATGCACGTCAAATTAAATCAGAAGGGTAATATCTAAATATTCTAAATAAAGTGATTAGGATTTGTTTAAGACCAGTGATACATGTCTGATTAGGCGTTCTATGAAACTGATCAGGCAGCTCACTGCAAGAAACTCTAGAAGCTTCTTACTCAATCTTATTGTGAGCTTGCGAAATGAACTCCCTGGGCTGGTGATAAGAGATAAGTGCCCCTTCACTTCAGGGAGCATTTACAGAAATAGATTAGACATAGACAATTATTATTATTATTTTTTTATTAAGGTAGTAAAAACATAAGCGCAGCGATATCCACGTAAGTATTGATCAGCTTTCCGAACATTCTCAGTTCATATTGCGACGAATATCTACAGAAACTTGACAGCTAGTAAAGTCAGGGTCTTACCTTGTCTTGTTCGGCAATTGACAAGCCGCTGTGTAGAGGCAACACAATCCATTTCTTTGATTTCTCACTGTACTGCTGAGCTGCTTCGCATATGGCTGTGATTTCTTGTACGCCCGACATGAAAATCAACAGATCCCCTCTCTCGTCACCTAAAAAATGTGAACCCATTGAATGCCGAAGACGCGATATTGCGTTAAATTTAAAACGTGAGTTGTCCGTAGTTTTCAAAATGAGTGAATCACACGGTAGTTAAACTCAAATTATTTTGAGCGCAACATTTAACATAGGTATAATGGTAGCGGGTAGGCATAACCATAGCATACTGCATGCGAGGCAGGCATAGGCACCAAAAGCGCCTTTGGCTTCTATATTGACATATTTCTCTCGCTTCATTCATCCCTCTCATTGGTTTCGGGTACTCAAAGTTTTGAGTTGACCCATAGGAAATTTCACTGACTTTATACACTTTCTTAAATTCAGTAAGAATTTGTATGCTATTTTGTACTTACTTGGATATTTGTTGTCAATGAGCTGCATTATCTGAACATAAGGCTGAGGGTCTAGCCGGTCGTTCCTTGATGGTTTGTCCTCAATAAATATTGGTTTATACTGGAGGTCGATTGGAAACAATCGCCCTGGTACCTGGTGATACGAAGAGGCATAAAGAGTGGGTAGAATGTTGCTGGTATACATTTCATCAAGGGCTGCATACAGACTTGAATGACGTGAGAAGTGACGCAATTTTATAGCTCGTCAAATTATTACGAGACGGCCGCCTTCCCATTACAGCGTGGAGTTTTACCTGCTATTTCGTCAAACTGCAATTGTAATCGCCCTTTAATAAACATACAATGACAATGCATAAAGAAGCTGGTTAAGACATGTACTGTGATTTGAAACCACAACCTTGGTATTCCATATCACTCACTGTCTTTTCAACTTAACAACCCTGGATGAAATTGTCAACAAATTGTTTCAATTTATTTTCTTTAGAGATAGATTTCAAAACATCATCTGTGTCTCAAAGTAGCTTACTTGCTGGAAACTTACCAAATTACAGTAAGTGACGATAGGAGGCGCTATTCTATAGCAACTATCACTAAATTGTACTACTTTTGTTTAGGTTGTTAAAATAATGTAAACAATCTTGACATGTCTTTTTGTTAAAATACACAGTCTAAAAATGAAAATCGTTACACTATACAATTCAATTACGAAAGTAAATGATTTTTTCATACCTAAATTGTAAAACGTAAAGATTTCGATTTATAAAGTGTATGTTTATATAAAAAGATATGTCAAGATTGTTTACATTGTTTTAACTACCTAAACAAACAAGGTATAGAACTATACCATACATACAAGTTCAAACCCATAATAAATAATCCTGGAAGTAATTACTTTGTATAAGTGCACCTGAGTATATAGTTTAGGTTATTAGGTACCTATGTGACTTGCACAAATATTTAAAGTTTACCCTTACCTGTATGACCACTGCAGACTCCGCCGAGAAGTAGTCTTCAAAGAGCTTGATGTTGATAGTGGCCGACATGAGTACCAGCTTTATGTCGGTCCGGCTGTGTATGAGGCACTTTAGAACGCCGAGCAAGAAGTCTCCCATCAGATGCCGCTCGTGTATCTCGTCCAGTATGATGACGTCATAGCTCGGCATGTTCTCTGAAGACATCTGTTAATAAGATTAGTTTTTTTAGAGAACTTAAGTAGGATGTCAAGTGAAAGGCTTTAAGAATGTCGGGGAATGAATGCCTAATGTCGGAGAAGAATCAATGTGCTGTTATAGATGAATGCATAAACAAGATTGACATTACAATGGAGTGTGTCCATACAAAATGTAGTGTTTTTACTCCTAATGACCTCAGAAATATGCTGTACCTACCTCTTGGATTGCTTGCATCTTTTATATAACAAAAACGATATGGACTGTACATAGACGACGCAATTTCATTTTCTAGTAAAATTTTGTACGAGTCAATCAACAATTTTTCTAAGACAAATCATATTATTTTTATGTTAAGTGACTAAAGCACCTCCATTTCTACAAACAACATGACAAGTTGCATTCAATGACTAGTAGCTAGCTTCTGTGATGAAATTTATTTGATCAATTGATCTTTTCCAGTTTTAAACCTTACCTGTCGTAACAACAGCCCTTCAGTGATGAAGCATATACTGGTGTCAGCGGTCTTACTCTTCTCAAACCTGATCTGGTATCCCACCTTGCTCTGGAACTGTGTCAAAGTTTCAAATGCCACTCTTTTGGATAAGGATATGCAGGCTATCCTTCGAGGCTGGGTGCATGCTGAAATTGAAACACATCTTATTAGTAAAGAACTTTTGATTGGTATACATAACATAAAAATCACGGTCTCTATCTCTACTCTACACTGCAGGGTATACAAAGACAATGGAGTATAAATTATACTGTATAATCTCTTTTCATGACAAGCAAGTTTAACTGGTGGTAGGACCTTGCGCAGTGTCCATCCAGATTGTTACCACCAGTGCATAGCCTTTAATGTGCCCGGTGTGAGCTTTCAAAACTGCACTTTTCAAAAATGCATATAAAAATACTAGATTCTGGTCTGGTCATTTCTGCAGCCTGTGACTGGGCCCCACTAGCACCACACTAGTTGCTACTGGTTACCACTGCCTTACCTTCTGATCTCGCTGGATGGCATTAGTGTTCCAGTGCAGAGGGAAAGAAGGCTGGTACAGTTATTATAATATAAGGCATTATATCCTATTCATCTGGGTTGGCAACGCATCTATAATCTCTTTTACAGATGGGTGATATTGATCACTTACTATCAGGTATCTTCCTTATTTTATTAAAAAGAGAGGGAACTTTGTAGCAACATAATTTCTACTAATTCTAATCCATGGGTGTATTACTAAATCAATGCAAATTATTAACTTAGGAGTCTTAGGACTTTAAATCTAATAAAACGTTAGATACCTATATTCTGGAAACCTGCATCGTGTAGGTACTGAGGCACCTGAGTTGACTTCCCGCAGCCTGTGTCCCCTGCCACCACCACCACCCTTTCATTCTGAACAGCGGAGACTATTTCTTGCCTGAAAATTAAAAATTGAATGGTCAACAACAACAAGTATTTAGTTTTACTGCACAGTATGTAGTCGGCCCCATGTCCTGAACATAATTGAAAACTGAAGTCTTTGTTCAACTAAAAGACAGCAAAAGACTATTGTTTATATTGGTAAGATTTTCTAGGTGGTTATAAATAGTTCGACACAGTTGTGCGTGCAGTGCTATGTGTGCGTGCATCTGTAAACACAGATTTCACTAGTATGGCAAATGTCACTGCATACAAATGAAATCTGTGTATTTACAAGCGTACGCACGCATAGCCCCGCGCGCACAACAGAGTTGAACTATCTGTGAAGTAAAAAGTTAGTGATCACATTAAAATAAACAAGTTAGAAAATTTAACAAGTCACCCGTGTGGTGCCGGGTTAGAATAGCACCTCCCCCTTTCTTCCCGTGGGTGTCGTAAGAGTCGACTCTGGGAAAGGGTTAGTGTATTGTGGGCGATGGGCTAGCAACCTGTCACTGCAATGTCACGTTTGACCATCTGGTTACCCTGAAATTGCTAAACGTGGCACTGGATTTTCGAATTCACGTGCTCTGCCTACCCCTCTTGGGAATACAGGCGTGAGTAAATGTATGTATGTATGTCCTTTCTCTTGAAAAAGGGATCATGAAAAGGAATTAAGAATTTTTACTTTTAAACCTTAAAAATGTGTCTTAGTGCCCAGTAATAATTTTACTTTAATAGTTATCTTTAGATTACTTAAGTAAATCTCAATCGACAAAACTTACCTATATTTAGCCACAGGTAATTCTCTTTGAGTTTGCCTTAACTTCTTAAGCTTTTCAAATTTCTCCTTATTCTTAAAATCCAAATAAATAGACACAACATTTAGAAATGCTTCAAATAATTTTTTATCCAACTTCCTTCTCTCTCTATCGTCATAAGCTGTATCCACATACTTTAATTTTGTATTGAAATTAATACAATTCAATTTAGAAAACATTCCCGGCTCTTTGTTTCCTTGTTCGAGAATTGGTTTCCCAGTTTTCCTTAAGGTAGCTTCATACTTTTTAACAAATACCCAGAAATCATCCAAACTGTTTGCTACCGTATTACTTTCGCTGCTGTATGATATTATTTTATTCAAACTACGCTTGTAGTGTTCGAAAGAAAATTCTTCGTCATTATTTTGAGTTCCAGACGAACTAGGTTCGGGAGATATTTTCCGATGTTTACGACTGTGTTCGTGTTCGCGGGAACGTGATCTTTTACGTTTAGAAGCGAATCTTGAAGGGCTTGAGTTTCGAGGCATGTTACTGTAAAAGATAACAGTCTTAAGTAAATAGAATGCGCTTAATAATATAGCAAGTTACATTAAGTTTATGACTTCATGTAAGCAAGATTAGAGCAAAAGTACTATTATATTATTTATTTATTTACTAGGGGGATGACAGTGACAAATGAGTGGAATGACAATACCGGTGCGGTAGTTGACGTTGACAGTGACATGACATCGGAAAAATGTTTGAGGCTGTGAAAAATCTGCTGGTAAAGGACCAACGTAATGTTATTTTGGATTTCTTTAAAATAAGCAATGAAATCAAGCCCATACAACCCAAAACCTTGGAATAAAACAATAAAATTTTAAAATAAGTGCTTGTTTTACAAATCAAAAAACGAATCTGTTCCAAAGAATTATTTATTTCTGAAACAGGTTGTAGTGACACAAATTACGAAAATTTTAAGAAAACGAGGTATCAAGATATTCGCAGCACGCAAGGTAATTCCGAATAAAATGGTGCCACAAAGCAGCAGTGCAGAACAGGGGCGGACTTATCCCTTAATTTTATCTCTTACACCCAACCTCTGGGAAACAAAGAGGTTGATTGAACTGATCGAAATGACTATGGAACTAACATTAAAACAACTATAAAAAATAAATATACTACTCGTATTACTCATTCCATTATGAAATAACCACCTGCACTCAACAATTAACGTTACAACGTTATACGTTTGGTATTCCGGATATCTATGGATAAAGGTGGAAATGGAAACTCATTACACCGTCACCGTATCATACTATGACCGTGCCGTGTCAGACAAAAATATATTCTTTGTAAAGCCTGACAACTTACTATTTGGCCCTGGCCATGTTGCAAATTTTATATTATAAAGCTCTGATTCTGTGTAAATAATGTTTTGGTATTATTAAAATATCAACACAAACCCATTACACACCATAGGTGACTATACAGGGTGTCCCAAAGTTATGGGACATGAAGGGGAAGTACCTTAAATAACGTAGATAGTGTATTTTGCTCAAAGAAGACTTTATCTTATTTTCAAAAGTTAGTAATTCGGCATTCATAGATTTTCTAAAAAATACTTGCTTCGTCTGGGATTCGAACCAACTAAAATGTCAAAAAAATAATCATTCTGTTTTTATGATGTCAATCGAAAGAATAGCTAAAAATAATAACTTTGCTTAAGTAACATAGTATTTTAAAAGAAAGGAACAACGTGAAAATAATCAGTTTAATCAAATTAAAAACATACCATGACACTCTCGTAGTCAATTAAGTGAGTGTTTTTGTGTAAATTAATTAATTAAATGCTCCAAATGTGATCCCTCTTGTCTTAGGCAAATCGCCAATCTCTAAATAGGTCTGCTGTCTGCTGATCCTCGGACCTTACACCATTAGATTTCTTCTTTTGGGGATTCGTAAAAGATATGCTATACAAAAAACGATACAAGAACGTGGGCGAGTTGCAAACAGAATTGTGCCATGTCACATGAAGTGTTCACCATAAAATGATTAAAAAATCAACTAGCACCGGACTCATTAAGAGATTGGCGATTTACCTAAGACAAGAGGGATCACATTTGGAGCATTTAATTAATTAATTTACACAAAAACACTCACTTAATTGACTACGAGAGTTTCATGCATGTTTTTAATTTGATTAAACTGATTAATTTCACGTTGTTCCTTTCTTTTAAAATACTATGTTACTTAAGCAAAGTTATTATTTTTTAGCTATTCTTTCGATTAGTATCATAAAAACAGGATGATTATTTTTTGACATTTTAGTTGGTTCGATTCCCAGACGAAGCAAGTAATTTTTAGAAAATCTATTAATACAGAATTACTAACTTTTAAAAATAAGATAAAGTCTTCTTTGAGCAAAATACACTATCTACGATATTTAAGGTACTTCCGCTTCATGTCCCATAACTTTGGGACACCCTGTATAGGTGACGTGTGCATTAGAATCAGAGCTTTATAATACAAAATAAATATGCAACATGGCCAGGGTCAAATAGTAAGTTGTCAGGCTATACTACAAAGTATGAGACTATGCTATCGGACAGAGATAGGCTAGCAACCTGTCACTATTAAACCTGTTCCATCTGTTATGAAATCTAAAATTATGTTCAAAGTGGCTGCGAAGCATGAAATAGTCAAGATCATGGTAGGTATTCATGGTTTTGTCTATGTCACGTTTCGGATGCTCTGCCTACACCATTTGGGAACATAGGTGTGATTGTATGTTGTATGTTGCCTGTTAAGGTTTATTCGGGTAATGGATAAAACCCTTTCATGAGTGTTTTTTTATTACAGCTAGTTTTAAGCGGTAAAGACGCTTCTCCTTAATCTTTTATGAAAAAAAAAGAACTGATAACCATTTGAGCACATTAAAATATCGCTTCTTTACTGTGGTTTTTTTTACAACCAATGACAATTTTCTTGCGTAGCACAGTGTTGCGGCTCCATAGTAGGTAGGGGACGAAATTATTTTTAAGGTTTATTGTTGACTAATTATCTTTATATGGTACAGAATGAAGAATTATACATAAAAAAACCGGCCAAGTGCGAGTCGGACAAAACAACAGCAAAAAATCAGGTTTTTTTGTATGGGAGCCCCCCTTAAATACTAATTTTATTTTAATTTAATTACTTTCCTTTAAAGTAAATATTTAATTAAATATTATGTGACCATATCAAGTATTTACCTGTTACAGTTATTTAAATAGACCCAAAACAGTACAAAAAAACACGTTTTTTCTATGGGAGCCCCCCTTAATTATTATTATTATTATTATTTTAGTATTTGTTGTTATAGCGGCAACAGAAATACATCATCTGTGAAAATTTCAACTCTCTAGCTTTCACGGTTCGTGAGATACAGCCTGTAGACAGACGGACAGACGGAAGATGGGCGGAAGTCGAAACCTTTCCTTTTACTTCATTCTGG
This sequence comes from Adoxophyes honmai, assembly GCA_005406045.1. Classification (NCBI taxonomy): domain Eukaryota; kingdom Metazoa; phylum Arthropoda; class Insecta; order Lepidoptera; family Tortricidae; genus Adoxophyes; species Adoxophyes honmai. Next base: position 157,655 of record BHDV01050340.1, on the reverse strand, counting down.
TATTTTGGCGGGTAATTTAGCTTCTGTTTGACAAATTCTAATAAATTTGTGCATTTTCAGTCCAAAGTTTTCGATGGATCACGAAATATAACCGCTACAAGCTCCTTCAACAATATGCCCTGCGGTAAACAATTATTATTACAGTTAAAGTTCGCAAAAAGTCGCAACTTTGCGTTTTATATTCCAGTAATATAAGGTCAATACTTCACTGTCACTAACATTTTATGGCGGCACGAAGTGGAATATTATACTTAAAGGTCTATAGAAGAAAAATTTCCACCTTTATTTAAGCTGTGCATTTAAATATTCCGTATTTTATAAAATGTTTGTAATATTTCAATTAGATAAAACGTTTTTACAAGACAATACCTTGGTCTACAGAATCCATGTTGCAATTTTAATAATAGTATAGTTTGTATCCGAAAATCGTAGTTTGAAACACCCAACTCGAAATCACTTAAACGTCTCAGAAATAAATTGTTAAACTTTGACAAGTGTTTTAGCAACGTTTCTGTGAGAAAGTACCCTCGTTTTTGGCATAATATGATACATTATTAACATAAGTTTAATAAATAATGTTTGTATTTGATCTACCTACATTTTATTTTTTTCGTTTTTGTCCTACCGCCGCAACACTGTGCGTAGGAACTGTCAACATCCAAGATGACATGATTTTGATTGACGTAAATAGAGTCGAATTTACTTACCTGAATTTACCAACAGGATAGTTATATTACTTTCTAAAAATTGTGATTCGTGAATTATAATGAGCATACTGGAAAAGTAATCATAAATAGGAAAGCCGGTTAGCTACAATATCCAAGCATGGACGAAGACAAATTTGCATTAGTAGAGAAAATTCTCAAAGACATCGATAACATCCTGTCGAAAAACGCTGACTTGTAAGTTTGATTCGAAACTGGCAAGATTTCAATAAATTTTACGTGTTGGTAAATATTGCGTTTTAATTTCAGGTCTTCCTTCGACATTGTTCCCGTGGACTCGAATTTTCGCAACAAATCTCCGGTGTTGCTTTTAGAAAACTGTTTGGGTTTGGAGTCTTGGTGCGTGAAGCATGTTTACATGTACTGCTATTCTGAACTTATGGATAAATGCTTCGTGAAACCGAAACGGAAGACTCCGAAGTCTTCTTTGAACTCTGAGAGACTGACGCAGCTTTTGAATGTGACCCTACTTTTGAACCCGGAATTGAGTACATACTGGAACAAACGGAGGGAATTGGTGCTCCGGTGTTTGTTGGAGAGATCAGACGAGTTGCGGTTTACTCGACTTGTGTTGTCCCGGAAACCAAAGTGTAATGAAGCATTTGCCCACAGAAGATGGCTGTTGGAAACTCTTTTTAAAGGTACCTATAAAAGTACTCTATAGAAATAAAATTTTCTGTTTTTGATGGCATCTTTTCAATTGCGCATTGGTTAGTGGTGTTGTATGATTGTAGTATGTGCAGTGCTTTGTTTTTTTCTATAATTTTGTAATGTTTTCCAGCATCAATATCTAACACATTAAGACTGTATAAATAAATGTTTGATACAACTTGCTCGGAGAAGTAACATAAGTTAGATATTTTTATATGCTTCCAATTATGACAAGGAAGATAATACAATACTTACTATGATGCTGGGAGCTAAAAGTAAAAAAGAGAAAAATTTAATTTTTTAATTCCCCTTTAAAGTTAGTAAAATTATTAGAAAATGACTTGTTACCCTGTTCCAGAGTTACAAAAATAAAGTATAAGATTTTGATTGTTTAATATTATTAATATAGACCAATCAGCTCTATCCTAAAGGAGTAGAGCTATCCCAGCGTTGGGACACTCTTGAACTGAGAAAAAAATAAAATGTTGTTTAGTAAAATTTTATATTTTTCCAGATGAAAATCTACAGTGTGCCAACATTGAAGCATTGATCAATGAAGAACTCCATATCTGCCAATTGTCAGCAGACAAAAGCCCAAACAACTATCACAGCTGGAACCATCGCATGTGGCTTCTAAACACTGTCAAAACTATTGAAAAAAGATTTGATTTAGCCTCACTGTATGTCAAAGAATATAATTTCTCTGAGCAATGGACTGCCAAACATATATCAGATTTCAGCTGTTTCCACTACCGCCAGTTCTGTATCCGTAACATTTTTGCCATTTCAAATGAGAACTGGAAGTCATCTAAAACCGCTATAGACGTGAATTTTCGCAAAAGTTTTGTCAGAGTTCTAGCCTCACATTTTCCTAAAGATGTAACAGTTCAAGCATCGGAAGAAGATTTATTATTGTATACAGAAGAAAACTTAATTAATTTACTGCTTTGCTATGCTTCTAAGAACTGCAATTGCGTTGTGGATTATTTTCTTCTCTGCCGGAAGCTAGAGGTGTACTTCCATGAATTGGTACTGAATAACGAATTGATCCAGTTTTATAAAGACCATGAAACTTTATGGTATCACCGTAGGTTCATAGTCCATGAGATATTGTCATTGATGCATGAATATTTTAGTGTAGTCAGGTTAAACGGAGTTTTAGTTAAAGACATTTGCCGAAACTGTAACCAAGATGATTTAAATCAGAAACAAGCAAAGATTGTGCGGTACGATAGCAATGTTATGTATTCAAGTGTCCTTTTTAATGTTTTACTTAGTCATGAAAAAGTATTTATTGATGAACGGCGAAATGAATGTGATAACTATTCCGATAGGCATGAGAAATATTTGAAATTCATTGAAGGCCTGAATAATGTAATGTAGTTGAAATAAGCCAATGTAATAATTACAATTATAAAAATACCTGATAATTATGTAGAAGGTAGGTAGTTTTTTTTAGTCCAATTGTGTTCGGTACATCAATTTTAAGTGGTTATGGTTGGAAATGTATCTCCAGGCAAACGTGAAAAGAAGTCTCCTTTTACGTACTTCTCGGAGTTTCATCTCTATAAATGGATAATTACTAAAATCACTGAAGCGAATTCAATACATATAATTGTTCTAGTTTGTTTCTACTAAGTATAAAACAAAGTAACGCTGTCAATACATCAGTAGCGTGGAGTTAGCGCATTATCATCATCATCATCATCAGGATGTAGACAGGCTGATTGGTGATGTAGATATAATCATGTGGCATATTTTCCATGTTTTAAAATGTTCCAAAGTTGCTTATGTTATGTTTGTAAATGTAGACTATCGCAAAATCGCATATTATACTTAATATATTTTCGTAATAAATAAACATTCGAATATTCTTGAGGTAGGCGCAACACACATAATTATATTTACGTTCCCTGACGAATTTTATCAACTTATTTAGCAATTTTTGTAATCTAATATTTTATACAAAAGGTAAAGGTAAGCATGGTGATATATTCTATTTAACCACTGTATTATGTGTTGTTTTTTTATTGTATGCGTTGGTTTTAAAAGACATGAAAAGTTTTAAATAAATGAAATAATTCGTTGAAAGCTCGTTTTGGTTACTTTTAACCTAATCACTAACTATAAATCTTTAGCATACTGGATCGGTAGTTACAAAATGAGGGCTGGATAATGGATACAGTTAGGTTAGGTTAACCTTCTGACCGCCAAAGACGCCATATCACGTCATCGCAAATCAGTGCCCGTGACGCCACGACGTTAAATGGCGCGTCGAACTTATTGCGAAAGAACTGAAATATAAAACGCTTCAACATTTTTTCTAGGTTTACTTTATTTATTAGGTACCTTGTGTAAGTTATTTTATACCTAATTTAAATAAAATAAAACAGCACCATTCGAAAAAAAATCAGCATTATCTAAGAGCCGACTGACAGCTTTGGCGTTAGGAGCACAGCGTTACACTTCGCGCCTTGGCGGTCAAAAGGTTAATGTGCTCTGTACACAAATTCAAAAATCCAGTGCCACGTTGCTAGCCCATCGCCCACAATACCCTAACCCTTTCCCAGAGTAGACTATTACGACACCCACGGGAAGAAAGGGGGAGGTGCTTTTCTAACCCGGCACCACACGGGGATATAAATTTAATAATTATGTATCGGTAAATTATGTTCTCATCTCTGGTTCCGGTTCCGGTTTCGGTTCCGATTTCGGTTCTGTTAAGACAAATTTAGAAAGCTCCGGTTTTGGCTTCGGTTCCGATAAACCACCTCCGTTACATCCCTTGTAGACACGTCTGTCTGTTCTCTGAATAAGTGACCAATTGGTTTTGCACAGCAATATGCGCGAGTCGTCTCGCGCGCGCTTTAGAATACCTGTCACTTTCTGATGTCTCTAGTTAAACAGTGACAGGCATAGTCTTGCGCGCTATTATTTGCGCCCTGTACGATTAGCACGGTAAGGCCTCTTTTCCACGGACGGTTTTTAGCCGTAAAAAACTTCGGTTAATTAACCGTGTGTAGACACGGTCGTCAGTGTTGTATGGATCACTATGGACGCTTGTTGACGGACACGGCAGAACCAAAGCCCGGCGCCGTCAACAAGCGTCCATGGTGATCCATACAACACTGACGACCGTGTCTACACACGGTTACAGTATTACCGAATTAATAATTCCTCTGGACATACCTGCGCAGTTGACGAATTTTGTGACGCGGGAAACTTCGATCTACCAATGATAAAAAAGATTTTAAACACTCGAGTTTTGATTGGTTATTGATTGGTGTCACAGACAGATGACTCATGACATATGTCCAGGCTGGCGTAACTAGGAACAAAAAACCTTTTCTATGGACATTGCGTGGCAGATCATTACCATCATACTAAAACAAAACGTCAGTACAGTTTATTATTAAACGGTTTTACTTAGCTTACAGTATTACCAAAATAATAATAATGATAAAAGAGACTTTCGCGCGCTAAACTCTTGCGATGTTTTTGGTTATAAATTTTATCAATATCGATAATATACACAGATATCGTTGTGCCACCCTAGTTTGGTTCGTCATGTTGGTAATGATCAGACACCCAAACTGATTCCATTAGCTAGTATGGGCGTCCTGACCCTTAAAACGTTCGGCTACTCTCGGATGTCGTTCTGTCCCTCTCGGCGCAGACGGTAACAGCCGTTAGGAGTTATTTTCTTGGGAAAGCTGTAATTAACCGTAGTTTTTTACGGCTAAAAACCGTCCGTGGAAAAGAGGCCTAAGGCGCTGCGCAGACGACAGACTTTTTGTGCGATCGAGTCTGGGGCGCACAAAAATTCTGCATGGATTGTATGCATTGCGTGCCTTTTACCACGCGCACTTAACAATCGCGACTCGAGCCTAGCGTGGGATAGTCTACCTGTATTTTTCTGACGTCTTTACTTCGACAGTGATAGGTGTATCCCACATGCATCTCGAATTGATCCTTACTGTGCCAATGCAGCTGTTATGCTGAGCTGGTAGACCGACCAGTGGCGACATACATTTCAAATGGGGTAGCCACTTTCAGCATATTATTCTTTATGTTTTAAGTTAAGAGGTATATTCTTAGTGACAGGTTGATAGTCTGTCGCCTAAACTGTTCCTCAACCTATTTCTTTAGCCGCCTTCTTACGACATTCGTTGAAGTTATAGGTAGGGTGTTTTTCTAAAACCATCTCCACACACTCAAAAACTTTTATACTCCACTTGTTTTTACTAGTAGGTACTTAGTTTTTCAATTAGCAAGGTAACGTTGTGTTGGAGTTCTCGACATTCATTCGACATTGCAGTAGGTAAGTAGTATAATAGCTTGGGAACTCTACCATACACTGCGTCGATATAGAGTGCCCATGCCATATGACGCCAGTTCTGTATAGTTTTCGGGTCTGCCTACATCATCATCATCTCAGCCATAAGACGTCAACTGTTGAACAAAGAACCCTTTGGTCTTCCATAGGTATGTACCTACCGGTTGGCATCCAGCGTCTTCCGGCAATCTTCATAAGGTCGTCTGTCCATCTTGTAGTTAGATGTCCTACGCTACGTTTGCTGATATGTTCACCACTCGAGTACTTTTCGATCACATCGGCCATTCTAGTGCATTCAAAACGATGATGAATTCGATATCGGTTTCATTTGTGAATTAACGCGGAATTGTATTGAGACGTGTCAACCAGTCAACCACGGCAGTTGTGCAAATGTTCCGCTGCCGGCGCTGTCCCAGTTTCCATAGAACTTTGCGTTAACTCGCAAATTAAATCGTTATTGACTGCATGATCGTTTTGAACACACTAGACGTACTGCTCTGCGTGAAATGTGGCCAAACCATTGCCACTTAAACTTGCTAATCCGGTGATCAGTAGTTTTATTCATCTACGGATCTCCTCATTTCTAATTCGATCGCGTAGAGACACCCCGAGCATAGAGGCCTCTCCATAGCTCGTTGAGCGACTGGGCTTTGAGATGAGGCCGATAGTGAAAGACCACGTTTCGGTGCCGTTCGTGTATACACTTCTAATTAAGCAATTTTAAAATCGACTTCGAAATAATTTTAAACAAAAAAAAACCGACTTCAAATTAGCATTATTTTGAAAGTATTCTGTTTACTGAATGTAAAATCTTGACTTCATCAACAAATTACCGAAAACGCCGTACATCTCCATATAAAATTTGAAGAGTTCCCTCGATTTCTCCAAGATTCCATCATCAGATCCTGGTTTCGTGCCAATGGGACCAATTTCGAGTTATACCCATTCGATTAAAAAAAAAATTTTGAAAATCGGTCCACGGGTTATCGATATCGAGTAACATACACACAAAAAAAAATAAAAAAAAAATAGGTCGAATTGAGAACCTCCTCCTTTTTGAAGTCGGTTAAAAAGGAGTTCTAAATTCGACTGTATTTTGGTAAAGATGCACTTTACTTGGTTTTTGGCCAGTTGTTCGGGTACCTGATACGATTTTTCTTACATATTATCTCGCCTGTAATATTCCCAAATGAAGTAGGCAGAGCACACGAAACGCTACATAGACAAAACTATAATTATTTCACGTTTCATGGCCACGAGTTTTTCTTCCACCTGGTTAGAATAGTAATAGAAAATAATAGAGCGAAATAATTATATTGCTAAAACTAGGCCTAAGCGCAAATGTCGCCATAGATTGGTATTCAATAAATAAAGTCTCTTATAATCTGTCTACCTATCCCGTTTGATAATAATATAAGTACATATAATTAATTTGTATACCTACCTACAACATAAAGTACATTTCAATAATACCTAGTGATAATAATGGTTTTTGTTTTATTACTGAGATGTCGTGCCTTTAAATATCAAGATTGATACAAATTCTGTTAACACAATCTTTCATCGGAAGTTTGTTTGTAAGATGTTTTAAATCTTAGCTCGCGTACATTTCGTAACCCGTAGCACGATCGTAGCAATGCTACGGTTTGCCGTAGACTTGGCCATAAACGGATTGTTTTAACTTACATTCACAAAATAAATAATAAAATATTCGGATATAAACCGGGTTTAAACCGATGGAGCCATGGTCGTTTCTTGTTCAAAATTATATTCTTAAGAGTAGAAAATTTACATTTTATGGTAGGTATTAATAGTAATTTTACTACTTGTAGATCATTTTGACTGCGAGTTTTTTTTATTGGTTGCCCGCTATTTTCTCTGTATGAAATGCGTACTTGTATTTAAAAGACTAAATGTGGTACTTCCAAAATACTTAGGTAGGTATAACATACGCGGGCACACAAATAATGCCTGTACATACATACACACATACCATCACGCCTGTTTTCCCAAATGGGGTAGGCAGTGCACACAAAACGCTACATAGACAAAACTATGACTATGTCACGCTTCGTGGCCACTTCTAGCATAATTATTGTTTGTACGTTTTGAGTTGGCAGGTATAATAGTGACAGGTGGCTAGCCTGTCGCCTAAAGTATACCTTAACCGCCTTAGTCGCCTCTTACGACATCCACGGAAGAAATGGAGAGGTGTTAGTCTAAACCCGACACCACACGGGTGATTTAGATTTTTAGCACTCTGTGTTTCTAGTCTAGTTTCTTCACATTCGCATGAAGAGCCAGCAGTAGTTAGTTAGTGTCGGCTTGATCTATTTTTAGAACCCAACGTGGAGTTACAACCAGACGAGTTGTGCGACTCGGTAAAACTCTGTTGCAGTCAACAATTTTATTGCCACATGTTTAAAAATATCTCAAGAAGAATAGCAATGGGTCCTAGCGACATGGTTTTCCATGAGATAATTCATTTAATTTTCATTGCTTCGAATTGACAATGAAATGATTAACTTAACCAAGCGTCACGGGATTCGGTGTGTGATGGGTTAGAACAACATCGGTCCATTTCCTCCGTGGATGGCGTAAGAGGCGATGAAGAAATAAGTTACGCTTTAGGTGACAGGCTAAATACGTGCTAGGATGGGCTGCGAAACGTGAAATAGCCATAGTTTTGTCTATGTATTGCGTTTCGTGTGCTCTGCCTACCATGTTTAAGAATTAAAACGTGATATAATCAAAAAACCGCTCGCATTTCAACTAGTTTCAAGTATCAAATATCTTCCAAGCCTAGCTAAGAACAACTGCAAGTAAGCTCCTCTTTACTAACTTGTCTGTTACGAAAGAGCTATAAATAAAAGAAGATAGAGTCCCTTACCGTTTACAACCAATTAAATATGGATTAATTGTAGGAGTACGCTACCGATGCATTGGCATTACGCATCGAACACAGCTCACTAGATATGGGTCAGCAAGGGACCGTGCCCTTAACACGAAAAGACAAAGCGTCATCCACCCACCACCGAAAAACCAACTCTAACACAACCTCCCACGATTCACTTTCACTCCCCCAGTTCAAGGTTGTACAGTCGGTACTAGTTTTCACTGCTTCTCGGGTCTGACGTCACAGCCGCGTCGCGCGCTCGCGAACCCACCCGATCGATATACGGCTGGAGCTTCGGCTGTTTCCGGAGGCGATCGGGCGAACCGAATGACGCTGCGAGCACCACGTGGTAGTTACGTAAGGCTGATAGCTACAACTCATTGACAAAGGTATTGCGAGCATTGCTTGTAAACCATGCTTGTCAACTGACAGCTCGTCATAGAAGAGTAGTGCAGGGGTGGCCAATTTTATTAACTAAGCTCTGAGTCACATGGTCTAGTCTCCTCTGTGGACTACAAAGTTATGGGTTTGTCTATTTGCAGAAAGAAAAGTAAAAAAAATAGGTCATTGTTTCGAAATCTTGAGACCATAAGGCAGACGATTTTCGTTTATTTTTGCGTCATGATATTATAACCCCACATCTACTGTTTACTAAACCAAACCCTTGCGATCAACTAATTATTATGCCTACGCCTAGAAATTTTGCTGCTGAGCTTGTTAGTTATTGTAATGCCACTTTTGGACTGGCAATCGCGACTGACCGGACGATGATCCAACCATTGGCCACCCCTGGTAGTACAATGACGTCATTTATTTACAAACACAATTTTCAGAGCTATCAAGCTTTGCTGTATTTAATAGGGCAGGGGGCGGGGATACTGAATGGTTTTCGCGACGTCTGACCATGATTAACGGGGTTTTGTAATGAAACGCACCGCCATTACGAGCAAGTATTTAATGGCTCTTGTTTTAAATTAAACATATTTTTAAGGCCTTAAGCACATATAATTAAGCACCGGTTTTTGGAAATTTGGAGTTATTGCATGTTAGGTAAAGCGGTGTAATACCATTTGAATTGATATAAATGGAGCCGAGCACGTTGTAAAAAACATACATAATCCAATCACCATGTCCTGACATTTTATTATTTGTAAGTAAAACGAAGATTTTAAGATCGTGAAATTAGAAAGAAAACATTACGAAGGAATTATGAGTATACAGAGTGGCTGGAAATCGACATTAATATTTTAACCATTGGTCGGGTATTCGCTTCTACAAACCTTGTGAAAGATTTCCTAACAATTTTCATTATTAAGGTCAAATTTGAGAGATAAATGTTTCATCGCTATTCAGGTCAATGAACCCCTTGTTATACTTACCTTACTTCCCGTACGCAAGTCCCGTTGACCAGCGCGTGCGCACCTTTAATCGCCCGATAGTGCAATGCTACGCGTTTGTCTTAGACCCGGAGTACAAAACTGGGCAATATTCTCAGATTTTCCTTTTTTTTACATGAAAATTCCGGGGAAAAACTTGACCGAGGTTAACTCGATCAATTGATTAAAATATTTACTATCAGTTTCCAGTCACCTTTTATAAATATCAGGTCAGGGTAGAGCCGCACTGTTATCAAACCAAATCAAATAGTTTGGCTGTTAGCTTAAATCGGTGCATTATACCACGAATAGGTACACACTGATGGCGCGGATAACTTTGTTGATAATTATCTAAGTAGGTACTGAAATGATAATAATATTAAAAAGTGTATCAATCATTTTCATAAAAACTTTTTTCGAGTTTGCTTGTTACCTACAAGCTATAGGAGGGAAAAATATGGTAATACGCGACATTAGCTGTAACGAAAGGCGTTTGAAATTACAAACCACTTCGCCTTGATGAAATTGTTCTTCCAGTAAAAACATGAAGTAAGTGGCCAATATATTACGTCACTGATGAAAATTCGTATATTTTGGAAGATACAAAAATCCTTGACACATAGACATAAGCACATTCTGTGCTTGTAGGCTAGCTTAATATTGGTTATACTGTTTTAAACTTTCGTGATTCTCACACATATCTATGTTTACGCGGGACTTAATCACGGTATTTTTTAATTACCTCTCGATTTTCGACGACGTTAATACTGGTAATTCGTTTTTGAGCAGGAAAATAGCCGATACCTAGTTAATTGCTCCTCTGGCGGTAAGACTAACGACTTACATCATTAAAAACATACTTTAAGATGCAAAAATGAACACAGCTTTTCTTATCAAATAGATACTTTTTTAATCAAAGAGTAGCGACTGTCGCCTCATTCATAATTTATATTGTAATACACATTTCAAATGTTTTAAGATACTGAAATAAACGTTTTAAATTGAGTTTACGTCGATACATTTCAGGTGAGCCCATATCCAAAGCTGAACTCGACTTAAGACGCGATTAATCCGTTTATTTCACCACAAATAAGTGTAAAGGTAGTTTCATGTCTTGAGATACGAAATATCCCTAGATTTTGACGTTTATACTGAGTGTTTCAAACGATCTTAGGGATAAAAAGTGTATCGAGTCAATTTAGATGACTGTAGTGAACCTTTTCGAGGTGTCGGTCTCTGTAAGTGCCGTAGAAATTTGGTTGATTATGATTGACATCTTTGTGCGAGGACCTCCATTGTGAATTTGTATGTAAATGTAAATAGTATCAGGTTATTAATAATGACTTAACGCGTGTAAATTTATCCATCAGAAGGATTAGCCGTTCAGCACCACGATTAACACCCCTCTCCCCCTAGGGATAAGACCCAAATTTATTATGACACCTCAACGTATCTCGTGGCGATTTATTAACTTAACTGGATGCCGGTTGAGTTTCACTAAACATTCCTTCTACAGCGGTTTCTGAAGGATTAGCTAGCACAGGCCTTATATAATACGCAAGCAGACGTCTCGGTGTGTGATATAATAATACATACATACAATCACGGCTCTGTCCCCAAATGGGGTAGGCTGAGGATACGGAACATGACATAGACAAAACCTTGACTATTCTATGGATCATAGACATACATACAGTACATGCAATCACGCCTGTACTCGCAAACGGGGCAGGTAGAGCACACAAAACGCTACATAGACAAAACGATAACTATTTCACGCTTTGTGGCCACTTTTAGCATAATATGTTTTAGGTCCTGAGGTGGCAGGCACAATAGTGACAGGTTGCTAGCCTGTCGCCTAAAGTATGTCCTTAGTCGCCTCTTACGAGATCCACGGAAGCAATAGAGAGGTGACATTCTAAACCCGAGACTACACAGTAAAGGTGGAAACCCATTACACCATATCATACTATGACCGTGCTATGAGCGTGCTATGAACGTGTCAGACAAAAAAATATTCTTTGTATTACAAAGCCCGTTCCGTCACCGACCATACCCGTAGCGTGCCATGCACGGACCGTCAATATGAAATGATGTGGACACGTTGTAGTGGGCATAGCCATCCGTGTCGCGTTACATTCCGTGCTTGACACGTTCATAGCACGGTCATAGTATGATATGGTGTAATGGCCGCGGGTTTCCACCTTAAATAATAATAATAATGTGCTATCCCCAATTTAGCTACGCTCCCCTGACAGCATGTCATGAAAGGTCTGCGGTAGTAGGCTGGCGCTTACCACGAGCGACAAAGCGAGCAGCAACGACTGTAGCGTGTGGCGGCCACCGGCGTCAACCGTGCGGCAAGTCCATAATATAAAATGTATGGAAACTACAGGAAATATACTGGTAGCAGCGTTTTCTGATTGTGGCCCATTGCTCGTATGGCCAGGGTCCCCCTTAAACTGCTGTTTAGTGGCCGGTGCGGGCCATAAGAAGCGAGCTGCGACCCATGTAGCGTGTGGCGGCCACCGGCGTCAACCGTGCGGCAAGTCCATATAAAATGTATGAAAACTACTGGAAGTAGGTATACCGGTGGCGGTTTTTTGTGAATGTGGCCTTATAACAACTAAATACAAATACATGTGCGTTTCATGTTCTTTGGAACGAAAGTCATATCATTAGGCCTCTTCCAAAGTTACCTGCCTAAAATGTTAACACGTTGTCGGCAAGAGAAAAATGTAAATGGTCTTAACCTTGGGAAGGAATAAGGCTTACCTGAGTTCATTGTCATTCAACTCACAGATCGAGGGCAACATAGCAAGTAGGAACAGCAAATAAATAAGTACGAGGCAACTCTGCACAAAGGTACACGTGTAAAGGCAGTATTACAAAGTTATTAGTAAGTACTGAAGGAAACACGGGTTAGAGAGAAAAAAAATAAAGGATTATTATAGTTCTTGATTTATTATACATACATACATAACATCTGTATTCCCAAATAGGGTAAGCAGAGCACTCGAAACTCTACTGAACATAAAACCAGGACTATTTTCAAACCGTAACCACTTTAAAATCCAATATCAAACATATTTTTTGGGTTTAAATTAATAATTATACCATAATGCATTGTTTTAGTCGCCTCTTACGAGATCAAGAGATTCATCGACAGCGATACGAGTTTCTCTAATTCTAATACCATACGGGAATAAGTCAAGTATCCACTTTTGTCCTTTTGTCATGTAAAAATTATAGTGACTCATTGCAAAGACTATACAATTCTCGTTCGGCTGAATGCAGCCTTAGACGATTTTTGCCTGTTATTGTTTTCTGGGTGATTATTAATGCTGAATAAAAATCTGTCCAAAAATGTTCAGTGGCTTTGGATTGGTTTATCAATGACAGCACAGTGCCCCGCAACTAACTTGGCAAGATTGAAGTGGTGGGGGTAAGTTCGCGCATCGCTTTGCCATGGAAGAAGTGGTGCGTGAACTAAACCTTGCCAATTTATATGCAGGGAACTGTCATCTGTCACAATCTTCTAGATTAACCCTCGATTCCTATATTCAATTTAACCCGGGTTTTGGCCGTACCAGAGAAAGCAAGTGCACTATGCCAATGTGTTGTCAATTTCCTAACTCTGGTAAGCTATATTTACAGGTAAGATAGATTGAAAATAGAGACCCATTGTAGTACAAACTAAAGTAAAAACCCGTCGCGTGTTCGTAAAACAAAACTAAAACCGTCGAAGCGAGAACTCAAGTGCGGGCTTTCAACTACGCGGACTGAATTTTTAAATTAAAGGCTTTTGCTAGCAATTTCTTGTGATTAAATTCCTGTCCCTGTGGAATTGCCGTTCAAGTGAACGGCTTTCTCATTCTGAAACATCATCGTTTAGCATTTCTATGCGTCCTTTCTTAGGTAGTCACTAGACATGTTATACGTATTATTATTTCATTACACAATAATCGAACAGAACGAAATAAAATCGAGTTCCATTAGACTAGAGCCATTATGGATATTGCAGGATGATTACCCGTACTTTATCACGGACACGATTAAATTGGTGATGATGATGAGGTTGATGATGGCGTTGATGATGGTGACGATGACAGTGATGCTGTTGCTGTTGTTACCTAAAATTATGCTAGAAGTGACTAAGAAACGTGAAATAGCCAATTTGTTTAATATCACGTTTCGTGTGCTCTGCCTAGCCCGTTTGGTAACACAGCCGTGATTACGAGTTATTGCTTTTTACGTATGTACCTATAAATAAAAGATTAATCTAACCAATACATCTGAGCAATTACCGATCACATTTCGTTTAAACCAGTAAGCAAACTGGCTGTCGTATAAAAAATACGAAATCAATGCATTCATTGAAAGCTACAACGCCACCGTCACACATACGCTCAGACGTTAATGTCGAATTGAACCCCACTTTTAGTGGGGGTTAAAAATGTTCTTGGCATTGTCACCTGCAAGGTAACGAGTACAAGTTCGTCTGAGTTCGCCCCGCCACCGAAATCGGTCAACGGAGCACGAAAACCAGCAAGGGACTCCGATGTATTTTCAATATTGTTTACCCCCATTTTACGACCGACGCGAAGCGCAAGGATTTATTATCGAAAGGAACTCTCCCAGTTTTTACACATCGATTTCATTTTACAGCATGATTTCCATGGAAAAACACGCTTCAATCGCATCAGCGCCCTGTTTTCAGCTTTTCCTTGAGTTTTAAGGATTTTAGTAGATAATCCGAAGAGTAAAACATCCATAAATCGAAATTTACATATAGCCTACTGGCTGTTGTCTGCAACTTGTAGTAAAAAGTAGCCTACGTCCTTCCTTAAGGCTTGAAAAATATGTAAATAATGGGTACGAAACATATCATGTCCTTAGCCTACTTCATTTGGCAACATAGGCGTGATGATTAAAAGTGTTTGTTCGTATGGCAAAGTATATTAAAAGGGATTGTATCGTTTGGAGTTTCACTGAATTAAAAGTCAATATGTGACCTAAAACTGCCTAAAAACTTCTAGGTTCATATTACATGAACATTAAGTTGACTATCCAATTCTAATTCCCGACTTCCGCCAGGCCAGTGTTCCACCGCCAACTGCAAGGCAGGACAGTGCAATAATTGCATCAAGTTTAACCGGGTCCGATCGATGGGAGGGTATTTACCTCGCCGGGCGAAAATAATCCGGTGCCGGTGATGTCAGAGACGGGAGGCCGTGCGCCTGCGCGGCGCGGGGACCACCGCCGGGCGTCAGTCGGTCGCCGGCCCGCGAACCACGGGCGCGCGAGGTATCTATGGCGCCCCGTGGCGGCCGGTGAGGCACCGGCCCCGCCGACCGCCTCGGGTCGACGGGCCGAGCCATCATTAACGACGCACAAGCAGCACCATGTCTTTGCTCAGCGTCACAGGTCAGCCTGTAAGCTAAGGTGTAGTGAGGGCACGAAATTTCGAGCCCGAAGATACCCGTTTCTTGCCTTTTCTTGTGTTCTTGCCGTGGACTGGACACGGAATTTCGTGCTCGGTCTGTGTTTGATGCGGTGTCTTGCCGTAGTTTGTGATTTTGTATGGTGTTGTGCTCGTAAGTTGAGTGATCTTTCTAATCAAGTCACAGAACACTCACGGACGTTCTTTCAAATATCATTCTTACAAGCATCGTGTACTGCAGGATATTTAAAAACTAGGTTTTTATTGAAACATTTTAGTCGCAAGTAAATAGGTTAGCTCTACACAACAATGAACACTTACATTGCTTTTCCGCAGTCTATGCTATAGAAACTTATATTCTTTCAAATACAATCGACGTTTGTAAGCCTTAACTTTACCAAATGCTAAAATACTTAAGTGTATATCCATGTTGCTTGCCTTCGCGGTTGACTGGTTCCTAAAGTTCTTGCGAATGTAGGTGACATAATTTCGTTATGAGCATAGGAACTTGTACTGTTTCGTCGTGTGACACGATTTACTTCACCGAATATAATTTAAACGATGTATCCCTTATACTAAATACAAAGAACCTTGAGCTTATTTAACAGGCTAGGAAAAGTGATATAGGCTGTAGATGCTATCGCGGAGCTAGGTTCACTATTAATCGATTCAATTTACGATAACAATCGGGCTTATCGATATTTTAATCTACTTTTTCAGTACAGCAACTGACGTGGTGCAACTGAATGCAACTACCTTTTATTTGTTTCCCCACCTTCAGAAACTGTAAACATATTTACATGGTGAAAAACAACAGCTTCGCTCAACATCTTGACACCTATCTAATAATACCTTTGTTATTTATACAGGCATAAATTTCTACATGGAATAGCAAAACCTTGAAAAGCTTCAGAGCAGTTTCATAACACAATTATGTGTACTATCTTTACGGCGATGCTTTGACACGTGTTTTTCGGTTCAGTGGACAAACGCACAGTCACGGTCGCGTCCTTCATAAAGCGTAAAGCACATAAACAGGGTTTTTAGAACACTGGTGTTTTGAAAACAATACCAGAGATCTTATTTCTATAAATCCACTTAGGTATAATACCAATCAATCTACATAAATATGGTGATGATTGATGGATATATAATAGTTTGGTTGTACCTCTCGACATGATTCAATTCTGGGGTATTTTTGGGATATCTTACACACAGTCATAATTACATACATTACGCCTGTATTCTCAAACATTACATACATTTCGTACACATTTATCTGAATTTTTAAGTTTTTTCTTTAGAGGTACAATAGTAACAGGTTGTTAGCCTGTCGCCTAAAACAAACCTTTACCTATTTACTTAGTTGCTTCTTGCGACATCCACGGAAGAAATGGACGTGTTATTTTGTTGACGTGTTACCCAGTTGTTTTCAAAGCAATACCTAACAGGAGATCTCATTTATATAAAGCCACTTTTAACACCAATCACGTGTACGAGTACAAAAAATATGACGAAACGACGATTGATGTTTGGTTAAACCTCTCGACATGATTCAATTCTGGGGTATATTCAGGGTATTGTTGATATATACATATACATACATATATACATCCTACCTGTATTCCCAAAAGCGGTAGGCAAAGCCAACCCACTACTCCTCCACATTTCGTAGCCACTTTTAGCGGAATTGTTAGGTTTTAGAGGTACAATAGTGACAGGTTGTTAACCTATCGCCTAAACATACTTAACCTATTTACTTAGTCGCCTCTTACGATATACACGAAAAATACCTAACCAGATGTTTTCAAAACAATACCTAAACAAAGATCTTATTTCTTTTATTCCATTTTTAACACCTATTAGTCTACAAACTGTGATGACGATTAATGGACTCATAATTGTTTGATTGTACCGTTCTACATGATTCAATTCCGGTGTATATTGGGGATATAGCAATGTCCCGAATATTATCAACAGATAATTTGCATATTCAAATTTGGCTAAAGCTTGTGTCACGCTAAGTTAAGTAGCATTATGACCAAATGACGCATTCGGCTATCTAGCAAGCACATCCGTTGGCAAATCATGTTCAATTCATTCCCTGAAGTATTTGCCGATATGCGTCAATCGATACAAGATAACTGTACTTTGATTAACAATTTCGATAACTGAGTGCGAGTTTAAGTACGTAATAGTCAACATAACATTTTACCGCGTGATATCAGGTTTAGAATCACATAGACCTCTCAATTTCTTCCGTAGATGTCGTAAGAATAGGTGAATGTATATTTTAGGCGATAGGCTAGCAACCTGTCACTATTACTCGCTAGCTATGTATTTACAGAACAGCAAGTTATGAACAATGGTGAATAGGGTAAAGGGGTAAAGGTTCGGTGTGGTTTCGGGTAACACTAACACCTCTCCATGTCTTCCGTGGTGTCTCAAGAAGCGAAGGTTAAGGTGTATTTTACGACAAGCTACCAACCTGTCACTATTATGCCCGCTTACAAACTAAAAAATATTTAGTCATGGTTTTGTCTACGAAGCGTTTAGTGTGCTCTGCTAACTCTGCTTATTCCATTTAGGGCTTTAGGTGAAAAATTGATGCCGTCAACATAAAAATACATATTTCAAACGATTATGGCACATATTCTCACGCCTATATTCCCAAGAGGGGTAGCCAGAGCACATGAATTCAAAAATCCAGTGCCAAGTTTAGCAATTTCAGGGTAACCAGTGGTTAAACGTGGTATTGCAGTGACAGGTTGCTAGCCCATCGCCCACAATACACTAACCTTTTCCCAGAGTCGACTCTTACGACACCCACGGGAAGAAAGGGGAGGTGCTATTCTAACCCGGCACCACACGGGGGACTAAGGGGGGAGGGGGGGGGGTTAAGTATCTTCTTACTAACAAAAATACGACTTTTATTGGGAAAATTAGAGACGTCAATAATAACTTAAACGTCATGCCTATATTTCCAAACGGAGTAGGCAGAACAAATAATGTTTAACGATAATCGACTCTAATGTGGGCGAATATAACGTGGGTTATGATTTGAAATTTTTCTCACTGATCACAGCAACCTTAAGATTAGAAGCCCACGCTGTATATTGAAAGGTCAGCCGTGAGCAAACTCTTATTGGCGTGTTTTTACAGTCGTATAGCATCTTTCAATAGAATTGACAACCTCGTAAACAGATTTCTCAGTATTGAAGCACATTTAAATGTTAATCTTGAACACTTCGCGACACTGAAATCCATCGTTTTTGCAAAACAATTGCAAACTCCTTTAAAGATGGTACAAGTTCCTTTAAAATATTTACATACATACATACACCATGCCTGTATTCCCAAATGGGATAGGCAGATCACACGAAATGATACATAGACAAAACCATGACTATTTCTCGTTTCGTGGCCACTTATAACAATTTTCTAAAGGTTTTGAGTTGGGAGGTTTAACCAAATGGTGTTAGGTTGCTAGCTGTGGCCTAAAATATACCTTGACATATTTCCTTAGTCGCCTCTTACGATATCCATAGAAGAAATGGATAGGTGTTATTCTAAACCCGACACTCCACCGGTAACGTTTACAATATTTGATTGTAGAAATACTGGAAATTTAGTTGGGACGTGTGAAGTTTGTACATAATGTGCTCGTTGAAATATAGCCAAGTCTCTTTCAACAGTTCATCGTCGTTTTTTTCCTGACATAAATAAGATGAACTAAGCTCGAAAACACAATGCTGGTGTAATCAGGAATATAAATGACATGGTTTAATGAGGCCACATTCTTTTGTTACAATTTTTCTAGAATAACAATGTACCTACATTTTGCCTATTTCTCGGAATTTCCCTTCAAAATTTAGATTGGTTTGATTTAATTCACTTTTACTGTGGTTAGTTTCTTACTATTTTACGCTGTTTAATTTGTACGCTGGAGTTATCCTCAGTTTAAATTTTTAAAGCGGTTTTTGTCTTTTTTACTCATGAGTGATCAGAGCAGGACTTTTTTGGGATAAAACTCAACATGATAGTAGCATCATAAAGCAGCAAAAATACTAACAACAACGATTTGTTTTCTGGTTTATTGCCCGCCTCAGATATTCGTTATTTTTTTTGTATTTTTTCTTTGTTAGCCTTTACCTTGTCTAAATATGGTCCGAGTATTTAATTAACTTTCACGCGAAAAAGAGTTATGATACCTACCAATTTAAGCCATTTCCTGAAAAGATGTCTTAATATTTTTTATTGTTATTTAGTGAACAGATTAAACAAAATAGACACACTTTTAACGCCCACAGTTACCGCCTACAGCTTTTAAACTGAAGGTAACTTAAATTCGTTTGATCTTCTTCGTAAATGAAATACCTACTCTCGACCTATTGCCAAATTCATGGAAACAATTACTTACGGGATTAAGGAAGATTCTTATTACACGCAATATAACTTTTTATAAGTTAAATAGCTCTTTAGATTTAATGTTATTAAATTTACGACATGATTCTCGCTTTTCTTATGAAGGAAATAAAGCTTTTTCCTTATTTTTTTCCAAATTTCTTTGTTCTTTTGACGGACGCATTGAAAGCTTTTTCCGTTAAGAAGATAAGAAGAAGACTTTCATTGGTAGTTACCTAATTCATAGTAAATAAATAAAGTGGTTAAAAGTTATTCCTATTTCAAAATATTTCGTCTGCATGGGAATAAGGAAAAAATAGTGAAACTTGATCTTTTTTGTTGTTTGTGAAGTATTTTCTTGGTAGTATTGTATGTAACGTAAAGAGTAGTGTTAGTTACCGCCGAGCTGTTATCCGTAAGCCGAAGGCGTACGCTGTTTGTAAAAACAGCTGGAGAGTTTTTTGAGTTATATTGTTTTGCTTTGACTTAAAATTAAATGCAAAATTTAGCATAATAAACAAACCATCCTATACTTACCTTATTATAAGCCTTTCACTTTGGAAATCGACCAGAAAGAGCTAAAACCAAAAGGTTTTAGTATGTTACTACTCCCCCTGACCATGGATATTTTTATCTACTAAAAGGAATTGATACAAGTACCATCGAACACATGCTTTAAACTTTACTAACACGTATTATTTTACTTTCGTGTTTTATTAATATTACAGAGCCTGCAACCAAAACAATTTTTATAATAAGCTCTCGTTATGCGTTACTGTATTGATAACTGAATAAAAACTTTTATGTTTGTGAAGGTCGGAAAACTTTTTGTCAATAGTTTGTCTTTGTGTCTATGCTCACAGTTAATGAAAACAGAATGAAGGTTAGCTATTGAAGTTAGTTCTAATAGCAAGTACCTGAAAAGTTTTCTAAATAAATTCAAAGACGAATAGACATAAACTTAATTCAACATGTACTTATTTAAACCGATCTTTATTGTTAGGTAAAAAGAAATTGAATTCCAATGCCTTCTTAGATTGATTCCAATTTAATCCAACTAGCCAGGCCATCAATGCAAATAAAAAACAGAGTTCAACGACCTACGTAGTAACGTGAACTGCATTTTATTTGCATCGGTAATTTTGAAAAGCTCAAACCTCACCAACAATCCACAGTTGAAAAAGAGCCTTCTCACATCTTAATAGAACATAAATCGTAATTTTATTCGTGTACGTAAGCGACTTTTCGATGTATACGAAGGGAATTCGTAGGTTAAGAAATCAAACGACTTTATTTGTAATGGGGTTGGGGTTATTTTAGAATATTGGCTCGGCTGACAGCAGGAAATCCTGTGAGTAGGATTTCCTATCGATATTGCAGTTACAACGGCGTGGAAACATTTTTCCCTGTGGTTTTATTCCAAAACCATTCGGTTTTGTATTCGGTTCGGTTTTGAAGAGTGAATAAATGAAGGTTGTGTTGACTTGCTGGAACTTGGCCTAAGCTTATTTTTGCACTACACAAATTGTTGATAACTATTTTAGTGAAGGAGAGCGTACAATAGTTTTTTTTTTTTTTTAATGATCGTAGTTAATTTCTTGGTTGCTTTATATGGACATGCGTAAATGAAAATTTTAACTCTAAACTTATGAATATTAGAAAGTAACAATAATCAGTTCTTAATATCCGGAAAAATTATATTTAATTTTAATTAATAAACTGGTTTACGGCTTTCTCTTATCTTAAATGTCTCTTAACAAATTTCCATAACACCATAAGATTTAGGCACATTTGTCAAAGTTTTGTACATAGTAGATTGTATGGTTAAGTGTGTGGCTAATAGTACAATTAGGGTTTTCGAATACGGTTGCTTTGATACAATTTATAGACCGTTTATATACTTAACGCGTTATACTTAACGCGTTTAAAGAGAAGCCATTACCTTACTCTCATTTATTTTATTACGTAAGTAACAATAAGGTGCCGAGGTCCTACGAATTATTTTTTATTTCTCATGAGTACGGGTTCCGCTATATTTTTTATTTGACTTGACATTTTACGCATGAGTAATAAGATTTGTAGAAAAATGTGATCGGTAATATTAGTCCATGAACAATTTAAAATTGTTTTTGGCGGCTCTTTTGCGTCTTGGGTTTGAGTCTACTAGCGCTTCGTAAAGACCATGATTTGCAAGAAGAATACGCTACAAGAAACTTGTCACAGATTAAATAAAAAAACACCTCAAACCTAGCGAGACTTAATGTTTCATATGCCCTCCTTACCCCATTTGGGAATACATGCGTGATTTACATACCACTCGTTTCGCAGTTCTCTCTCGGAAAAAAGTGTGCACAAGCTAGTATTTATAAAAAATACGTCAAACATGGTGCTTATTGGCGATAAACCGGTTACAACCAGTCCGCATGCCCCACGGAACTCTGAAAACAATCGTTTTCTCATTTCACCAAATCCCCGCTGGATCGTGCCAGTAATTTGCGTGCCCCGCTCACATCGGTACGTACGCAATAGAATGTACGATTTATAGAATATTCCACGAAGCTCTTGCAACAGTTTTTTGAACTCAGTACGCTAATGTGTTTTAGGGGACTGAAAACTGCTCCATATACTTTTTTTTCGTTTGATATGGTGACTTCTAAGTGGCCAGAGATATATTTTATTTAAGGTGACATCTGGAGCAGTTTAATTGGGCTGTGCTTTGTGGTATTGTAGTGACCCTACCGCCACCTATCGTTCAGCAGTATAACTTCTTCCACTAACGTCATCAACTGTCAAAGTGTTCTACATCCCGCTAACGAGGTTTCGAAGGTCGGTTGCATAAATAAAACTTCCAACTTTCTCTATGTGGACTTCGGTCTCCCAGGCACAACATCTGCCTGGAGAGAGATCTCTCCATTGGAGACTTTCCCACAGTATCAATATTTTATGAAGCCATTCAGGTCACGTTCATAATTAATATAATGGTAATTACTTAATTGCTTAGCTCATTTACAACCCCATAATAATGCACGTCTACGTCATACAACAAATATCTGTTCACCTGCAAAACACATACATTATTACCACCACAGCACAAAATGTTTTGAATTCAGAGTTAATCAAAACAATAACATCGACATTCGTGTTTAGGATGCATTTAAATAAACAAGAATAAATTGCAGTCTTGAAATAAACTACTGTATACTCGCGAGTAAAATTAAATTTATTTTCATACATACATACATATTCTCACGCCTGTATTCCCATGAGGGGTAGGCAGAGCACATGAATTCAAAAAGCCAGTGCCACGTTTAGCAAATTCAGGGTAACCAGATGATTAAACGTAATATTGCGATGACAGGTTGCAAGCCCATCGCCCACAATACACTAACCCTTTCCCAGAGTCGACTTTTACGACACCCACGGGAAGAAAGGGGGATTTATTTTCGTTCGGTCAATTCGAGCAAATACTTGAACGATCACAAGTCATCGTACATTTGACAGATTTGTAAACATTTCGGCCCAGTTCCAGTCGGTGTGTCCAAAACACTAACTAAAAACTCGACTTTGAATTTTTGCTTAGCGAAACAAAAACTTCATGCAAACATACTGTTCCAATGAAACTTTACCGTGACGTTACGTAAGTACAGACTTTGTTCGTGCTGCCATATTTTTACTGTTTCACTTCCCGTCGTCAGTGCTGTTGTAAATCGCGATGTCATTAAAAGGCAAGAGCGCTTAAATCAGACTTCAGTATTGTTTTCAGAGTTCTGTGGACACTGGAAAAATAATATTACGCCTCTGTAGGTCAACTTAGTTCTTTCTTTGACTGGTGTCAAGTTTACAATAGCACCGTCACATTTCTTCCATGGATTTCGTAAGACGCGACTAAGGAAATAAGTTTGAGTTTGCTTTAGGCGACAGATTAACAACCTGTTACTATTATACTGGCCAGTTAACTAAAGCTGGCAGGTAAAACAGACGTACGCATTGGGTTTGTGTAGTATCTGTGCATTAGTACGCGGCGTGACTTTGCACTGCGTTCGTATCATGAAAAGTCTGCCCGATTTGATCAAAATTATTAATTTTAAATTTACTGTTTAGCGAAATTGTACAAGTGTGAGTACTGTGAACGTGCCAGCTTTAGTTAACTGACCTATACCTCTTTCGTCTGTTTTACATACATACATACCGTCACGCCTCTTTCCCTACAGAGTTAGGCAGATACCACTTTGTTCCTTGCTACGATCCTGACGTACCTCTTTTGCTTCATCCACATTCAATAATCTCTTCATACAAACTCGTTGGTTTCGGGTACTTTTCCCCTGTTGTCCCGACTTGTTTCTAAAAAGCAATTTGGTCACGGGACGTCTGTTTTTACACCGAAAGTTATGTTAAAAGTTAGAACTTATTCTAATTATTATGTTTTTGAAAACAACAACAACGACAGTTTTGTTTTCATACGTAGCCAGAACATAAACTCTCAACTCGAGTTTCAATATCAGTAAACTAAAGAAGACAATAAGTATTTGATTAGGCATACTATAATCTAGATTTTATTTATGTTTACGCGGGACTTAATCACGGTATTTTTAATTACCTCTCGACGTTTCGGCCGCGTTACAGCGACCGTGGTCACGAGCTGACTGTAGCAGAGCTCGATGTTTGTTTGGCAGCCCGGGTCCTTCGAACTACCCGCACTTGATTTTCATCAGTAACGGCTCCCCGAACTACCCGCATTTCACTAAGGCTCAATTCACACCAGAAGAGCAGCGCAGCGCGGCGTAGCGCAGCGACCCGCTCCGTGGAGAATGCGCGAGGATTCCTGCGACTGCTCGAGAAGCCGCTGGAATGCGTAGGAAGTCGCTGGAATTTACATAATTATTGACATATGTATTGACAGCGGCCGTCGCGACTACTCGAGCATCCTCGGGCATTCCCGCGACAGCTCGTGCAGTCGCACGGCTTTGTTTATGGAATGCGCTGGAATTCCCGCGGATCCGCGGGCATCCGCGCGCATCGTTAGAGTTTCTCATGCGATAATAAGTCTTATTGTAATGAAAATAAAGTTGAAATTCTCGTGACACTGAAACTGGGCTCCGCTACGCCGCGCTGCGCTGCTCTTCTGGTGTGAATTGAGCCTAATATTGTCCATTCAGTCAACTCGTGACCACGGTCGCTGTAACGCGGCCGAAACGTCGACAGGTAATTAAAAATACCGTGATTAAGTCCCGCGTAAACATAAAATATGTGTGAGAATCACGAAAGTTTAAAACAGTATCTAGATTTTAGATAAAAACACTGAAGTTGACGTCATACGTCTATCATCAGCACCATAGATGCGCTTCCTGCCGGCTTGACAAAGCAAGGCACGAGTTGCGCGAGATAGCCTTTACCCGTCACTGTCTAACTCGAGACGTCTGAAAAAGACAGTCCCCTTAGCACGACAGGGCGCGAGTAGAGATACGCGCGACATAGACTATACCTGTCACTGTCTAACTAAAGACGTCAAAAAGTGACAGGTAGACTATCACGCGCGCGACGCGACTAGAGCGTGTTCCGTGCTAAGCCTACAGGTGGTGATTATAAGTGACTCGAAGTTTACATTTCACAACATTATGCAAAGTAACGTACAATTTCGCCATATTTGCAATTCCATATAATTGAACCCTTCTCTCGTATATCATGACGTTGATTGATTACATATTCGGGAGGCCGCGTGACGGCCGAAGAAAATTGCAGCTTTTATTTTATCTCTCAAATTTATAGGTTTTAGAATCACATTTGAGTTAGGACGGCAGTTTTTACCCGCAAGTACTTTGAAGTGTTAAAATGGTCAGGTAAAGCAACGGAATCTGGTGGTTAAACCTTTTCATTCATACAGGCTTATAAAGTTGGCAAGGTTTTTAAGTGGTGTCTGGTTAGAATAGCACCTCCCCCTTTCTTCCCGTGGGTGTCGTAAGACTCGACTCTGGGAAAGGGTTAGTATATTGTGGGCGATGGGCTAGCAACCTGTCACCGCAATATCACGTTTAACCACCTAGTTACCCTGAATTTGCTAAACGTGGCACTGGATTTTTGAATTGATTTGCTCTGCTTACCCCTCATGGGAATACAGGCGTGAGAATATGTATGTATGTATGTAGGTTTTAAGTAGTGGGACCAAGATCGCGCATCGCTTTACTATGGATAAAGCTGAGCGCGAAATTTTCCCTACTATTTAAAATGTTGCCGAATTAGATGCCGGTGACTTTACGAGGTAAAAATTATTTATGGTTTGCAGTTTGTTGTTATGCAGGTGTGCGCGTAACGGGTTTTTCTTTCGCGTGTCCTACCCGCACACGTTTTTTTTTTCTTTTTCTTTCTGAATGAAAGTGACCTTTATTCAGCGACGTAGCTTTATGCGCACTCGTGTGCGCATAGGACGCGTGGAACCTAAAAAATTGTGGGAAAAAGGCGTACTATGGGGCGGTCCACGGGTTAAGTTGATGTTGAAGTCAGTCGGACTTTTCTTGTTAAAGATACAGATATTACTCGTCCATATAAAAACGTCGTCTGATTTTCTAACTCTTACGTAGATAATACATACATACATATTCTCACGCCTGTATTCCCAAGAGGGGTAGACAGAGCACATGAATTCAAAAATCCAGTGCCACGTTTAGCAATTTCAGGGTAACCAGGTGGTAGAACTTAATATTGTAGTAAGTATCAGTAACGTGATATTGCAGTGACAGGTTGCTAGCCCATCGCCCACAATACACTAACCCTTTCCCAGAGTCGACTCTTACGACACCCACGGGAAGAAAGGGGGAGGTGCTATTCTATCCCGGCACCACACGGGGTAGATAAATATTTAAGTAATCCACGTTACTTAGCCACTTATAGCATGTTTATAAATTTTAAGAGAGGTAAAAGCGATATAATAGTGACAAGTTGCCAGTTTGTCGTTTAAAACAAAACTTAATCTCTTACGACGCGGAAGAAATGGAGTTGGATAATTGTCTCCAATAATGCTCTTTCATCATCATCAGCCTATATACGTCCCACTGCAGGGCACAGGCCTCCTCTCAGTATGAGAGGGCTTGGGTTAGTTCCCACGCTGGCTAGTGCGGATTGGGAACTTCACACACAACGTTGAATTACTTCGTCGCTGTGTGTAGGTTTCCTCACGATGTTTTCCTTCACCAAATAGCTCGTGATAAATATCAAATTCGATAACGCACATAAATTCCGAAAAATTCAGAGGTGCGAGCCCGGGGTTTGAACCCACGACCCTCTGCTTGAGAGGCCACAGGTCGAACCGCTGGGCTACCACGGCTTTATGAAGAAATTTTAAAAAGTAACAAAACCACTTTGCGTGTCAGCAATCAATCTATAGAAGAAATAAAAAGAAAAATACAGTCGAGTTGAGAAGTTCATGTGAATCTGTTAAAAATCCGGTGAAAATACTCAGCAGCTGCATTAGACGAAGCACGCGAATGCAAAGGTAGAATAATAAAACATAATGTTACCTAATGCAGGACTTGTTCTAAAGTGAAGTGACGTCATCCACATGGCTCACGATGACTCACAAAAGATCTGGACATACTTTAAGCGACAGCGTGGGCGGTAAATGTAGCTGCTGAGTTTTGCTATCGTTCTTCACATATCTTCTTCATATATCACCTAAATAATATCACATATGTATGTATGAACATGCATAATATAAGTATCTAAATAGGTATTGCATCTGTATGTATGAACATATATTATTTACATACAGCCACTTATAGCATAATTTTAGGTTTCAAAATAGATGGAAGAATTAGTATAATAGTGACAGGTTGCTATCAATATCACATTGCCTAAAGCATACCTAAACCTATTCCCTTAGTCGTCTCTTACGACATCCACGGAGGAAATGGAGAACTATTATTTTGTCCCGACATCACAGGATATCACACTAGAAATGTAACTGCAACTTTGTTGCCTTAAAATGTTTGAAGGAATGGTAACGGAAACCTGTATTTTGGGACAGTAGGGGACCACTCCATCTCTATTTCACGTTTCGTGGCTTCTAGCATATTTTTTTGATTTTAAATTGGCAGGTAAGTATTAGGTATAGTAGCGACAGATTGCTAGCTTGTCGCCTAAAATGACATTAGTCGCCTCTTACGACATCCACGGAAGAACTTGAGATGGGTAGCTGTAATAATTATGACTTTCGCCTGTAACTTGCACCCCGGAGTCAAATACAGGTGTACTCCGGAAAGTATGTCATGAAGACGACCCGTTTAAAATGCAACGCGTCGAATTTGCACTTAGCGGGTTTCGTGCAGTGAAGACGGACTCTAATGAACTGTAATTCAAATTAGTATTAGAAACTGGGACGAGCTGAATGAAATACCTAAGTTATGGTTTATGGTACTAGATAACTACTTTTTTACGTATAACTGAGACTTCGCTGTCCATCCGTCTGTCATCTGGCTGTATCTTACGAACCGTGCTAGCTAGACTGATATTTTTTTACAGATTATTTACTTAATATTGTAGCTTTAAGAACAAATCCTAAAATTGTAAAATTATTATTGACGGGGGGCTTTCATACATATATTGATTTTTTGGTGTTTTTGGATAGATATAAGTAACGGTAACAGGTCACAGAATATTCAGTTGTATATCTACTTTAAAAGTAAATAATTAGATTAAGATTAAATAAGAATATCCAAAAAACGTGATGCTTTTGTAGTTTTTGGTGAGGAATCCTCCGAGCGTGAGCTCGAGTCGCACTTGGCCGGTTTTTTATTACCTGTATGTTTATGTGTATTTTATTGCTTTTATGCTTGTGTTTGACAAAGTTAAATAATAGCCTCGATTTGCGAGTACATTTGAATGCTTTACGCCTGCATTTTACAAATCCATCATAATTATCAAATTCTTCTCAATCTCACCCGAAGCAACTGTATAACTTCCGCAATGTAATCAATAGCCATATTTCTAAAACCCGAAACGCACAGTTCTTCGGGTTCCAACAGAGTTCAACTAAATCCATACAAACGTTAACAATACAACCGTTAAATAGAAGTCGACTCAGCATTTCGCATTCAACACTCTTCGGCCCATTCTATCCGTTTCATTTCAAAGCCAAATAGGTCAGAACCTCAGTTATTTTAGCGCGAATAATTCTATTTTTAATGCGGGTAGTTTAACTGCGAAGTGGGCTGGAAAGTCGGTAAGGGTAACGCGCTAGAATGTTTTTGGTTAATTACCACCGCCTTTGTTATTTCTCAGCGTGTCTTTCCCGTATTTATCTGCCTTGCATAAAAAAGCTTTGTTTTAGGAGTTATATGTCCCATCATCATCATCATCATCAGCCTATATACGTCCCACTGCAGGGCACAGGCCTCCTCTCAGTACCATCGAACCAATTGATTACTGACCCACCATAGAACGTTTTCACATTGAACGTCATAGTGACATTGCATTGATTAACAAAGGAAATGTTCATGACGTTTATTGTGACAACGTTCTGCGGTGGGTCAGGAATTAGTTGTTCGATGGTACAGAACACACAATCACGCTTACTTTTTCCTAAGGCAGAGCACATGAAACGTGTCAGACAACACCATGATTACGACTATTTCACGGTTAGCAGCCACTTCTAGCACGATTATAGGTATAAAAACAGATGGAAGAGGTATAATAGTGACAGATTGCTAGTCGCCTTAAGAATACCGAAACCTATTTCTGACGTTGCTTCTTACGATATCCGTGGAAGAAATGGAGAAGTGTTAAATATTCTATCCCGAAACCACAGATCACTTATTGAGTGAAGAATGTAGGTAGTAATTTTTGACAAGTACTTCAAAGTAGCAGCTAATTAGATAGACTTCAGAACAACCGTCAATAACCTAGGTTATGATCAACCCTTGGTTATTACAAAAACATGCGCAGTCGGCACATATATGTATATATCTGGCAGTTACGTATAAGTACAGCAATTCCGCAGAGTTCCTCTATTTGTCATACTCGCTGAGGGTCACGTGTTGGCCATCACGCATGAAGTGCCGTCGGTGCCAGTTCCCTTTAAAACACGGCTCACTTTGGAGCCATGGGCGCTGAGTACCCCGAAGCGATCGTTATGCGGGCTTGCATGTCCACTACATTATTAAGTCTAGATTCTCTATTGCTATGTAATTACAAGATAGGGATTGAATAGGTTATTAGGATCGTTTGTTTTTTTGCTTCAGCTTCTTACTAGTGTTGTACCCCGGGATACTAGAGATAGAGAGAGATAGAGATAAAGATAGCCAAACGCGTGTAATGGTGTCTGAATATGTAGGAAATGACGCCTTCTATCCGCCAAATGACTATGAACGCGATGTGCCAAATACCATGTATAACTAGAGATTTACTTAACCTGTACAAATCCATAGTATCAGACAGAATCGCAGGCAGCAGCTTCTATCTATCTTTAATTTAAAGATTATGTTCTTCTTCGACCTCACCTGAGGTGATTCCTAATCTAAAAGTAACTCACTCCTCATTTTCATCAAACGGAAAACACGCCAATACTTTGGGTCATCCACCCAACATCTTAATTTTCACTAAGTAATTTGTATACAAATATCAAATTATCGTTATTCTCAATCAAAACCAATCTTATTTCGTGTCGTTAGGGTGAGTTTTAATCCGATCAATGCCACCGCTTTTAATTAATCAAATGATCATTATGCGAGGTTCGTTCATTGATTCAGAAGCTCATTAAAATAAATGTATCTAATCTGTGATTCATTTACAATATTATCCTGTCGAGATAATTAAAATTCATATATTTATTACTATCTAATCTGGATTATTTTCTGAAAACCGAGCTCTGCGTCAGCGATGACTGCATATTTTTCGCACAAAAATAGATTTTATACTAGATAAGACTTTATTAAAATAGTTTCTAAAAAGTGGTATTTATATTTGGCGAGTTTTCTTTACGTGTTTAATGCATGTTGTGGGAGTGGTACTGAATGTTTCTTTAATTATTATTTTTGGAAAAAATATTTTATGCCAAGTTTCTTGCTGCAATCCATTTTGCAATCATGGTCTTTACGAAACGCTGGTAATAACAAAAAAAGTGGGTCATTGTCATAACCCTAAAAAAACATTTCCATTTGTAATATATAAGACATTTTTAATAATTGCATTCAATTTACATCATAACTATAAAGTACATGAAACGTACTAGACTATACTAGGTATATCATATTTTCTATAAATGTAATTATTTGTTTTGTTTATCACCACAAATGTAACCGAAAGTCCACTTCGGTGGACTGTCCGG
>BHDV01050340.1:62718-125290 GCA_005406045.1 Adoxophyes honmai | reverse complement strand
GTTCTGTTGCAAGTTAGAGTAAGAGTCGTAATATACCTTTGATTTTTATAAATCACGTGTTTCATTTTTTGGCGAAAGAAATTGCAAGGCTTGACAATGACCCAAGTACAAAAGAGATTCTTACAGCCTACTGCACTGCACGTTAAACATTTGATTTGATTTTGAGTGGTTATGACTTACTTCGAAAGTTTTTTTTTTAACTTAAAAAGTATCCAACAGAAATGTTGTTTCTGTTACCATTACGATTTCTATAGTTATCTTCAATTTAATGTACTATCAAAGTAATTTTAATTTTTTTTATTTGAATTTAAATATTAGTGTACTCTATTTTCATTGAGAACAATACATTCTCATTAATCATACAACATCATAGCTAAATTAATCGATCCGCTCAAGCGTTGGTAATAATGCCATATAACAAAACACAATCCAAAACACAATTTTTTATAGGATTATCTTTGATAAAATTTCAGAAAACTGACTTTGTCAATTTTTCCGTACCAATCATGCTCCCCTATTTCGCCTTGCTGGTGTAAAATACATACCAAAATATCCAGTTGGATACAATATTTTGTGCAAACAACAGAAGTACCTAGTGCCGACTTTAAAGAAGCTGTATTGTCCCAGCGTCGTCTATTACGTAATAGCAATACCAACTGTCTCGGGTAGTCTCCCCGTGACAGCACAGTGGTTTATCGTGTTAGTGGAATCCTTCCTAGCCAGCGAAATTCTTAGCTAGCTTTTGCTATGTTGGTTGCCAAACTAAGTTTACAGAATTTTAGATGAAATATTGTTTTATTGTTCGGG
The DNA here is from genome assembly GCA_005406045.1 of Adoxophyes honmai. Classification (NCBI taxonomy): domain Eukaryota; kingdom Metazoa; phylum Arthropoda; class Insecta; order Lepidoptera; family Tortricidae; genus Adoxophyes; species Adoxophyes honmai. Next base: position 124,483 of record BHDV01050340.1, on the reverse strand, counting down.
TTAGAATAACACCTCCTCATTTCTTCCGTGAATGTCGTAAGGAAATAGGATAAGGTGTGTTTCTACTATGTCTGAAATATTGTCTTGGTTTTGTTTATGTCATGTTTCGTCTCCTCTGCCTATTTTTGCCATTTTATGCTGTTTGTAAGCTTGTGCTGACTGTAATTATAACTTCCGAGTTAAAAAATGTGTGTAATACTCGTAATTAATCAAATGCACGTTGTGTAAGGTAAACGTCCCTGTGCTCGACACTGACCCAATACATGGCACTTGCAACCTTATGTCATAGTAAGACAGGTGACAGCTGGGTGTCAACTACTGGGCGTTTAGGCGTCGAGCATTGGTACTTTTACCTTATCTATGGTTATTTGCTTTCTTGACTCAAAGAACGAGAAAGCATCAAAATATTAAGTAGTTTTTCATATTTGTGTCAAGCAGTCGGGCTGAAAGAGATTGTGCGTAATAATGTTATTAAGCTCGACATGTTTCAGGCCAATTCGTGACCCATCATCAAAAGTAACAGCGGCAGCGAATAGACGCACAATCTCTTTAAGCCCGACTGCTGGACACAAATATGAAAAACTACTGATTATTTATAGACGTGAGTGTCCGTTTTATTTGACTATCAAAGAGTCTTACGGTAGTTTTGAGTAAAATTTTCTTTGTGTTATTTTAATGCCTTTTGCTGCTGAGCGTTAGATTTGTTGGTTGCGTTATCGTAGTAAATGATTGTTCGTTTACGTAATGTGCTAATGTGTAATGTGTTAAAAACTTCACATAGTACAGATTATAATAATATGTTGGCGTGGCGTGGCGAAGCGCACTTGGGGGTGGCCTTGCTTCATGTTAGGGCTACCAGCGACATAAAAAACCTAAAAATAACTAACGACTATGCTCTAAATGCTCTACATTGCCTCAATAGTTACATACATACGTTACGCTTGTACTTCTCAACGGGGTAGGCAGAGCATACGAAACAAAATATGTTAAAACCATGACTGTTCTGTTTTATAGCGCCTTCTAGCATGTTTTAATGTTTTGAGTTGCTAGAATGTGGCATTAAGTAATCTGTAACTAATTTCCTTAGTCGCCTTTTACGACATCCACGGAAGAAATGAAAAGATGTTGTTCTAAATCCGATATTGGACTCCGCGGTGAAAATCCTTAAATTGCATCCTCTATCCCAGTAATCAATCAATCATCAAGCCTATAATACGTCCCACTGCAGGGCACAGCCCTCCTCTCAGTGTGAGAGGGCTTGGGCTATAGTTCCCACGCGGGCCCAGTGCGGATTGGGAATTTCACACACAACATTGAATTACTTCGTCGCTGTGTGTAGGTTTCCTCACGATGTTTTCCTTCACCGAATAGCTCGTGGTAAATATCAAATTACATTCCATATATCCCAGTAAATAACTTAAAAATTAAGAATCATAGTGGAAACATTCACCAAGGTAGAATAATAATCTGACACAATGGACGGCAATTTAACTGGCTGTAATATTTTTAATAGAGAACTCACCTGCCTTCAGGTGATGTTTTATTACACACTGACACCGACAACTTGAGTTATTTTAGCACCCGCGCTGGCAACCCTGGCGGCCCAATTAACAAACGCCAGCTTTTATTTATAGTGTTGCCAGCATTCAAGTACTGTAACGTGATTTTGACAGACATTCGTCAGTATTTTTTGACTATTGACTAAAAAAGAAGAGTTTCGTAAATTGGGCCGCGGTTGTGTATTTAACAATTGAAGCCGGATTTGAAAAATGTGAGTTTAAATGTAAAAATATTGGCGGTTTTCAAGCTTTTTGAAATCTATTTCGCTTTTGTAAGGCATAGTAGTGGTTTGATCACAGCCTCTGATGGGTCCTGGGTTCAACGTCCGGCTCGACCCTATGATTTTCTTCTACAATTATGAGCAAAAGTAATTACAAAATAAACAAATACATACAGTCAAAAGAGGCCACAGGCCACAAAAGGTACCAGAAACCGTCGAGCATGTTTGACGGAAGAGACGAATGTAAATGAAGCGAGAAAAGTATGTAAGAATCGAAGCGGATAGCGCTCTGTTGTCTCTGCCTACCCCGCATAAAATAGGGCGTGATACAAGCAATCAAATGCAGTAGACCACACGTTGGAAAAATAACTCAAGTCCTCTCGTGCAGAGAGGAGGCCTGTGCACAGCAATTACGTAAAACTACGCAAAAGTAATTACAACAACAAACATCTGACGGAAAAGTATTGGACTGCTGCTTTTTACCGTTTGATTGTAAACTTTGCAGCAAAATGAATCAGCATTAAAAGTTTTAAAGTTCATCCAGACAGTTAGTTAATTAAGTAATTAATTAAGTAATAAAACATTTAAAGGTCGATGGTTTTCCCACCGACTTTCATGGGGAAGTTTTTGATAAAAACTTTACTTTCATTTGGAAAATCCTTTTAAGTAAATATAGATATGTCGGTTCCGTGTCCTGTAGGGTTTAGAATACATACATACATACTCTCACGCCTGCATTCCCAAGAGGGGTAGGCAGAGCATATGAATTCAAAAATAGAATAACACCCATTTATTCTATGAATGTCGTAAAAGTTGATGAAGGAAATATGTTAATGTTTATGTATGCTTTAGACGACCTGCTAGCATCTTGTCACTAATTTTACTAAAAATTGTTCTTATAGTTTCTTTAAAACGCCAATTTAACATGGTTTTATCCATATAGCATTTTGATTTCGGAATACAAGCGTAATGTATGTTTTAGTATGGATTTCTATCCGCCTAATGTTGTCCCTTAGACCAACCATAGCTCATATTTCGCAGCCAACATCTGTTCTGACATTGTATTAATTTATGCGTTCCCCGACAAAGTCCAACGCCTGCCTAATTAAAATATCCAGAAATTAATACAGGATAACGAAATTAGGCTAAAAGTAATCCAGCGTTCAGGATTTTCTTTTGAATAACAGGTTTGTAGTCTTTTAATTAGGTTCAGACGAGGCCGTTGAAAATAAAGAGCAAAGTGAAATCCTGACGATTTTCTTCATTGACTTATTCGCCACCATAAAGCCCGTCACAGACTACGCATACGCATATATTATTATGCGATAATATTTTATCTGCGTATTAATGCCATTTTTCCATATGTCGGTGTCAACAGATACTTGACGGTAAATCTGTGCAGTGTGTGTTAGCTCATTGAATTGTATAGGGAGCGATATTGACAGATATCTGTTCAGTAACAGATATCTTACCGTATCTGCTTAGTGTGTGACGGGCTTGAGCCCTAGTTATTTGAGTGTTTAACTTAGATCTCTTCAAAAATCTTTTCTTTTTGACACACAATGTGATCTTTGATACACGGAGTTGCAGCCGTTTGACACAAGTCATCACTTCAGCTAGTTGTGTACAGCCAAGGCGTACTTAACTCCCTACTTATTGATTTGACTCATTGATTTATTAATTGATATTAAGTTTGGGCTTTAGAAATAATTATAATCATGCTAGAATGTCTATCATTGTTTGCGTCTTATTTGTCTTTGCGTCTGAAATTTTCTGCGAAATCGACTATTTTACTCAAACCAATATTTTTTTATGATAATTGTAACGCAACACAGTAGGAAAATTATTTATTTACTTAAGATTATGGATGTTGTCCATAATAAAAATAACGTTATCAAATATTACGCGCCTACGTTCTATTTTACCCTAAGCGAAAATGTTATTTGGTCAAATGGAACGCCGATTTCTTTTTAAAGATCTCTTTCAGGGAATCAGATCGACTTTGAGTGATTTTTTTATAGTTCCTTGTGTTTTTTGCCATATTCTGGCCAAAAGTTTTCAATAAAGATAATAATATACCTACAAACAATCTTACTATTCTAATGTCTTAAGGTTCCAGTCATGTCCTTCCACAAAACAAAACATATAATCCTCTTAATATTAACCAGAATTCACACAACGGTCCGAATTACAAGCTCGCGTTCCAAATTAAGCGACGTGGCTTGCGGTGAACTGCAAATGGGTCAGCGAAAGCAAGCGTACTCGTACAATGCGGACCGGGCAAACAAGGTTACCGTTTATTAACAACACTGTATTATTACTGATTTTTTAATTAGATTTTAGTTGGCAAGGTTGGCAAGCTGTCGGCTTTTGTGGAGTGTGAAAACTGCCCAATGAGTGGAGAACAAACATCAACTAGTTGACTCGGCGATTATTTTCCCGCCTTAGACGTTTTGTTATTCCGCTTCAGTAGCGTTTTCAATGTACCATGTTTTCTGTCACGTCCTACGTGAACGAGATTAAAAGTATTCCTTGTCCATCTCCCGGTATTAAACTATCTCACCACCAATTTTTAGCCAAATCGGTTCTGCCGTTCTCTTGTTATTATAAGTGTAAGTAGCACGATTTTTTTTATTTAAATAAATACAAGATGTACCTTGGGAGTACGAAGTTGTTTCTACAATACTTAAACTCTTACTGGTGTCATATATTAAAAAGTTGATCGTTACATAAAGTGATACAAAACAGTTAAGTTTCTCTGTGAGCTATTTAACATGTGGAATCGGATTTAGACTAACAGTAACATGTCGTTAAGAGGTCATCTTAACCTAAAAAATATGCTAGAAGTAGCTACAAAACGTGAAATAGCCATGGTTTAACCATGTAACTTTACCTATAATCTGATTACGCTCTTTCGGAATCCAGGCATGATGTATGTATGTCGAAATTATAGGCACTTCCACTAAATGGATTTCGTATATCTTTTGTTTTCAGCCACTAAAGTGCGTCCCGTCACATTACAGAGAAAAATGCTACACGCTCTTTTCTCCTAGACCCTAAATCGTGTAAGAAACATTACACTGCAGGGCCGTTGGGCCATCGAGTGATACATTGAAGTAATGTCGTAAGCCTATGCGCAAGTCTATGTGGATGATTTTCTAGTCAAATGCGCTTAGAGAGCCTATGTACCGACTTAAAGCAAGTTTTCTTGATTTTATTAAGTAGTAGCAATTAAAGTTGGTAAACATAGGCCCATTTTTTGTAACTTAATCTATTTCCAAAAATAATTAATTAACATCAGTGTTTTATTTAAAATAGTTCTTTAGTCGATAATAGTGAATACAAAAAGTACAAAGTAGCTAAATTACGTCACGTGACCTCTCACTGATATTAGGACGTGTTGTACTTGAGAATGTTTACATACATACATACATACAATCACGCTTGTATTCCCAAACGGGGTAGGCAGAGCACACAAAACGATGACTATTTCACGTTTTTTGGCCACTTCTAGCATAGCATTCTTTAGGTTTTGAGGTGGCAGGTACAATAGTGACAGGTTGCTAGCCTGTCGCCCAAACTATACCTAAACCTATTTCCTTAGTCTCCTCTTACGACATCCACAGAAGAAATGGAGAGGTGTTATTCTATCCCGAAACTACACGGGAAACAGCTCTAGTCAATAAAAATAAGTCTCGAGAACCTTCTCGAAAGTTCCCGTTAAGTTCTCATTATGAAAACATTTCTATTTTGGTCGACGCATTGCTAAAGTTACAAACAGTTTGTTTAAAACCAGAGGAAGGCTGATCTTATTGAATATAGAGATCGGTTTGTGTATTAGCCTCTACGCCGTAGCACTAGACTTCGTAGCAAGCTCGTAGCGTGTTCGTAGCAATTCGTCGCGAGACGGAAGCTATTTCTGTTTAGATTTACTGTGTTTAGCTTTTATACAGTGTAAAACTTTTAGAAGCGAACATATCTTTTTAGTCCGTTTTTTAAAAAAATATTTAAATTTTATAAGGGATGATTAATTGATTACATTCTTAAGAAAAGAAAAAGTTAAACTAAAAGTACCGCAGAACATTTAAATAATTAATGTGGTTAACTAACACACCCTGAAAATAATCACAATTAATTTTCTAGCTCATCAAAACAAATATTCGTCATTCATACAGTGCATACAGGGCTCGCACCGCTAAATTTTTTGGAATTTATGTGCGATATCGAATTTGATATTTACCACGAGCTATTCGGTGAAGGAAAACATCGTGAGAAAACCTGCACACAGCGAGGAAGCAAATAAAGCAAATGTTGTGTGTTAAGTTCCCAATCCGCACTGGGCCCGCGTGGGAACTATAGCCCAAGCCCTCTCATACGAAGAGAAGGCCTGCGCCCTGCAGTGGGACGTATATAGGCTGGATGATGATGATGATGACACATACAGTATCGCCTTCATAACCATTTTCCCAAACCATAAAGCCACTCAAATTCCAAACTCAGAAAAAAGTTGAACTCAACATTTTTACGAAGTGTAGAGTAAACGTCAACCATAATTACGTCACGCGACATCTAAATTGAAAGATGACGTCATCGATTCAAGTGTTGTCATCCAGTCATTCAATTCGCGCGTATCTTTTTTATTACAACACGTGAAGTTTTCTAATAGTTCATTGAACCCATGACACCAGTATATTTAATAATCACTTCCAAGCATAATAGAAAATATAAATACATCCAATAGTTGATCCCTATTTTTCTGCTTCTTTCTACTACTTAAAGGTTAGATGGCAGAAATTCCTACCGGGTAAAACCTGCCTTTGTTTTTATTTACTTTGTTTGTACACATGTTTTTTTTAAATTTACAGTTACAGAAAGTTGGATATGATGTTTCCTTTAACATTAAACTACCGTGAGACTAGTCGTCTCGAATAATATGTGTAGCTCACGTTTAAAATCGAGTTTTAGCTCGACATGTTTCGAGCTAATTCGTAGCTCTTCATTAGTTACCGCGGCGGCTGCTGCCATCGCGCACTACCGCTGCAACTCCTAGAAGGGCTATGAATTAGCCCGAAACATGTCGAGCTAAACTCGAAATTAAAACGAGAGTTAGCCGTATTTTTTAGAATGATTTCCTTTAACTTGATTAAAGAATTTCTTACAGATAATACACTGAAAATAAAACTTAATTATTGAGACCGAAAATAGAAGAGTTTCAGTAAATACGACGAAATGAAAGTGTATTACACAAAAAAAAACGTCGCTCGCTAGAGTATTGTCCTCCATGATTATTACATATGAATACTTAATAAGCGCTCAAAAATTCTACTTCCAATTAAAAATGTACTTAAGTCGTTGGTTTGAATTCCAACTTTGTAATGAAGCTATTAATAATGAAAGAGAACTGAATGATTGAATGAGCGATGATAGTATTGTTCGTCATTTATTATTGCGTTTAAGTAAATCGACTAATGTGTCTATATTTGACTTGACCGGCCTGTTTTTCTATAAATATTTGGCAGAGCAAAGAAAAAAACTAGTGCGATTTTGAGTTTTCAACTGTTTACAATAAACGTGATGGTTACATCGAAGTCTACTACTACTAAACAGAAATAAAATTGTAGGAAAAATACAAAGAGAGATCAGTATTTTTCACTATTGTCATTTTTAATCCTATAAGCATTTTGTCAAGCGTCAATCCGGTTCCATTTCAAATCAATTTGATGTTACACAGAAATCAGGGCAGAAAACATTATAAAACAAGCCAATGTCTGCGTAGCATAGATTGGTCGCCGGTACCCCACAAAATAACATTTTTTAATAACTTTATTATTGCTTCCCCAGCCTTACTATTGTAGAGGTTGGCTCGCCGCCAGCTAACGCCAAGTCGAAACAACAACTTGTGCCTCGTGCGACTCTTCAGTTTCTAGATTTGATGTGTTCTTAGGGAAACAAAATATAGACGTTCTTGGGTAATTGTAAAAGCACAGGGAGACAAAATAACATACAGACATAGGTACACAAGATTCACAACGGTGTGCTAGTTAGTACCTACTTTGATGTATGGCAGCGAGAGTTGGGTCTGGCAGAAGAGACATGAAAGTAGAGTGAATGCGGTTAAGATGCGTTCTTTGCGTAGCATGAGTGGTATAAAACTTACTGATAAGGTGCGTAATAGCGTTATTAGAGAGAAGCGTGGTCTGAAAGAGAGTATTATAACAAGGGTAGAGAAAGGTATGCTGCGTTGGTTTGGGCACGTGGAGAGAATGGATGAATCAAGGATATGTAAGCAAATTTACAAGGGAAGTGTGTTAGGGCAAGTCGGTCGAGGGCGCCCTTGAAAAACGTATATCGACCAGATCGGCGATGTACTAAATAAAGCCCAAATTAGGAGTACCCGAAACCGTCGAGCGTGTATGACGAGAGTGATGAATGTAAGTGAAGCGAGAGAAGTATGTCAGAATAGATGCGAATGGCGCTCTGTTGTCTCTGCCTACCCTGCAGGGAATAAGGCGTGACGGTTATGTATGTATGTACATAGGTACATGCATATCCTCACGCCCGTATTCCCAAGAGGGGTAGGCAGAGCATATGAATTCAAAAATCTAGTGCCACGTTTAGCAATTTCAGGGTAACCAGATGGTTAAACGTGATATTGCAGTGACAGGTTGCTAGCTCTTAGCCCACGATACACTAACCCTTTCCCAGAGTCGATCTCTTATGACACCTACGGGAAGAAAGGGGGAGGTCCTATTTTAACCCGGGAGAAAAATAAAATGATACTTAGATAATTATTAAGTGGTCGTCAAAACTGCTATTAAACCAACATTAATTATATTATAACTTTTCACGGAGAGGCATTTTCACGGAGAATCTGATTTCATACGTTTTGAATGAGATTTAAATACCGTTCCGTAAAAATAATGTTCCGTGTGGTATTGGTTTTCTACTACTCCATTTCTTCCAGGAAAGTCGTAAGAGGCGACTAAGGGAATGGGTTTAAATGTGCTTTAGGCTAGAGACTAGCAACCTGTCACTATAATACTCCTTCCATCTATGTTTCATTTGGACCTCATATTATTATTATGTTAAAATTAATAGTATTTACAAAACGTGAATGTTCGTGGTATTGACTACGTAACATTTGCGTCCATCATCATCAGCCTATATACGCCCCACTGCAGGGCACAGGCCTCCTCTCAGTATGAGAGGGCTTGGGCTATAGTTCCCACGCGGGAACGGGATCGGGTACTTCACACACAACGTTGAATTACTTCGTCGGTGTATGTAGGTTTCCTCACGATGTTTTCCTTCACCAAATAGCTCGTGATAAATATCAAATTCGATATCGCACATAAATTCCGAGAAATTCAGAGGTGCGAGCCCGGGGTTTGAACCCACGACCCTCTGCTTGAGAGGCCACATGTCGCACTGCTGGGCTATCACGGTTATTATTGCGACTATAACGTGGTGTTTACGTCCAAAAACAATTACTATCCTCGGAAAATATTACAACTTCAAAAATAAATCTAAAGGAAAGTTTAAGTTTTGAGACAGCTGGTCGGATTCAATTTTTATAGTTTAAAAGCCAGTGGTTAAAGTTAGAAATGCTGGTAGCTGTAGCGTTCAAGCGGAGAATCCTTTTAACTTTATTATAGCCAAGTTGACAGGTTCTTTAAAACTTTAGAACCTTGACAATTTATTTAAAGCAGTATACTTCAACTTGTATCAGTGTTCAAGTTTTCATCTATTTTAACGTTGCTTGCTAACATCGATATTTTCTATTTTTACAGTAGGTACTTTACTAAGTTAGATACTTTGCTTTTCTACTTTTTTGTAAACGAAAATGTTACTGTTTTGTAAAATGAGGCGAGTCCCACTTATCTATATTATTAGTCTTTATTAATGTGTAGCGTCGGGTTTCCAATAACACCTCTTCATTTTTAGGGTTCCGTACCCAAAGGGTAAAAACGGGACCCTATTACTGAGACTTCGCTGTCTGTCCGTCCGTCCGTCCGTCTGTCTGTCACCAGGCTGTATCTCACGAACCGTGAGAGCTAGAGAGTTGAAATTTTCACAGATGATGTATTTCTGTTGCCGCTATAACAACAAATACTAAAATTAAAATAATTATAATAATTAAGGGGGGCTCCCATACAGAAAACGTGTTTTTTTTTTGCTATTTTGGATCTATTTAAATAACTGTAACAGGTAAATACTTGAAATGCTCACAGAATATTTAATTAAATATTTACTTTAAAAGGAAATAATTAAAATAAAATTAAATTAGTATTTAAGGGGGGCTCCCATACAAAAACCTATTTTTTGCAGTTTTTTTTTTGCTGTTTTGGGTCTATTTAAATAATTGTAACAGCTAAATACTTGAAATGCTCACAGAATGTTTAATTAAATATTTACTTTAAAAATAAATAATTGAATAAAAATAAAATTAATATTTAAGGGGGGCTCCCATACAAAAATTCTGATTTTTTGCAGTTTTTGGTACGGAACCCTACGTGCGCGAGTCCGACTCGCACTTGGCCGGTTTATTTCCGTTGATGTCGTAAGAAGCGAAAGAAAATAGGTGGAGGTACGTTTTAGGCGACGAGCTAGCAACCTGCCACTATTCTACTTCTTCCATTAATGCTTAAAGCTAACAATGTGCTATATCAATTGCCCATTAGGGAATACAGGCATGATAGTTTAATAGTGTATGTGTCGCAGGCGGATTGTATAAACCGCCGTTTTACATAACGGCTAGGCGTTTTGCAAAACAGCACCGTTTTGTAATGCGGCGACTCAACGTTCAGCCGGATTGTTATTACGTTCTTCAATCTGGCAGCCCACGTTTAGCCGCATTGTACTACTACTAAAATTGTAGGGTAATAATACTTACAAAATAAAGAACGCTAAATAAAACAAATATAAATAAAAATCCATAATTATAATATAATCCAAATAAAAATCGAATCCATGTGCTCTGCCTACCCCTCATGGGAATACAGGCGTAAGAATATGTATGTATGTATGTATAAATAAAATAAACTAACCTAACCTAACCTAATCTAATGTAATCTAACCTAATTTATAACCTATTATAACCTCTAAATCCTCTACTGTTTTTGTTAGGCAGCGCCACGAGTGTTAAAAATCTGAACTAAAAACGACAAAGTGGCGGCTAATCTCTCGCCGTATTACATTATGACTAGCCGTAATAACGTTTAGCGCCGAATTCATTCCGGCGGTTTTTTCTTCAGCCGCATTCAATCCGGCTAAACGTTGAGCCGCCGCATTACAAAACGGCGCTGTTTTGCAAAACGGCTAGGCGTAATGTAAAACGGCGGATTTTACAATCCGCTTTCGACATAATGTATTTCTATTTATAATCTAGAGATTGAAAGACACCGGAAAGCAATCTAAACAGAAAAGAGAACTTTATAAACGTATTCGTGCTGCAGAATCGCTTAAAAGCAGCGTCGTCAAAATAACATTGGCATACAGACAGAAATGTAAATAACCGTGTTATGGGCAGGGCGGCCGTTTGCCTTGCGATAAGCGCGAGCGCTTGTCACGTTATTACCACAAAATATGCGCAATGGATAGGGTACCTGTAATCGGTTACGGAAGTCCACGAATGACTATTGCTTTCATGTTGGGGAGTGACTCAACTGTGAAAGAAAAAAGTGTGAGAGCTATAAGTCACTTTGACATTAACATATTATTTTATGAAGTTTCGTTCGAGGAAGATTACCGTACTAACAAATTATTCATCCACTAGCTTTCCACATCTCCGTTTGTTGACAGCTTTTATCGTAATCCCACGGGATCTATTTATTTACCCGAGATAAAAAGTAGCCTATCTTTTAATCCATTGACAGCTTCCTGCATACGAAACCCAAATGGATATCGCCGTTTAAGGTTAAGGGTAGCAAATACACACTAACTCTCAATTTATTGCATTTGTCTACTCTACTGTTTGATGCAGAAGTTTGTTTAAGTTTAAGTGTTTGTATTTCATGTAATCTCCTGTATTCAAATCTTACATTTTACTCTTACTTACTCGTAGTTTTTTTATAGCACTGTGAATATGTCAGGAGGAGATTGCGCCTTAACATATTTCGTTTTACAATAGGCAACATTATACATAAATATCACGCTCTTATTCTCAAATGAGGTAGGCAGAGGACACGAGATGTTACTCAGCTAATTGTAGCAAAACTTATGTTTACGTGTTAGGTAAAAAATAAAAAATAGTGACAGCTTATAAGCCTATCTACTCAAATAGTATCTCAATCTAATTTTGCAATCTCCTTTTAGAGCGAAGACATAAAAAGGTGTAATCCTAAACCTTATATCCAACGGATCCACATACGCAAAGCAATAAATCTAGACTAATACTCAATCCACACAACTGGCGCGATAACAATAAAAAAATAACAGCATGCTCAATAAAATTTGCACACTCCACCCTCCTAATTCCTTTACAGATTTATGTAAAGCTCTGAAGAGCGTTTAGAAAGACCGTTTCGGCCTAAATTGGTCGCCCTTACGGAGCAAGGTCACGGCCGAACTGCGTATTGTTACGTCACCGAAATCCGCATTTCGATACATATTTATAAAACGCTATAAATATCTTGTTAGCCACGATTTTTTGTTTGCGATAATTTTGTCTTGGAAGTGCAACGTAATGCATTGTCACTGCGCACGAACAACGATGGGTATATTTACTCGTACGTCGTACTGTTATGTCACCGACATTAGCATTTCGATACATATTTTTAAAACGCTATGTCTTGTTAGGCTAAACGCGTATCACGATTTATTCATGCGATAATTTTGCGGCAGAAGTGAAACGTAATGCATTGTCATTGCGCACTTATACTCGTACAATGAAGAAATCATCATGAACAGCGCTATGACAAAATTGAGTTGCAAAAATATTATTATGAAACTACGTAGACATAAAAATTGCGTAAAAGTCAACGGTTTTTTTTTAATCATAGAACCAAATTTTAGTTTGTCGACTTTGAAAGTCAATTCAACAAACAACTTATAAAACTTAAGTAGACCTATTAAACACGAGTAACATAGTGTAGGGTACAATGACATATTACTCGTAAGCACTATGGTTGTGTACAATGTTTGCTGTTGTAGTGTTACAACGTGTAGGTTGCAATCTCTGGGGAAGTCGCGTAGTTTGCGCAAGCAGCCTGCGGGGTTGTCAAGCTAAAAAAAGTAATCAAGAGTTTCATTTGTACCAATTCTAAGTATATTTGTAATCTTGATTCAAAATGTTGAAAGCAGGGGCGGCTGCCGAGCAGGCACAGATGAGCAAGCGTCGCAAATATAGTGGTTTAACCAACTACTATGAATTTGCGGCGCTAGCTTTTGAAACGATGGGACCGTGGTCATTGGATACTAAACATTTCATGAAAGACCTGTGCAAAAGGCTAGTTCAGGCATCAGGTGACCCCAGAGCTGGCGCTTACCTCGCTCAAAGACTAGGGATAGCTGTGCAGCGGGGTAATGCGGCCAGCGTCTTGGGGACGATGCCGGACTCGTCTTTTGACGATGTATTATGTGTTTTATAGGTAGTTTTAGTTTAAATTTAATTTAATTAGTTTAAGTGATTTTTTGTTTTGTATGTAAATGTGTCTGTATTAATATTGTATCGATAACGTTTTTTGTGAATTCAAAATGTTAGAGCTGGTAGGTTCCCGAAAGTTTAACACATCAAGATCATGAGGATCTTGTGTCAATCTATACTAATTGAATAGCTACGAAATGAAGAAAATGAATGAAAATTATTTAACCACTGCTCGATTGATTAAAGACTCTGAACATGACATGGCAGTTATGTTACTGTGAGACCCTTTGTAAAAAATGTGGATAACTTATGTCTTACGGACAGAGCATTGGCAAGCAATGCGCATTTAATACAAGTAAAACGTAACATACTAGCCCAAAACATGTCGAACTGTTACACCAAAGCAAACTTAATACAATCGCAAATTAAGTTAAGCTTGTAAAAACTAAGTAAACCTTCAAGGTTAAAAATAGTCGTGTGGAGGTCTCTCTAATGACGGGCCTTAGCCCGAGGGTTTGAGAGGACGCGGTTTTGTTGGTAATCCCATTGTTGTGGCGGTTTTAAGATATTTCTATAGTTGACAATGTTGCTTCGCTGAATAGAAGTCATTGTTACGGATAATATCGTAGTTATTGTCTAGAGCTACATATGGGCTATAATCGTTGGGTGAAGCTTGATTTAGAGTTAGTGGTTGAGGCGTCCCACGCAGCTTGAGACCTTTGTTTACTTTATTTTATTTAGATTATCGCGTTGAGTTTAGCAATTCACACATCCATACTAATATTATAAATGGGAAAGTGTGTTTGTTTGTTTGTTTGACCGTCTTTCACGGCTAAAGGGGGCGACGGATTGACGTGATTTTTTGGGTGGAGATAGTTAAAAGGACGGAGAGTGACATAGGCTACTGTTTGTCTCTTCATAACCCCCCACTTTCCTAAAATACTTCTTAATACGAGCGAAGCTGCGAGCAAAAGTTAGTAGTACATATGTCCAAATTATGACTATTTTCTACATAAACAACCTTTCAGAGAGGATGTTGTAACGGCAAAATTTCGAAACCTGTCTTTTCTCAGACTGATTGTTTAATAATGAAAATGATCAGTTTAAAAATAAGTTGGCTCAATTTATTTGAAAGATTTTCTAAACTAAAACCCCATACCACAAAAATAAAAATCCCTTTCAGGGCTCGACTTATTTCCACACTTCCATAATTCAATGATTACAGTTCATTGACCCAAAATAAAAATAGGACTTTATTCGCCGCGAAGTTTCCGCAGTTCTTTGGTAATGCCAGTTTTCCACCTAGCCTCTGAAATAAGAAAGGCATATTGAATAATCACGTGACGTCACGGAAAGCAATCATAGTAATGTTTTGATACAATGAGCATTACTTTTCCACCCGAGGGGCGCCGACACGCGACGTTGCAACGGACTAGTTTTGTATACGTTCTTTATCCGCTATTAATCCGCAGTAGATGCAAGAAACAGTAAAGAAACTCATACATCATCACGCCTGTATTCCCTAATGGGGTAGGCAGAGCACACCAAACGCTTCATAGATAAAACCGTGAATATTTCATGTTTTGTGGCCACTTGTAGCATATTTTTTTAGGTTTCGAGTTGGCCGGTATAATAGTGACAGGTTGCTAGCCCGTTGCCTAAAATATACCTATCCTATTTCCTTAGTCGCCTCTTTCGGCATCCACGGAAGAAATGGAGAGGTGTTATTCTATCCCAACACCACACAGGAACTCATCATTAATTAAATTTTCTTTACGTTAGTTTTATTAACATTTTATCCCTGTTAATAGGTAACACCTCTCTATTTCTTGGACGTCGCGTGAGAGACTTAACTAAGGACGTTTAGGCACACTTTAGGCGACAGGCTGTCACTATTAGGCTGTTACTACCACTTCCATGTATTTCCAAACCTTAAATTATGCTAGAAGTGGCTACGAAGCTTGAAAAGGTTATGTTTTTGTTTGTGTCGCGCTTCGTGTTCTCTGCCTACCCCACTTGAGAACGCAGGTATAATTGTATGTATATTTATGTTTACGCGGGACTTAATCACGGTATTTTTTAAATACCTCTCGACGTTTCGGCCACGTTACAGCGACCGTGGTCACGAGTTGACTGAAGCGGAGCTCGACGTTTGTTTGGCAGGCCGGTTCCTTCGAACTACCCGCACTTGATTTTCATCAGTAACGGCTCCCCGAACTACCCGCGTTTCATTGATATTGTCCACCGTTCCACTATTACATAATTGATTGTATGTGTCTATTTTATCTCTATCATTACTATAGACGTGAAAGTTATGCGTGTGGTGTCGATCGTTGAATTTCGTCTTTCGATCTTTTTGAGTAGATGTTGTATGAGGCGATGAGACAAGTAAGGTAAGGTTGACGAGTATGTTTTTCACTAGCTGGCAAACTGTTATCTTTCTATACCTTATTTGTTCTAAAACTAAAGTTTTACGTTTAAACCTAAAACTTCTACAGTGTGCTCTGCTTACTTTCTTTGTACGTGTAATTATGTGTGTTTGGATGTACGCTTAATATCTTTCAGACTTTTTGTTTTATATTTCTCTAGCACCTTTCTTTTGTTTGACAAAATGTAAAATATCTTGTAAAATTGTGCGTTGTACTTTAATTTCACTAATTATTTTTAAATTTTGGTTGAAAACAGAATTTCGTAAAAGTTATCGTACTGCTCAATCCTCTCCTGTGATCCGGTTATGCGTTACTGTTGGCACGAAGCCATTAACTCCCAGCTGATTGCAAAAACTTCCCTCTCGCCATCTGTTGCCATTTTCAACCGTAACCTCCCAACTCTAAGACTAAACTTCCAATGCAGAGTACAGGAGTTATTCAACTTTTTGATTAATTAAAACACGTTGAGTATAGTTGATGATTGTTATTAGAAGTTAATTGGACAGAGACGTTAAGTATTTAAAAGTAAAGGGTTGAACTCGGTAAAGTTCGTTTGTAAAATACCGAGAGAATATTTAATCAGATTGTGAAGTTTCCAAACCTACAGGCGACCTGCTTGAACCTTTGTCTCTAACTTCATGTTGTTAGAAAGGTGTTTGAAAGGTCGTATGGTTAATTATAGGGTTAAAAAAAGAAACTTAAAAAAATATGCTAGAAGTGGCCACGAAACGTGAAATAGTCATGGTTTTGTCTATAGAGCGTTTTGTGTGCTCTGCCTACGCTGACGTTGGCCTGTTGGACAAAATTAATTACGTTTTGAGACACGAATGTAAATAGCTACTACCCCAAGTGTCATTAGAAACTAAATGACAGCCTAACTATTTCCAACCTTACATTGAAAAGATATATTTACCCGTGTGGTGCCGGGTTAGAATAGCACCTCCCCCTTTCTTCCCGTGGGTGTCGTAAGAGTCGACTCTGGGAAAGGGTTAGTGTATTGTGGGCGATGGGCTAGCAACCTGTCACTGCAATATCACGTTTAACCATCTGATTACCCTGAAAATGCTAAACGTGGCACTGGATTTTTGAATTCATGTGCTCTGCCTACCCCTCTTGGGAATACAGGCATGAGAATATGTATGTATGTATATTTACATTTATTATACACTAGCTTTCCGCCCGCGACTTCGTTCGCGTAAATTTTGGATTTCGGGGTCGTAGGTAGAAACCTAAAGAGAGAGTATTACCTCAGAAGGGAGTATTCATTACAAAGAAACAAAGTTTTCCTCTTCATAATATTAGTGTAGATGTAGATATCTAAACCCAAATATTTTACGGAATCCTCTTTTTTTCAAAATAAAATTTAGCCTATGTTACTCGTGGATAATGTGGCTTTCGAATGGTGCAAGAATTTTTAAAAACGGTCCAGTAGTTACTGAGCCTATTCATTACAACCAAACAAACAAACAAACAAAGTTTTCCTCTTTATAATATTAGTGTAGACAACTTATCTCAGACCTAGAATAGACATATCTTTAAATAAATATAAACCTCAAGTTGGTCCTAGAAGCGCAAGCTTAATTTTATGGCATGTCAGTGGGTATAAACGTAATTTTCATTTATTATTTTACATCTTAGGGGCAGATTGAATACCATATAAATTAGCCATGTCATCAAAATCTTTTCCTGTAGTTATGTTGTAACATTATCTGTAGGTATTATACCTTTTCTTTGAATAATAAAGATTTTTACTTACTAGATGAGTAAATAAAGGTGCGTGACCATGGTTATTTTCTTTACACATTTTTATTTGTAATGTAGTATTTTCTTTTTTTTTTTTTACAAAAAACAAAAGTTTTTTACTTCACTCTAAAAATCTATTGAACAGGTGTTGCAAAACGTAAAGCAAAGCCTTGTGAATAATGGTTTCAATTAAACCGCGCGTTATCTTTTTGTCTGTCTTATCTTCTCGTAATACTGTATTCGGCATTATTCTTCGCGTTCCATACAAAGGCGTCTCGTTATTATCTGACTGCCTTAAGAATCGACGAAACGTATTTCTTTTAAAAATGTCTTCATCATTTTCTTCGATGAAATAAACAAAGACTCTCTTTATGTTTTTACTGAAGAATTAAAGTAGGTACACATCGGATTGTGTTTTCGTGAAGATAAAATTGTGCTTGTATCTTATGTAGAACAAAAAATCATAGTAATCGTACTATTTGAACTTTTCTAAGGTTGCAGAATAACCTACAGGTATTCTATTCTATTTCACATGCTTTCATGTTTCATAAACTCTAGTTTTTGTGCATTTTTTATATTACAAAACAAATTCGAGACTTATATCCGTGCCAAGAAAAAATAGACAATATCAGACATTTTTATTTCAGACACTTTTTACAGTTCTAACGTTAGTTTCGCTCACACTTTTATTAATACAGCCAATAGGAGTTTATTATCTAATCAATACCAATTCAGCAAGCAGGAAACGTGCTAGTATAAACGCTTGCTAATTACAAGCATAGACGATAAGTACCTTGCAAATCGTTGCGTGTCACCTCGCTATTACAAGCTATCGTTCCACCAATATCGGAAGGCACTAACTCCACGCAATAGTTCCCTAAAAATCAACCGTAAACGCAACTACTTAGAATCCCTTTTCCTAAACCAGGTGTTAAGTAGTTAGCATGAACTATTTAACGACTGTAGCCCCGGGCAACCGCTTGTTACAGAAAAACTAGAGAAATAAAGCATACGGAAAAGCTCTTACGCCATTGGTATAAAGTTAGATTTGGCTCAATTCGCAGGAATATGTCTGGTGGGTTCTTACAACGGTAGCTGTGTCTGAAATAGGTCGCGGTGTGTAATGATTCGATCACAATAAAGATACGTTTCTATATTTTCAGAAAATTCTTTGAGTTTTCTAGATTAATGCACTAGATTTGAGGAGGACATAACCTACGCGAATAGAATTGAAAAAAGTATGCTTAGTTGGTTTGGACACATAGAGAGGATGGATGAAAGAAGACTGACAAAACAAATCTATACGGGGAATGTGGATGGGTGCAGTGGGAGGGGAAGACCTAGACGGACGTTTCGTGACCAAATCGCGGACGTTTTAGAAACAGTTCAGGTCAACGAAACCGATGAGCATGTATGAGGAGATTGATGAACGTGGATGAAGCAAAAGAGTTATTTCAGGATCGTAGCGAGTGGAACAAAGTAGTCTCTGCTTACCCCTGTGGGAAAGAGGCGTGACGATATGTATGTATGTATAACTTACGCGAAAATTTCACGTGGGGAGTATACAATAATACAATCACGAGACAGGCTTCTGAAGTCATTTTAAATAATTGTTATTGGGTAATCAGGTACTACTTGAGTCGAGTTATAGTCATTTATTTAATTAAAATTGCATTTCGTGACTAAGTTACGGAAATTGGTGGCTAGTTGTCTACTCAAACAGATCGGCTAATTTTTTCAGACAAATCAAAACGAATGCTTAGTATAAAGTTTGCATAAACACAGATCATTCGCATAAACAACGTCCCAATCGATTGCGTTTTGTTTTCATTTACAAATCATCCAAATTGCAGAAATGATGAGAAATGGGGGTGTATTCTTCAAAGGTTTTTTACGGAGAGTTTAAAATACTTATGTCCTACACCAATTGACTACAAAATTATTTCAAATGACGGTACATCATTAATTTAAACTTTACGTCTTGTTGAGATAACTTTTATATATGTTGCATTTACGATACGAAGGTACTAACGCCTGCTAAGTTAAAAGTTAATGGGTTTTAAAATTTATAGAGCCTTAAATGAGAATCGCTGGAGCATTTAAACAAAAGCACAACGTTAAACTAAATAATGCTGAAACACTTAAGTGCCTTCACTACTTAAGGGCTAGGTACTTATACTTGATACCTAATGTCTATCGTTAAGTGAAATGAGTGTTAGAGGAAATCTTATAAGCTTATTCCTTACTGTAATACGATAAGGGTTTCATAGGTTGCTCAAAAGAACGAAACAGATTTCAGTTACTTTTTATTCTTTCCAGTCCATTCTTCTGTTAATTTAAAGTTCCTACTTTCGTAAATTTTACGAACAAGTATGCTGTTGAAACCGTAAAAATGTGGCACGTAATAAAAATATAAAATAGATCGAATTGGTCGGGTTTAGAATAACTCCTCTCCATTTCTTCCTTGGATGTCGTAAGCGTCGACTATGGATATAGGTTAACGTATATTTTAGGCGACAGGCTAGAAACCTGTCACTATAATACCTGTTCCTGTGTGGTGTCGGGATCTAATAACACCTCTCCATTTCTTCCGTGTCGTAAGAGGCGAAAGGAAAAAGGTTTAGCTATGTTTTAGGCGACAGGCTAGCAACCTGTCACTATTGTACCTCTTCCATCTTTGCAAACCTAAAACTAAGCTAGAAGTGGCTGCGAAGCGTGATATAGTCATAATCATAGTTTTGTCTATATCACGTATCGTGTGCTCTGCCAACCTAATTCGGGAATACAGGCGTGATGTATGTGAAAAACTTTAAAGTGGGTCATTTTCACAAATGCCCCTAAATTTGCTACAAGGCATCACAAATGAATTCCACGTGTGGCAAATATCTCAGCCGCCGCCAGCGCGGGGCACGGCGCTCACATAAGTTTGTTGAAATGACGGGCAAGTGCGAAACGAACTCTCTCACTAGGATTTGCATAAAAAAACTTTGTAAAAAAGCTTCGTAAAAATGGCATTGGTCTTTCCGAAGCGCTCATAGACTCGATAATGACGTGTAAAAGTGCTCTTAGGAGTCTATTTGCATCAATAAAGCTTATGCAATTTTATTTTGAATTACATTATGATATAAGTAAAAACATACAATCACGCCAATGTTCCCAAATGGGGTAGGCAGAGTACACGAAACGTGACATAAAAAAACATGATTATAACTTATAACTATTTCACGTTTAGTAGCCACTTCTAGCATAATTTTAGGTTTGAAAACAGATGGTGAAGAGCACAGTCATGTACGTCCAAATTTTCGTTTTCCAGGGTAGGCTTCTTTCTTCCTATTAAGTCTGGTTTTCAGGAATGTTCTCGCTCTAGCAAAGCAACCAGTCACTATTACAGTTCATCTATGTGTAAAACTAAAACTATGCTGAAAGTGGGTACTAAACGTGAAATGGACATGGTTTTGAAGCTTTATCGTATGGTAATACAGGCGTGAATGTTTTTGTGTTTATGTTAAAGAAATAATCAGCCAGTCTTAACATGAACGCGGAACCCAAATTGTTATAAATAAACCTACATAGAACCTTAAAGAATATTCAACGAAATTGTCGAGAAAATTCGGCTGTGCTATTCATGCTTGGTTCTTATTCAAAAGTCATAGAGTTGAAAGTACACTCGCAGGTTTCGACTAACATTATTCATGTGGAGGTAAAATATAGATACCCAGACTCCATTTAATTACTAGAAGGCATATGTTTCTAAGAACTCGGGGCTTGTATTTTGTTCGCAAAGGGATTTTGACGTGGTCAGAATTACTTCATTAGACGAGGAAGCTATTCAAGGTAAAGGCAGAGTTACGTAAACGCTTGGATGTGACGTATTGCCAAAGTGTTGTGGTAAAGTTTGAAATGCGTCATAAAGGATTTAAAAAGGGCCCTAGTGAAACTCGGAATGTTAATAATTGAAATTGTAAATTTATGGCATGTTGTTTAAAAATTTGAACCGACGTAATGATATTTACAGTAATGAAATAGAATATGATTTTGCAGTAATAAGTCCGTATACCATCAAGCATGCTCCTTTCCTACAGATGTATGGAAAATATCAAAACTATGGTAAGGTATTATTATCATTATCTTTTTTCAGAAGCTTTTTGTGATTGTATGATATTCCATATGTATTTATTTATTTAATTTTATTTAATTTATTTATTTTATTTATTTCAAATAGTATTTATAGTAGCCTCTCTTTTTATCGATTTTTGTAAGTAATTACCTAAGTTTTCTCTCTGTCTCTCAAAGCATGGCTGTGAGAGATTCTTTAACGGATAAGTCCACCTTTGTACTTTACCATTTTTCTTCTTTTTTTTGTATAACGTGTTTTATTTGTAGTAGGTATAAAGTGTTACTCACTTAATATCCCAATTTTCAAATTGCCTCTAATACCATCCAATTTACATAAAATATAGCTTGATTCAGCCTCATGATCCACTGTCCACAGGGGTTGTCTTATGTTGTCAAGATTCCGGGAATAATCCCTACAGAAGGATGTACATAAATGAACATAAATGTACATCGTAGACATTTTCGGGATAGTTAAGTAAGTACCTACGCAAGGTAATAGTTACGTAGGTATGTGGCTTGAGTAATTAAACGAGCCAAAATGGGTTTCGAAAGATACGGGAAGAACGACAGTAGTAAAGGAATAACGTCACTATTATTATATTATATTCTAGGTCTTCGTGATACAGACCCTGTGTCTAGTGCGAAGGCTGCTATAAAATTACATTTGTAAAATGCTGTATTTTAAATAAATACTTTTTAAATACTTTTATTAGTTTAGGTTTTACTGAATAATGTTATCAAACTACAGCTACTCTGTGACCAATCGTGCGATATTCTTGTGACAAAGTCATTAATCATTCAATACTAAACTTATATTATTATGGGTTTTCATATTCACGATTCTGCATTGGATTGAATTCACATACAAGAATCACCAAGTAGGTACATTATATTCCATTTTATTCTTCTATATTCTCAAAAGAGGGAAGGCAGACCACACGAATCGTGCCGTATACAAAAACATTACTATTTCCCGTTTCACAGCCACTTTTAGCATTCTTTTTATTCTTTCTCGGTACACTCTTAGCATTACTTTCGGGTTAAAATAGGATTAAAGTAGATAAGGTACAATTGTGACAGGTTGCTAGCCTGTCGTCTACATTATACCTTTAGTAAAGGCTTAACTTATTTCCTTAGTCGCCTTCTACGACATCCACGGAACAAATGGAGAGGATTTATTCTAAACCCGACACGGCAAACTCATACATACATACATACAGTCACGCCTCTTTCCCACAGGGGTAGGCAGAGACCACTTTGTTCCACTTGCTACGATCCTGGCATACTTCTTTTGCTTCAACCACATTCATTAGTCTTTTCATACATGCTCGTCGATTTCGGGTACTTTTGATCTGACCTGTTTCTAAAACGTTCGCGATTTGGTCACGGAACGTCCGTCTAGGTCTTCCCCTCCCAACACACCCATCCACACTTCCCGTATAAATCTGTTTAGTCAATCTTCTTTCATCCATCCTCTCTATAATGACATGGCAAATCCCGGACTGAAGTCTCAAAACATGCACAAAAGGTCATGTCTTTACGATACATTTATTACTATTGTCAAAAAGTCCAAATATCTCTAGGCTAGCATTAGACCCTGTCCAGAAGGAGCGAATACGAATGCGAATTTAAACGCGTTTGACTATTCATTGCTGCATTTGTCACGCTTAATGAAACTACGACGTATCGTGAAGAATCAATGTACTCCAATACGCGGTCGACTCGCGCGTACTTCTGGACAGGGCCTTGAGACCCTCGTCACGTACCGCTAGCTCTCCCCTAGGAATAAACAAGTTTTTGTACATTTTTAGACTTTTTGCCGCCTCAGCATCATTTGCTTAGCATTTGGTGGGTTTAAGATAGCCAAGGAAAACAACCATAACTCTGATTAAAGACGATGAAAAGAGTCTTTCTCAAAAAAGTGGCAACGATGAATTAATTTTGCATTTTTTTTAAAAGTATGTTTTTCTTCAAATTTTTTTTAGACAATAGCTAAAAATATAATCAAATCACCGAAATAACTTAGAGGGAAGAAAATATTTCCTTTAGTTTAGAAGATATAGGTCCTCAAAGTTTTTGATGTACAGGTGAACGACAATTCATAGTCAGGTTATCGACAATGGTCGCAGGTTAACGACAATCATACGTAAACCTAAGCAAATTTCATAACAGGTGAACGACAAGAGGAACCAGATGATTGATGAGCAAATCAAAACAATTTTAAACTGACATTAAGTGCTTTATTTGATGCGTTTTACGTAACTTATGAAAAAAAAACACCCATAGCGATGTAACAAAAAAATTTTGTTCTTAGGATGGGTTGGGTTGGTTCATAGTATTTATATTACAAAAATCTTTTTGTACTTTACTTTTTTCCTATATTCAGCATACAATTCCAGATTATCTTTAATTTTCTTAACCTTCGTTTCTCCTTTTCTCTCTTTTTTGCTAGTATTTCTCCATTTTAGACAGGTGAACGACGTACAAGTTATGGACAAAATGACAGTTACAGTATTAATCTTAAGCGAAAAGTTTGTTTGATAAATTTCGCATTTACACACATGAAAGTAAACCGCCTTTTACATATTTTAGTCTATGATCAGATAATTAGCTCATACAGAAAACAAAATATGAAAGACAGAATAAAGACAACTTACCCGTTACAAACTCCAGATCGCGTGAATGTATTGTTTGTATATTTTTTCACCGACACATCGCTGACTTGCTACTTCCACCAGCGTTAGTAGACAGTTGCAGCTTTCGTCTCATGCTGGGTGAGATGGATTAGGCGTAAAAGAATTCGCACAGGAATAGCGTTTATGTCGTGACAGGTGAGCGACAAAAACTACCGTGGACAAACTTTTAATTGCAAATAATTAGCTATGTAGGTACAATTCTTTTATTCGAAACAATAATATTAAATCTTGATCATATAGGTCAGTGAAATATAGAACACAAATAAAAATAAATTGGAAACATATACGAGTTTTTTAGCTCCAAACATAAGTTCCTCGCGTTGGGACACGACAAGTGAACGACAAAACGTAGTGTTAATTATTTTTTTAACCTATTAATTTACATTATTTTTAAGTTAGAACATTTGGCCACTATGTAAAAGATGTCTTTTAATTTAAATACACTTTTTAATTACAAGATTAGTGCATAACAAAAAAAAAGTTCTAAGAGAAACCTACTGACAGGTTGCGTTGCCACTTTTTTGAGAAGGACCCAAAAATGATTTATTGCGTTTTATCACTTATATCTCAGTTTAATATGCAATTGTAGTTTACCGAATGTTAAACATATTTGGATGTTTTTCAAAATGGTTACAATCCGTTTTTTCCATGGATATCGAAGGAGGGGACTAAGGAAATAGGTTTAAGTATGAATTAGGCGGCAGGCTAGAAACCTGATACAGTTATACCCTTTTGACATACAAACATACATCAGACCTGTGCTTTTCAATGGGGTAGGCAGAGCACATGACACGCCAAGCAGACAATTTATGACTATTCTACTCTTCGTTGCCACTTCCAGAATATTTTGTAGGTTTTAACGTGGTAGGTATAATAGGGCCGTGTGGTGCCGGGTATAGAATAGCACCTCTCCATTTCTTCCGTGGATGTCGTAAGAGGCGACTAAGGGAATGGGTTTAGGTATTCTTTAGGCGACAGGCTAGCAACCTGTCACTATTATACTACCTCTTACATCTGTTTTCAAACCCAAAATGATGCTAGAAGTGGCTGCGAAGCGTGAAATAGTCATAATCATGGTTGTCTATTTCACATTTCGTGCGCTCGTGCCTACCCCAATTGGGATTTTGGCGTGATTATGTGTATGTATGTATGTATGTATGTATGTATAATAGGGTTAGGTTGCTAGCCCGTCGCAAAGTATACTTAAACCTGTTTCCTTAGTTGCCTCTTACGACTTCCGAGGAAGAAATGAAGAGCTGTTTTTCTATCCCATACATCACACGGTATTTTGATGTTACATTTACAAATAGCTTTTTTGCCTAACAACTACGACAGCCCATCCCAATATTCAATATACATTAAGCCCTACTTATCTCCGGTTTGGGCCTAATACAAATGGAAAAGTGACACATTGCTTACCAATCTGACAGTCACTTTTACTTTTATTCTTAGTACAAAGCAGAGGTATATAAAGCGACTAATTCCAAACCACGTCGGTCAATGAACGTAGTCCTTACACTAGACCAGAGGTTCTCAAACTTATTTTGTCAACTGCCCACTTTGATAATAAATGATTTTTTAGCGCCCATTTTTTCAGCTACTGAAAAACCAGTATAACACACAACGACCCCATTTTTTTTCTGAGTGTCTTACCGCCCCGCTTTAGGCCTGCAGCGCCCATAAGGGGTCGTTATCGCCTTTGGGAATCTATGCACTAGACCAGCGGTTCTAAACCTTTTTGCCTGGCGACTCCAAATTCAAAAATATTAGAAGCCTGCGACCCAATCAAACATTAAAAACAAATGAATTGCAGTGATTGCGGTTTGTTTTTTAAAAAGATTTTTTGAATTTATGTGCTCTGCCTACCCCTCTTGGGAATACAGGCGTATGTATGTATGTATGTTCCTACTGTTCGCAATTTAGACGTGTAAACAATGACCGATGTGACCGTCTAGATGTTAGCAATTGGATTAGTATTACACGACCAAGTTACAAACATTGGTAAGTGGCTCAACAATCCCGGTTCGCGACTGTATATCGAAAACGAACCTCATGTCGGTTGGGTTTACCGATTGTTAAGTTATTATGTACTTTGTGTTCAGAGTATAAATTATTTACGCAACCTATATTGATTCCTCAATTTTTTGTCGTTCCCAAGAATGGTTTTCATTATTGGACAGAATAAATAACACATAATTATTAACTAGAACTGATAGTGGAAAAATAAATATAGCCGAGTTATGAAAGTTTCACAGCTGGCCGGGGTTTTGGAAGTATATTTTAGTTGTTTATTCACAGTTGCTTTGTTTGTCTGTAATTTAAAATTAGAATTGTCAGTAAAATGTTTATTTTGTTAATTTGAATACGCATTAAGTAGTGGAAAATTGTGTAATAATCATAATTATAGTATATGTATATTTTTTTATCATAATTTTAAACTATGATTAGAATTTTAATAGCCAATACAGAGAACTAATAAATATGAGATCGCAACTCGAATTTCAATTATTGATGCCACGTTCTAAGCAGATGATAACGATTAATCAACATTTTATTAAAAATAAGAGCGATTTTAATCTTGTTTCTATTAGTATTTTGAAAACCATTGTAATTACATATAAACTTGTTTTTCGATTGATAATCGAATATTTATTCGATTGCCTGGAGAACCCAGCTATAAAGCTAGTGGCGACTTATTAAAAGCAAAATGTGTTTTTCTGGCATAAAGAAGAATTTTTGTTGTTAATGGAGCAATATTAGGTTACTCTAATGGATGAAACTTCGATCTTTATAGCAGTTCTTTCCTTTTAACCATTTTTTCAGCGATACGACTTAATCTGTCCATTGAAGTTTATTAAAGTGCTTCGAAACTTTTAATAGACAGAATGGAGCGGTTGGCCAGATTAAATATTCTTGTTCCATGTGTTTACTGTTCCGGTTTATCTACACGCATATATGCATAATGCCTGTGTTCCCAAATGGGGTAGGCAGAGCACATAAATCGCTACATAGAGATAACCACGATTCACCTTCCATATCCACTTATAGCACTTTTTTAGATTGTAAGTGAAGAGGTACAATTTGCTAGCCTGTCTCCTAAAATGTACACATCCTTAACATCTTAACATCCTTCCTTAGTCGCCTCATACGACATCCACGGGGAAAAAGGGGATGTCATTCTAAATCTAGATATAAAAAAGTTATTCAGCGATGTCTATAAGTCTAACGTCAAATTAATCAAAAGCAGTATTGCATCTCCGCTTCCACAGGCTCGTTCTCTCTACACAACTGTTGATAAATTTCATTCGTAGCACACACGTGTTTTAAAGAAAGCCGCATCCGAATTCACCTTCAAAGGTTCTATAATTCAGAGTTCCAGAACTCTTAAATCACCACGCGCCTCGATTTATAGCAGCCCTCAGTGCCACTGGTCTCAAGCCGAATCGAGTGAGGATTCTGATACTGTCGTTCCGGGGAAAAATGGGCGACATTTCCCTACAAACTGTACGGTGGTATATCGTTTATCTGTCTACAAAACGCTTATTACTGGTGAATGGTGCGGAGTTCAATCTGAGGACGTTTCGGCGTCTTTTTCGTCCTGCCTTTTTATTTTATTTTAAGCTTACGGTGGGTACGATTGGGGATGCAATTTTCTAAGAACAAAACTGTTTAAAGGAATTTAGCTTCATGCCGCTCTAACCAAGCGTAAAAGAAAAACGACATTTCTTTTACATTTAAACTAGAAATAAACGGCTGGTATGCTATGGCTTCTTATGCAGTCTTGGTAGATGCATATGAAGATACAAGCATTCATGAACTATTTATCATCAGAGTGAATACGTAAACGAACGTCCAAGATCGATGAAAAACTCTAACACGGGTAAAGTAGAAAGGCTCTAGCATCATTTCGTTAGAAATATTTAACTGCTTCAGAACGCAATATATTCTTTTAAAATAACACATACATACACATACTATTCTCACGCCTGTATTCCCAAGAGGGGTAGGCAGAGCACATGAATTAAAAAAATCAGTGCCACATTTAGCAATTTCAAGGTAACCAGATGGTTAAACTAGCTGACAGCTTGCTAGCCCATCGCCCACAATACACTAACCCTTTCCCAGAGTCGACTCTTACGACACCCACGGAAAGAAAGGGGGAGGTGCTATTCTAACCCGGTACCACACGGGGAAAAATAATACGCGCACAGTAATAATGATCTGAGCGCACAATGAAAGAAAAAAGGAAAACATTTAATAATTCTTAACAAAAATTACACCCTTCTCATTAGAATCCCATCAATCATTTTCCCATTGAGTAGACAGAGAACAATCAAATTAAAACAAACAAAACCATGATTATATCTCGGTACGCAGTCACTTTTGGTATATTTTTTATTACATTGTTATTTAAGTTAAATAAAAAGAGGTAGAGCTAGAAGTTTCATCTGACAATATGTAACGTTTCATATTCTCAGCCTACTGCATTTTGGAACATAGGCATAGGCGTGATTGTATAAAAGTATAAAATTGTATAAAAGTAGATTTAAAAAAAAAGTGACAGAAAGCTAGCCTGTCATCTACGATAAACCTTAAGCTACTTGCCTTAGTTGAACCTTGCTACATCCACGGAAAATATGGAGCGATATTCTTCTCAAATGACATACGTCATTACAAGGGTACCCTTTAAGACTTATCTACATTATAAAGGCCCTAATGCAGAGTAAAGTGCGATTTACTCAGTAATAACATTGGCGAAGGAAAAAGGATTCGAAGCATTTAATGGTAGGTAAATCCTTTGTGAAAACATTGCTACAAAATGGTAATCACAATGTGAGATCCAGTACATTATTTGGTACAATTATGTCTTTATAGGGAACCTTTTCTCAATGTACAGAAGTGAGTGTATCCATTTTACAAGGATATATTGATATAAAATGGTGATAGAGAAGAACGACGAGATGACTGAATGTGTTATAAGAGTTGGAAGTGAAAGATTAGAACAAGTGAGAGAGTTTAGGTATTTGGGATGCATGTTCACGAGTGACGGTAAGTACGATGAGGATATCGAAAGAAGAGTGAAAGCGGGAAATCAAATGAATGGAGCACTTCACTCGTGAGCCGTCAGGACATTTCTAAGAATGCTCGTTTTGCTATTCACAACGGTGTGCTATTGCCTACTTTGATGTATGGCAGCGAGAGTTGGGTGTGGCAGAAGAGACATGAAAGTAGAGTGAATGCGGTTGAGATGCGTACTTTGCGAAGCATGAGTGGTATCAAACTTACTGATAGGGTGCGTAATAGCGTGATTAGAGAGAAGTGTGGTCTGAAAGAGAGTATTGTAACAAGGATAGAGAAGGGTATGCTGCGTTAGTTTGGGCATGTGGAGAGAGTGGATGAAGCAAGGATATGTAAGCAAATTTACAAGGGAAGTGTGTTTGGGCGAGTCGGTCAGTCGGTCGAGGGCACCCCCGAAGAACGTATACCGACCAGATCGACGATGTACTAAAGGGAGGCCAAATTAGGAGTACCCGAAACGTCGAGCGTGTATGACGAGAGTTATGAATGTGAGTGAAGCGAGAGAAGTATGTCAGAATAGAAGCGAATGGCGCTCTGTTGTCTCTGTCTACCCCGCAGGGAATAAGGCGTGACGGTTATGTATGTATGTATTTATATAAAACTTTGTGAGTTTTCCGGTTTGATTATATCTTTAAAAACATTTAGTATAATTTGTCACTTGCAATGGAATGTCATGATTCTTTTGTTTTAAGATAATCTGTCTGAATGGAGTGATAAAAATAGCGAGACTCACTTATAGTGAAGTAAAACGATTACACTCACATCTTTAAATCAAGATCAGAGTCCCAATGGTGACATAGTACATTAATATTACATTTCTCACTTAGTTTGCCCATAAATTAGCTGTAAAATGTGAAATTTGGATATTTTCGGTAAAAGAATAAAAACACTGATAAAAATAAAAGTCAGACTTTGTCTAAGACAACCATAGCTTAAAATGCTTAAACGGTTCTAAATGATCTATACTTACTTCGACTTAAAGGTTTGCACCGACCTTCCAAACACCCTGTATAGTTATTGCTGAATATAACTAACTAAAATCGGATACAATCGAACTAGTCAATGGGTCACCACAGCATCCGACAAAAACCTGTTCTTGTGCGGGTCCTGACCACTGCAGCCTTAAGCTCTGAAACGAACGAGAGACGCTAGTACGAACTTTAAATAAATACAATCAGGTCTGTGTTCCCAAATGGAGTAGGCAGAGCACACAAAACGTGATATAGGCAAAACCATGATTATGACTATCATGCTTCGCAGCCACTTCTAGCATAGTTTTAGGTTTGCAAAGATGGAAGAGGTATAATAGTGACAGGTTGCCAGCCTGTCGCCTAAAGCATACCTAAACCTATTTCTTTAGTCGCCTCTTACGACACCCACGGAAAAAATGGAGAGGTGCTATTCAATCCCGACACCACACGGAAATATCCCGGCACTTAGTATTGTTTCCGGTGATCATAGCAAACGCGTTGACAAACGTATTCACAAAATCACTCGTTTGCTTAGGAGACTTGTGTACTGTTTGAAAAAAAAGCCTATGTGAATTGAAAGCTGGGAGTATAACTCTAAGCACACGTCATGTCATGATTGTAAAAGTGTTTTGAATATATATGTCGTGAATATTGTGTAGAATAATGTTCTTTATCGTAAGATTTGCACGGTATTTTCTGCTTTATTCGTGTAATTTCGAATAACATCTCTTCATTTTTCTGTGGGTGCCGAATTAGGCTTTAGGTGACAAGCGAGCGATCTACCCGCCTTCATAAATTTAGTTTTTTTTTTCTATCGTTTTTTGTCAATGCATACTTGCAAGTGAATTTCGGTAGATATTGTGGCGTCTCTCTATCTTTTGATGCTCTAAGGTCAAACTGACCACTGTGATTCATCGTCCTTTGCTTTGACAAGCTTTGTTTAATGATTTTGGGTCGCCACGGCTATTTATAATGTCGGAAACAGAGTGGTTTTTGGGTTGAATCTTCTTAACATTGATCGGATCCCCATGTCCAGACTGTAACTTCAAAATTTACGCGTTATTTATTAAACATTAAGTGGAGCTGTTAGGTATTGTGAAGATAAAACTACCGTGAGACTCACTTGTAGTGAAATACAGCGGATGCACTTATATGTCTTTATGTTGAGATTAGTTCAACATGTTTTGGGTCAATTTGTGCACTCAGAGCCCGTTTATCCGCAGCCTCTGTGGCGCGTTGCTCCCGATGATTGGCCACGAATTGACACAAAACGTACATACATACATACATACATCACGCCTATAGTCTGAAATAGAGTAGGCAGAGCACACGAAATGTTAAATAGTCAAAATCAAGACTATTTAACGTTTCTTAGCTTGTATTAGCATAATTTTAGGTTGATCATGTAAAAGTGACAAGTTGCCAGCCTGTCGCTTAAAGCTTAGCTTAACTTATTTCCTTAGAGTCGTCTATTACGACATCCATGGAAGAAACGGAGTTGTGTCATTCTAAGCCAAAACTACAAGGGGTTACCGTATGTTACGTTAATTATACGTCAAGGTTCATTTACCGCCATTAGTAGCACTACGAGCAATACAAGTCATTGCCCTTCCGTTCGTAATATTATACGTTTGTTGATAAAATAATGTATGCTCTGTACATAATTAGGCATTAAGACACTCGTGTGATCCTATAATGAAATTCGCTTCGCTCATTTCATCAACTTGTACAAAGCCTCTCATTATGTTTGTACCGGTTAAATAACTAACCTTTACTACTACCCTTTTATGTTGTATGAACTAAAATAATGTGAAACCCTTATGAAACATGTCGGGCGAAACCCGACTTAACAACGCAATTTTTTTTTCAATGAGTGATTTTTCACAGTATCTTTTTGTTCTACTTGGTATAACTAACTTGTAAAATTACGGTCCAAACACAGCTAAATTAATTTATACATTGTCGTTTATTCTTTGTGGAACCACTTTATACACTGATTAACAGTAATATGTCTAATTAAAGATAAAAAAACACGCAAACAAAATAAATAGCATTTTTCCACTTAAACAAAGGACGGTACAAAACATTAATTCGTCCAAGCAGCGTTCAGTAGATAAATCTCTGTCTTAGATTACGTGAATTTAATTATATAAATGGCTTTACTCGAATCTGTGGAGTTCTTTTTGTGACATAAAATGTGATTCTATCAAACCGTCCCGAGAATTTCTGAAGGCAGTCGGAATTTAGGGAACTCTTCATTCAGAATATTGATTGATCGAAAAATTCTAAACCCATTAGGCAAAAGTGTTCAGACTCAATCCTTTTAGCTTAATCTGTCTGGTGGAATAGTTTTTACTCACAGAAGTGTGCATCTTTGACTCTTTCTAGAATTAAAAATGCAAAAGTAACCTTGGTTACTTGTAGATCTGTCTGTTGTATTTTAGCGCTTCAAGCTAATGCAATTACTTACGAGATAACGAAGATAGTTTTAGCGCCGCGAAATTAATAAAGCTACTTTTCAAGTTTTAAATTTCGAGTTAAGTTATAATTTTGTGTCGACATAATATATGATAATATACATACATACATATTCTCACGCCTGTATTCCCAAAAGGGGTAGGCAGAGCACATGAATTCAAAAATCCAGTGCCACGTTTAGCAATTTCAGGGTAGCCAGATGGTTAAACGTGATATTGCAGTGACAGGTTGCTAGCCGATGGGCTACACTACACTAACCCTTTTCTAGAGTCGACTCCTACGACACCCATGGGAAGAAAGGGGGAGGTGCTATTCTAACCCGGCACGACACGGGGACGATACGATACGATAATATGCGATATTATAACGCGAATAGAGCGGAGGCGCGCATTAAGCCTTTCACTGCAGTAGCTGCAGTTCCTAGATGAAGGGCTACCTACTAGCCTTAAACTCTCATTAATCCATTAAGATGAGTTAGGGTCATAGCTTAACCATTTTCTTTGTCAACTGTCCAGAATATTTAAGTGAAATGCTTTTAAGAAGCCGTTTAGTTTCCTCTAAGTACCTAACTGTAAATATTTTTCCAGTAAAAGTACATAAAATAAAAGCGGACCCTTAGGTCAAAGGTGATAATATAATTAAATGGCATCTCCATTTTTAGTCAAAGCGTGCCGCGGTTTAGATATAATATATAAAATAACTTGGTTTTTGTCAACTTTACCTTCAAAAGACTGGATTAACATACTTTTGGGACGGTTGTTTGTTCATTTTACACGTCTGTTTTTGAAGGCAACGTTTTATCTATAAAATTTTATCTATAACTGGGTTAAAAGTGTTAAAACACATCGTCCTACTTATTTAGCCTGTCAGTCATATAATTGAAAAATATGGGACACTACTTACAGTACGGACATTTCCAGACGTTTTCTAAACTGTCAGACGATTTCCAGACACTTACTAAAACCTGAAAATCCCTACCAATACTTAGAATAAACAAAAACACAAAATTTTAAGGTTCATGCCATCGTTCTATGGTCTTATAAAAATTGTTTCATCGTTAGGTACATTGTAAAAAAAAAAATTTTGCTCAATTAATTAAACACTCCAAAATTCACATTAGCCAACGAATCCGTCGGTTGTAACGTATAAATAACTCCGAGTCAAAAAGTTTTAACAGCAAAACTTTGCGAATAAACTGCTTTGTTAAAAAAGGGGTACATTTTATGTGGTAACATTCAAAATGTCTACGCTTTTTTCAAAGGCAGAAAAACATGCAGCTGTGAGCCAAATTAGAAAAGTTGTGTGTGCCTATCTTTTATTTGTCTTTTGATTTTTTTAATGGTGTTAAACGTCTAAATCTACGTCATTACGACATAATCAAAACTCTTCTCAATAGTATTACCATAATTATTTCATCAGTTTTGCCCCCGCGTTTTCCGGGTTGCGATGTGTTCTTGAAACGACTAACAACACCGATTTTGATTGATTTTTTTAATAATTATATCTGGTTTGTGGTCTGACTAAATATAGAGTTATAACGTGAGATACAACTTTATAGTGAAAACATTGTTTTAATTATCAGTAATTATCAATGATCGTAAATTTAGAGTAATTTCGGTGGAGCATTATTGCGTTAAAAGTATCTTACACTTTAATGTCTAAATTCCAGGCGGGATAGAGATAATAACGTAATAACCTACTTTAGTTGATCAAAATATCCTGTAATAATCCAACGCTGTACTTAAATAATTTAAAAATGCGAATACTAGTTAGTAATAATATAGTGGTACGCAAAATTCGTGTATCGCAAAAAGTACGAGTATGGCAACGAATATTAATAATTTTACTGCTTGTAAATTCACAAAGTTGCACGAAAAACAAACAAAATAAACACATTAGATTAGTATATTTATTCGCATGGTTACTGCTTAGTGTTTTATATAGTGCGCTCACGTTGTTCGTGATTAGTATACATGAATACAGAATTATTAATTAAAACCTTCTACCTTGTATTATGTTTGTACGTCACTTGGAATAAGTAATACTAAAAACAAGTACTTATCGTAGTAAATTCCCGCTCCGTTCTCTATTTAAAACAACACGTTGAAGACTTAATAACACCTTTCATGGTCGTGAATTATTGAAAACGAGTTTCGAACAGCTATTTCTACTTACACTTACTAGAGTTACTTTATTTAACTGGTTTGTTTAAACGATGTAAAATATTCTGATATTTTTTTTGGGTTCCTTTCGTTCCGTATGTGGGGGATAGAATAACACCTGTATATTTCTTTCGAGGATGTCCTAAGAGCAGGCTAAGGAAATTGGTTCAGGTTATGCTGTTAGCCGACAGGCTTGCGACATGTTACAATCGTACATTTTTGTTTTCAACCCTCAAGTTACGCTAGAAATGGCTGCAAGGCGTGAAATAGTCATGGTTTTGTCTATGTCACGTTTCGTATGCTCTGTCTACCCCATTTAGGAACACAGGCTAGAGTGATTGTCGATATTGAAAAAAAAAACGCATGTGTTTACGCAAACGGATGAAACACTTTTAGTATTTATTCCCAAACTGTAATAACCTGACCTCTTTTTCTAAAGTACCCTTTTCATTTAAGTGCCTGGCTACCCATCTAGATCTACTTTACGTTATTTAACATGGTATTAGGGGTTACCGTTTTTTCGATCGTTTCTGATCTCCGATAGAAAAAGAAGTGTTACAAGATTGCCGTCATTGTCTCTATTGTATAGTTTTTATTTATTTTATTTGAAAGCTAATTAGATACTTTGCGGCGATTTTTGGTGAGATTTGGGCGAATGTGAAACAGTGGTGTATATAATGCGTTTGAAAGCAAAATATCCTGAGTTTTTCAACTGTTTAACAGTTAGCATTTTGTGAGAAAATGTACCAAAGACTGGATTTTGATCGGATTAAGTGGGTTTGTTGTCGTCGTTGTTTTGTGTTGAGTTTGACGCAAAAAAAACGTGTTATACGGTACGATATTACCTATTCATGTACGATAGTACATGAGGTTATTGTCCTGTAATTTGTTTTATTTGATCTACGTGGAATATAGAGTCTTACAATGCAATACGAAACAAATAAATAAATACAGTAGAACCCGTTTAAGACGATCACGTTTAATACGATTTCTCGCTTAATACGCCAATTTACGCCAGTCCCTGCAACTTGAGACATATTTTCATACATTTCTTAACGCTTAATACGATTCGTCATCCCGTTTAATACGCGGGAGCCCGAGCCGAGATGCTCGTATTGTCAGTCTCGAGAGATGCTGTTCGAGGCATTTGCCCCCTCCAGCGGGGTCTTCCCGCTCCCGAGTGGATCCTCAGGTCTCGTTGGTTGTCTTCTGTGCTACGTCAGACTTCTAGTCCTCCATTCAGTGACGTCGCAACCCGATTTTAAAAGGCGTAAGGCCGGCGGTGTTCCAGGGGGCCGTCCTGAGCCGGCTAGTCACTCCAGCCGTGCAGAGTGGCTAGCCGTTCCAAGAAAAATGCCACTGGGTTTTGGCCGGTTTGGATCTCCTGAATGAACAGGATCAACTCCTGTGACGACACTCTGTCACCTTCTGAAGTGTCCGAGCTTCGCTCCATCTTCTCCTTTTCGGGGGCGGGCGGTGACCGCTTGGCTCGGCCCGGCTGTAAGTGCAGGCTGACCTCAGCGGAGGCTGCCATCATGGCTTTTTTGCCTCCGCGCTTACGCCTTCTCTATTGAAAGGAACAGCTCCTATCGATGGCTTGACATGAGAAGTACATATACCAAAATTAAAACATGTAGTATGTTTTATTTTCCATTTCCCGCATAATACGCTTTCTCGCTTAAGACGCGTTTTTGTTAGGGTCCCTGAGAAATCGTATTAAGCGGGTTCTACTGTATGCATAGATCTCCGTCAAGATGTATTTATTCAAATAAATCTCAAAAGAAAAATAAACAGCGTTAAACGCAATCCCTGAGGTTAAGGAGCTTAAAATAATTTATACTCAAGGGAAATAGGCACGTGTAGACATTTTTCATGCCGCATTGCGCCCCACTAAGCCAACAAACCTTAGAAAAAGTTCACATAGCTCCGACTATTAATCAAAACTTGACAAGAAAATTTGTAAAAATCGTTCTGACGAGGTCACTGATTACAGATGGTCACCGATTGAGGGTACGAGGGCTGCACTGAAAGTTTCGGGAAACTAAAATATTTAAATAACATTTTTTATCACGTATTATACCTTTTTACAATCGTCAAAGTTTCTATATCTTAAAACACTGGCCACATAGAAAAAAAAACAATGGTTCGGTTTCAATTGTTTTTTGAACTTGATGAGTCGCTGCTCAACATGGAATTGTCACGTGAAAATTTAAGAGCTATGATTTACTACGACTTTAAAAGTGGATTAACACAAAAATAATGTGGAGACCGGATGATTGCTGCTTTTAATAATGAAGCCCCTTCTATGACCACAATATACAGGTGGTTTTCGGAATTTCAACGTGGCCGTGTTTCCCTCATGGACAATGTGCGTGAAGGTCGACCAAAATCGGCAGTCACGCAAGAAAACATCAATGTTGTGCGTCAACTGATTACGGAAGACCGACATGTGACATAATTATCGGGAAATTCAGGAGTCTCTGGGCATTGGAATGAGTCAAATACAAATTATTCTACAGCAAGAGTTAGGCGTGCAAAAATTGTTTTCCCGGTGGATACCTCATCAGTTGTTCGACGAACGGAAAACGACTTGTGTCGATTAGTGCCCCGAAACTTTAAATAAAATCAACAGAGGAAGCTCAAATGCAGTTTTTAGTATTGTATTGGGTAATGAGTCATGGATATACGCTTATGAGGCTGAAACTAAAAACCAACTTCGAGTATGGGTCTATGAAGGCGAGATTAAGCCGACAAAAGTGGTTCGCTCTCGCAGCACGGCCAAAAAGATGGTGGCTACTTTTGTCTCCAAATCGGGTCACGTGGCTACAATTCCTCTTGATGACCGTAGAACAGTCAATGCCGATTGGTATGCAACCATTTGTTTGCCGAGTGTGTTTGGTGAACTGAGAAAAAAAAACCTCAATCGTCGCATCATCCTTCACCATGACAATGTCAGCTCCCATACGGCTCGGTTAACAAAGGACTATCTAGACGGTGAAAAATTCGAATTACTGAACCATCCACCATACAGCCCTGACTTAAGCCCCAATGACTCTTTCACATTCCCCAA
This sequence comes from Adoxophyes honmai, assembly GCA_005406045.1. Classification (NCBI taxonomy): domain Eukaryota; kingdom Metazoa; phylum Arthropoda; class Insecta; order Lepidoptera; family Tortricidae; genus Adoxophyes; species Adoxophyes honmai. Next base: position 86,375 of record BHDV01050340.1, on the reverse strand, counting down.
AATCAAAGACAAGTTACGTGGTAAGCAGTTTCAGGCGCCAGAAGATGCCGTGGAGGCGTACAAAACGGCCATTTTGTCGACCCCACCTTCAGCGTTCAATGAGTGCTTCAAAAACTGGTTTGAACGTATGTAAAAGTACATTTAATATAAGGGAGAATACTTTCAAAAGCAATAAAATTACTTTTGATCATTTTAACTGGATATTTTTTTCTATTCCCGAAACTTTCAGTTTGACCCTCGTAACGTGAGCCACGCGAGCTGTAAAATCGACCGAACATGCGTCAAGTCTTGCGAACACATGTTAGTGAAAATTAAGTAGGGAATCTACATTGTGCATCGTTGAAAGCCTAAACGTATTACGGGCGTATTAAACATTACCTTGTCAATTCTTGTCCGCGCAATGTCCGCTTGAAGAAAAGTGGCCTTTAAATGTGTAAAACTGTTTCAGGTATCGATTGTTACTTAATACCGGCTTCATAGGCAAAATGTGTTGTTTATTTATCTTTTTTTTAACGTACATACAATCACATCTGTATTTCCCTATTTCCGAATGGGATAGGCAGAGCACACGAAATGTTACATTGACAAACCATGATATCCGTATTTTACGTTCCGTGCCCGCTTTCAGTATAGTTTTAGGTTTAATAAACAGGTGAAATGGCATAATAGTGCCAGGTTACTAACCAGTCGCCTAAAACATACCCAAACCTTTTCTCTTAGTCGCTTCTTACGACATTCACGGAAGAAATGGAGAGGTGTTATTCTAGATCCGAAACCACACAGACGATGTATTTTTAAGTGGTCTTTAATTTGTCAAAAGAAAAACAAAGACAATTTGTTATATAGTTTGTCACTTGCATGTGCGTGGTTTGTTTTAAAGTCCTTTGCGTTCTAAGCTTCAACATAGGTAGGTATTACAACAATTTATTATCTTACATGTATTGTATGTTATTTTATAGTCGTATATTTGTTTTAATAACGCCGATGATTATGAATTCATAAGTTATATCATAATTTAAGAAAACAATGGCGATGGCGACCTGCGTTTTTTATTTATTTATAGGTTTCATTTTTGTACGATGTTTTTTTTGGTTTTATTAAATTAGTGTTGTTTTGCTTTTGAAGTTGTTTGTTATACCTGTGTTATTTCTGTGAATAAATATTCTTATGCAAAAGCAATAAAAGATTTACAATCTTAAGCTAAATCTTCAAATCGCGAATGAACTTAACACTAGAAAGAGATAACATACTTATTTATACTGTTGTATGGTTCTACTTTTTGCTGACCCCATGTGACAGGTGTTTACGGAAAAGAGGCCTAAGGCTAATAAGACTGTAACTGAATATAAACTCTATTTAAGAACTTTTAAAGCTCAAATATAGTCAGCGCTTTATAATGATTGATGGGACAACTGCTAGTGCAAATTTCACAATTTTTCAACGAATTTATGCTCTGAAAATAAGAACCTAATAGAATAAGGCGAAATTGAATGAAGAAAGAAGATTATTTTACTTACGTTTCAACCGTTTAAAAAAATAAACTGTTTCTTATTTGTGAGTAATTTGATTTCTCTTTAAATTGTTACGGAATATTACGAGAATTTAGTAAAAATCGTAATGGTGTAGTTTTAGACGAATGAGACCTACAGTTAAGTCTATTCTATAGCAATTGCGTTACTCGTGTTGTTTCGGGATTAGAATAACACTTGCTAGATTACATAGTTGCTAGGCTAACATAGGTTGCTAGCCTGTAGCCTAAAGCATACCTTAATTAACCTATGTAGGTTATGTAGGTGAGGGATGTCCCTCACCGCCTCATATACCATCCACGGAAGGAACGGAGACCTGTTATTCTAAACCCACGCGGCTTTTTTATTACAAGACGTAATAAATCAGCAGAATTTAGAAGGGGAATCAAACAAGGGTAACAAAGCGGTTTAACAGCTTTACATTCCTTAGCGGCTATGACAAGTTGCCGCTAACTTGGCAAGTAAACACGGCTACGTTTAAGCTCGCTATAAGTTTATTCCCCGAGCGTCCGCACTTCACTGTCTCTAACTCGTGATGTATCGTTCCCACTTCGGACTGGCCCATGGGGTTATTAGGAATATTGTCGAATAATGAAATAAAACAGATAACTCACGTTTTTAGATCGAGTTTACTTCGACATGTTTCGGGCTAATTCGTAGCCGTTCATCTAGGAGCCGCGGCTGCTGCTGCCAAGCGCGCACTGCGCGCCACCGCTCTATTCGCGCGACTGCTCGTGTTCAACGAAACTGATACCGGCGCACGACTACCTTCGTTATTATCGTCATTTAGAATATTGTCAAATATAGGGTAGCGCATTGTAATTATAGTTATCCGTTTATTTTTCAACATGAGTGGTTCTATGTTCAGTATTTGTACATGTTTCGAGCCAATTTGTAACCGTGACACCTACTATGACTACCACCATACTAACACCTACTACGTACTATGGACCATTATCCTTAAAATTGGGTGACTCAAGAGACAGGAAGTAGCATAATTCAGTTGTTTATAGATGACCATAATTATTTCGACATACTTTGTAGTTGAAGTCTAGTTCCTCTAGAGTCTACGCACGTTGGGTTTTTATAAAACGCTGTTCTTTGGCAAGCGCTGGCTATTGGGTTTTCTACTTTCTTTGTGTGTATTCCTTGTTGAAAGTTTTTTTGTTTGTTTTGTTTTCTGAGAAACTTCTTGACCTATCCTGTTAAGTTTCGCTTACTTTGGTGCCTACTTGATACTCTTGATAGTTGATCGCGGAGTTGGAAATGAAGCATCCAAAAGAACTAAGAAAATGACCTCAAATTTTTTATTATTATTGTAAGCCTGAGTTTGTGTCCTACGCCTTATTCCCTGCGGGGTAGGCAGTGACAACAGAGCGCCATTCGCATCTATTCTGACATACTTCTCTCGCTTCACTCACATTCATCACTCTCGACATACTGGCGGGTAAAGGCCTCCCCCCATGTTTTCCATTCGTCTCGATATTTTGAAATTACCCACCAGTCACTCAGGAACAAGCCCAAGTCGTTTCGCCATCTCCGCCTGGGCCTGTCCCGCCGCCATCCGTCTTATGTGGATGCATGTGGCTGACGTCGCTCGCCCAGTTCCACTTCAGCCTGACTGTTTTTGCTCCGACATCGGCAATGAGCGTTTTGGAACGCAGCGTAGTGATCGTCAACCCGTTTCATTCCGAGCATGCTGCGTTCCATCGCTTTCTGGCAAAAAGTAAAAAATTCTCCTTTTTCGATACAAATGCATATTAAAAGTAGTACAGGGTTTTTGTGACAGTTATACATAAATAGTTTAGAGAAAGAGTGTGTTTATAATGCAACAAAAAAGTAATAATGTTTTTTCTTTGTTACAGTAAAAAAAGCGCGCTATGTCGGTATACAAGGTGAGTAAAACTAAAGTTTAAACTTTCAATTAACACACAAAATTAAGTTATGCCATCCCATACTAGCGTGATTGTGTTATGCCGGCTTTACACTCGCGGCGCGATCTTCCACGGAAGCCTGCAACAATTGTAAATCACAAGACAAGTGTAGCTGGCTGGGCATTTATTCGAGCGTTTCAATGTTCTCATTCATCTGGACACTTTTCTGTAAAAACTGAAGGAAAATCGGATGCAGTCGTTTAGTTATCTATTAGATAAACAGGAACTTAGCTATTAGTGATCCAGCCTTATTAGGTTCCACTGCTGGGCACATGGCTTCTCTCAGTATGAAACTCTTGGGCTACAGTTCCCACGCAATTCCAGTGCGGATTGGGAAATTCACACACAACATTAAATTACATACTTTGTCGCCGTGTGCAGGTTTCTTTACAATGTTTTCCTTCACTGAATAGTTCATGGTAAATTTAAAATTAGATTTTGCACAATAATTTCGAAAAATTCAGAGGCCTGGTATTCAAACCTGCGACCCTCTACGTGCGAGGCCTCAGGGCAAACTGCTGGGCTACCACGGCTCGAAGCCCGCATATGCACGGCGTGAATTCACGGCGCGTAACGACACGCGAGTGTAGAGCCGGCATTAATTGTATCCAATTTTAACGTGACATTGTTTTGACAGCTACACAATTCAACACGTACGTGACACTTAAGCTGCAGAATGTCAAGTCGACGACGGTGACAGTTAAGGGGCCCACGCCTTGCTGGGAACAAGACTTCTTATTGTGAGTATTTTGACGTGACAACGTCTTAAATTAGGTTGCGGCTGGGAGTCACTTATGAAAAAGTGTAACGCTCGGTAACGTTACGATGACGTCACCGAACGAGAGAGAGGCCCGCAGTGTTAAGGAGGTGGCGCTTCGATAGTGCGAAGCCTCTATGGTATCATGTGAGACGTCAAACGCAGACATGGACAGCTGTCACGATTGGGAGTTGACGTGACAACGTCTTAAATCAATAAATATTCTACCGAGAAAAAGACGTTGTCACGTAAAATCTTCGCCCGTAAAACCGACTTTACAGGCAACCATTTTTTTTATTTTACTACTATTTTAAACGTATTCTTCAAAGTATTTTAGAGAGAATTGGATATTCGTATTATAATGATAATGACCAACTCCTCCATGAAGTGTTATAATGTTCTTAGAAAACAAGTAGCATCATATAACATGATACGAAAATATTCTAAAGGAGTTGAGAAGGAGTGTCGTGACATGTCTGGCCAGATATTGACATGCGAAATTACTCACTTATTTTTCGTATTTAGTCCTTGATGGTATTTTAGTACACTACTAGTAGTCATACGTTTGTCCTGACACAGCAATGCTTTCACTTGTTCAATGTGTATCATTATACACGGTGTATAGCTAAAAAGTTAAACTTAAACTGCAGAAAGCCCTAGAATTATTTAAACGAAATGTCGGAAGCCTTAAAACCTGTACTTAGGACATTAACTCGGTCCATCAAGTAATGTTCTCTTAAACTTAACGGAATTAGAAATATATAACAGTGTCTAAAAGACGTCATAACAAAAACTGAAAGACTAAAGCCTGAGATTACCGAGTACTTCATCTGTCTCGTGGATGGTGACGCGTGTCTTGTTCCCCGAAGCCCTTACAAGGCTTTATGTAAATATAAAACTCGTCCAGTAAGATTTTGATTCACGCAGGAAGGGTTCCGCACCGTTATTTCTATAACATTAATATTAGTGGCCATCGAGAAAAAAAAGTGGCTGTGACGTACGGACGGACGGGCAGATTTTAGATATGAAAGAAGCAGGTAACAGTGACAGTGGGTAATATTCCAAAACCGAATTATATTCTCATCGTCAATCATCGTCATAATAATCACACCAGTGTTCCCTTGGATTCCAGTGCACATAAAACGTTACATAGTCAAAACTGTACAAGACAGACAGAAAAAGGTTTTTAATAGTGACAGGTTGCTACCCTGTAGCCTAAAGCGTACCTAGACCTGTTTCATTAGTCGCCACTTACGACATACACGGAAGAAATGGAGAGGTGTTATTCTGAACAGACACAACACAGGATTGGAATTATGGGTCCTGGTGGTGGGGAATTACTCTAAATCCTTTAGTTAGCTCTTTCTACTGGAAGGAATTTTCCTGTATTTTTAAAAAGAAACAAAACTGCATTAAAATATTTTTCGAATTTTTGCTAGTCTCAACCGGGAATCAAACCCTCACCTGTTTAGTATAAGAATCAGTAGGATTATTGATTAGAATAAAATTTGTCTAAGAAACATTTGGGTTTTTACCCTTTGGTTAAGGTACCCTAAAAATGTACCGAGAAACGAGCAACGCAATTGGCTTATGATTCTAGTTACTGTCAATCCAATATGGTGGAATAAATATTCGTTCACTTGACTTTCATGGAACTTGAATAAATAGAACAAGAAATTTTAGATCTTGTCCACTCTGAACTTTAAAATAATTATGTGCTTCGATAGAATTATGTTTTACTAAAGTTACTCGATAAGTTCTAATTAGATGCCGTAGTCGTGTTTTTCTTTCTTTTGATTCCTTAAAATCGGTATATTCCACAGGCAAAATATTATCTCACTTTACTAACTTACAATCAATGGAACAAGATTCAATAAAATCGTAAGATTAAATGAATGTAGGTTAAGTTTAGTGTGTGGCGGTATATTACTGAGCATTAAAATACTCGTGTCTCTACGGAATTAGCCCTTCAGGCTTATCTTATAAACTACTCTCGTAGAAGTATTAATGTATTTTTTATGTAGCGGTCACACAAATAACATTTTTAGCTCCATTCTGACAGTTATCTTAGTTCTATTAATTGTAAATGGGTGAGAACCAAAAAGTTGCACCTGCGTTAAAGTGCGTTAAATCGTGATTATAATTACATCAAACTTTTCCGTTGTGACACGAAAATTAGCTATACGTTTATACGTCTACCAGAACTTAAGACGTAGTTAGGTAGTTTGGTTAAAAATATCTTCGATTTTCACCACACCACACCAAGCTAGTTGAGTGAAATAAGAGCGGGCACCAAAAAGTTGCATTCGCATTAAGATGCTTTAAGTCGTAGTTAAAAATTCTGGTAGACGTATAAACGTATAGCTAATTTTCGTGTCACAACGGAAAAGTTTGATGTAATTATAATCACGATTTAACGCACTTTAACGCAGGTGCAACTTTTTGATTCTCACCCAAATATTGTTATTATTACTAAAGAGCATTCTTAATCGCACTTGCCATTCAATTTGCGCACCACAATACGCAATATAACTTCACCCATTCTTCCCAACCCACCTGCACAAGTTTCGCCATTTACAATATTTCATTTAGCAACCTCGAGAAAAGAATTTCAACTTGAAAGTTACGGTCCTGTCATGAGCAGCCCATTTTATTTGAAGCTTCCAGCCGTGAGCTAATTCTAATAATTTGAATTTTTTGCTCAGCGAAATGTGTAACTTTTTACGCTTTTCTAGGATCTGCTTCACAGAACGGATGAAAAGGTTATAGAAGTGGCATAGTGTGAGTGTTAACATGTTACTGGAGAGAATGAAACCAAGTAAATAGTATGTAAATACTCTTTATTGTACAAAAAGAGAAAAAGTACAGCTAAGTCGCAAATAAACAGTACAAAGTACAATGGCGGACTTAATCCAAAATGGATCTCAACCTGGTGACCTCAATAATGAAGTTACCTCTCTATCTTTCAAAGTTTGGCCATAAGAATTCGCCTTTGTACTTCACCATCTTTTTTGTATTTCTTTTGTATTTTGTCTCTTTTTTGTTTACTTTCTGACTTATTAAAAATTGTATTGATAGATAATATTATTATGTTAAGAAAACTTCATCACAACTCAACATCACTGCGAGTTTAGGACAGTACGAAGTTCACCAAGCCTGGTGGATAAATAAAAGATTAGAACTAACTGCCATAAGATACGAACTATCCTACTATGGAACTATTCGCTATGTTGCTCGCCTACGTGATGTATACTTGTCTTGCCCAGATAAGGGAACAGATTGTTAAGGGAATGAACGATACGTGACCGGGATTCCTATTTTTTTGCCAGATGTTTCCGCCAATGTTAAATTTAATGACAACACGCATCTAACTTGAGCTCCCTTCAAATAGGTTTTTGATGCGGGAACGTTTTCTCGATTTTGGTTTTTATTTTTGGAAAGTAAAGTTCCATTGCCTATTCACGCATGTTAAAACGTTCGTAAAACGCAAGATTTTATGTAAGTCTGATAATTCACAAATTGCTTTTTTTGCTGGTCACCTATATTTCTGCATGGGGCTGTTTTCCCGAAATGGAGCAAGCAGAGCACATGAAGCGTTACTTAATCAAAACCGCGGCTATTTCACGTTTTGTAGCCACTGTCAACATAATTTTAGGTTTGAATATTAGCAAAAGAGGTATAATTGAGACAGGTTGCTACCTCACTGCTTAAGGCGTACCTAAAATTATTTCCTTAGGGTCGATTAAACAAAACGAGGTTAAAATAGAGTCTTAAAATATTTTTTACTCTTACCTGTTTTTTTTATATGATAGACTCATTTAATCGCAAGTAAAGAGTAAATATTCTAAGACTAAATTTTATCCTCCTTTAGTTGAATGCGGCCTTATTTGCCTCATTACGAAATTAATCGGAGAATTAAAAATGTATTATTAAAATTTAAACCCCTCACTGCGCGGTAATCTTTTTTCATTAACATTTAAAGCTACTAAATCAAAATGCTTTTAAATTTTTAGGCGAAGTGACTGTCTGTCTCATTCAAAATTACGAAAATCTGCAGCAATTTTCAGAAAATGTTCATTTAGCAGAGTCGCCATAATTAGAGAATAATACGAGCGCACCTCGATTTGCCGGGATTCTGCTGGAAATCGCCTGGAAAGCCCTAATTACTTTGGATTGTCTATCACAAAAGCTTTTCAGGTATGGTGTAAGGTACGGAGTAAACGTTTGCCGTACTCATTTAGAGTTGAAGCCATCAATTTTTGTTGAACATACACACACACACACACATCCTCACGCCCGTATTCCCAAAAGGGGTAGGCAGATCACACATGAATTCACAAATCCAGTGCCACGTTTAGCACTTTCAGGGTAATCAGATGGTAAAATTAAATGATACGTGAATTATTGTAGTGACAGGTTCCTAGCCCATCACCTACAACGTACTAACCCTTTCCCAGAGTCGCCTCTTACAACACCCACGGGAAGAAAGGGGGAGGTGCTATTCTAACCCGGAACCACATGGTTTTGTAAAATGTTCTAGGCAAATAGATTTAGGTATAGGTACCTACTTTAGGCGACAGGCTACCAACCTGTCACTATTATACCTCTTCCACCTGTTATCAAATCTAAAATTATGCTAGAAATGGCTGCGAAGCGTGAAATAGTCATAATCATGGATTTGTCTATGTGACGTTTCGTATGCTCTGCCTGCCCCATTCGGGAACATTCTGGCTGTGAATCCAAGACACCCTACTTCAGGGGGCAAAATAAGGTCAAACCATTATCTATCATAGATCTTATTATTTCGTCTAGTTTTACAATAAATTTATTTAAATTAGCACAGTGGGAAAGTCTCCAATAGAAAGATGTTATGGAGAGCCAGGCCGATGGTACGCCTGGGGAGCGAAGTCCAAAGAGAGAGAGAGTTGGAAGTTGTATTCATGCATCCGATCTTCGAAACTTCGTTAGCGCTATGTAGAACACCTTGACAGTTGATGATGTTTGTGGAAGAAGTTCTACTATTGGACGATAGGTGGCGCTAGGGTCGCTACACTACTAACTGTTGCCTACAACTTCGTCTGTGTTGAGTTGTCTTTACACACAAACTCATTTCAAACTTTCTCATCCGTACCAATATATAAATGTGAAAGTGTGTTTGTTTGTTTGTTTGTCCGTCTTTCACGGCTAAACGGAGCGATTGATTGACGTGATTTTTTAGGTAGAGATAGTTTAAGGCATGGAGAGTGACATAGGCTACTTTTTGTCTCTTCAAAACCCCCCATTTTCCTAAAATGAGGGGTGGAAGTTTTCAAAATAGAAAGCTATAAATTGGTATGTGTGCTATCTCTTCTGTGATACCCCGAATTTAACGCGAGCGGAGCCGCGGGCAAAAGCTAGTTTATAATATTAGTGTAATTAGGCGCGTAAAACTGTCTTGTATGTCATGCATTTTCCCCTTTTGAAACACGAAATTAAAAATTACACAATGCACAGTAAAGTTATTCAAATTATCCGCATAGAAACACGTTAACCTTAACGGTAGTTGGTTAATTACTTTTGTATCGCTAGCCTTCGCTTGTTTTTGATTACAAAGTAAGTCCACCTTCACGCTGTAATATTTATCAGGTTACAAATTTTGTAATTGCTCTGCGAATCTAGTGGGGTTTCCTTTGCTTCAAATGATTTTCGAAAGGAATTTTGTTAATATTATAAACTATTACCGGTTCCCGTGTAGTGGCGGGTTAGAATAGCACCTCCCCCTTTCTTCCCGTGGGTGTCGTAAGAGTCGACTCTGGGAAAGGGTTAGTGTATTGTGGGCGATGGGCTAGCAACCTGTCACTGCAATATCACGTTTGACCATCTGTTTACCCTGAAATTGCTAAACGTGGCACTGGATTTTCGAATTCACGTACTCTGCCTACCCCTCTTGGGAATACAGGCGTGAGTATATGTATGTATGTATGTATTACCGGCTATTTAATGAAGAACCAAAAATTGGTTTTGATAACCAAACTTGTTTAAAGTTAATTAAATAGAAAACTATCAGGAGGCTCAACATGATTAAGTAAGAAATTTTAATAAATCGATCGTATTTGGACACTATGTCCTTAGACATGTTGAAAATTAACGGATAACTCACGTTCACGTATCGAGCTAAACTCGATTTAATGAACGTGAGTTGTCCGTTAATTTTCAAAATGAGTGAGTCTCACGGTAGTTTAATGTTAAATATGTCCTTAGACGTCTCAATGGAAGAAATGTAGTGGTGACTTTGGCAAGCTATTATCTATAGTAATATAATAAAGCTGAAGAGTTTGTTTGTTTGTTTGAACGCGCTAATCTCATGAGCTACTGGTCCGAATTGAAAAAATATTTTTGTGTTGGATAGACCATTTATCGGGAAAGGCTTTAGGCTATATAACATCACGCTGCAACTAATAGGAGCAAAGAAACATTGAAAAATGCGGGAAAAACGGGGAAAAATTGTCACTATTCCACGCGGACGGAGTCGCGGGCACAGCTAGTTTAAAAATAAAATACAAAAGTATGTTATCTAGTTTATAGGTTGAGGTACATTTTAGGCAACACACTAGCGACCTGTCACTATTATATCTGTGATTTAAGTTAAAGGACTCTACGAGGCGTGAAATAGTCATGGTTTTGTTCGAATACTGTTTCATGTGTTCTGCCTATTCCTTTGCATATAGGTTACATAGGTATTACAAAATTAATTCTGTGTCCATTAGGTGTCATTACTAAAATGCTGTATGCTTTTGATGTTATTTTCAAAAATAACGTGGAAGCTCATTTTACTTTAAATTTATTTCTCTTACTCGTTTTAAATTTGCATGGTAATATTTTACGTCTCCAACCGCGTTTGGCGTTACGACCGTAAACACAGTATCAAAGCGAAAGGTGGGGGCCGGAGGCGTAAGAAAACATTTATCAGCTTAGTAGGCCAAATATTTGTTTATTTTGATAAGTTTGGCGCGAGTTCGCCGCTAACGCTACGGAGCGTCACGCGAGCGATATCGCGAGCCGAGTAACGCGTTTCCTAATACATTGCTTTTATGTGGATTACCTTTTAAGTGAAAAGTGGATGAGGAGCAAAAGGTTGCATCTGTGTTAAAATGATAAAATGACTGGAAACTTTTTCCTTTGTGGTACAAAAATTAGTCATTCATTTGTATGAGTTGTTCTTTTACATCGCGATTGAGAATTATCGGTTCATGCAATAGGCTACCTTTTATTTTCGTGCTTTCTAATTAATGTGCTAAATTGTACTGTTTATTGGTGTTTGATAATGACAGCTGCATAATAAAAGGTAGTCGATGAAATGAGCTCTAAGGGTGAACATAACTTTATCTACATTCGTGTAATAATTTTGAAAAGAAGATAATATTTCTAAGAGGTACAAAAGAACGGCTAAAAATGGCGGCATCACGAAATTCCACAAACAATGGCGCATCTGCGTCAGGCTCGCACCGCCAGCCGCGCTGACCGCATGTTCTAAATTTGAAATATTTTTCTTCTTTGAATCTTCATCTTTTTTTTAAGATGTTCGAAATTTGAATTTAAACAAAATAATGCTATAGAAGGTTTCTGAATGTAGGCCATCGACTTATTGCGTCTGAACATACATACCTACATACATCACGCCTGTATTCCCAAATGGGGTAGGCAGAGCACACAAAACGCTACATAGACAATACGATGACAATTTCACGTCTCGTGGCCACTTCTAGCATATATTTTTTAGGTTTTAAGGAGGCCAGTACCATAGTGACCGGTTGATGTCCTGTCGCCTAAAATACCTAACCTATATCCTTAGTCACCTCTTACGACATCCACGGAAGAAATGGAGAGGTGTTATTCTAAACCCGACACTAATAATGTAGCTAAAGAGCATTAGCTACGCAATGAATAGAGAATTGGCTCACCGCGTCATGATCACTCATAGTAGTGGTGTACTCGAAAGGGCGCGGAGAAAACAAACAAGTTTTGAGAACCGCTTATCGCCATTACCATAACACCTGTTATTTAGACTTTACGGGAGATACAGTATTCGGACTCAAGTTATGCGTCGGCATACGATAAGGAAACATACGTTTGGGGGATGATTTTGAATGAGTTGGGAATCTGTATGTATCTATTATTCTAATAGTGGAGGTAAAATTATCTGACCGTCCTATGTTTTTATTTACGTATTATGAAAATGTCGATCACAATATAATTTTGCCACGTAAGTAAATAAAGCGTTTATAAAACTTTTTGTACTTGGGTAGTAAGTAGTACGACAATCTAAAAGGGGAAATCAGGAGTCAAGTCAACAACCAAATGGAGTTTGCACTTGCAGTGCACATCTGTTCGAAACATGTCGAGCTAATCTCGGTGTAAATAAAAACGTGAGTAGTTCCGTTATTTCACAATGAGTGAGTCTTACGGTAGTTTTATGTTTAAAAATTCTCCAAAAGTTGTACTAATTAGGTATTGGAGAAATAATCAATGTTTATGAAAAAAAAATAGGTCACTGACAGAATTGTTATGCTAAGTTTAGTATCTAGGTATCCCACAGCCAGAAGCTCTCCTCATCTTTTCTCCAGAGATTCTTCTCGGATTCGCCCCAACAGAACTAAAAATCTTTCAGATCTCTCCACCATATCTTTTTTATCCGTCGTCTTCATTTTTATGCGTTACTGTATTTTATTCTTCAGTAAAATATTCCGCGACTTATTGTCATGGAAAGCGAAAATATCGGAGCTCGTCGGACTCGAGATTGCGATTTGTCAATACATTTTTCTAGGGATTACGAAGCCGCTCAGTATACAAGTCCTTCGGCCCAAAGTCATTCAAAATGGAACTTTGTTGTAATAAATCGGGGCTCAATTTGAAGAAAAAACAAGTGGCCTTGTGAAGTACCAAATGGTTTTGAAACCGTTTAAGATTTTCCTATCAACCGAGTTCAGCGATGGACCGCAAAGTTAGAGTTATTGCAAAGATTAAAACGATTTATATTTCTGAACGGGGATCCAAGTGCTATAAGATTAAAGGATAAGACAGTTTAGAAATAGAAAGAGATGTGCTAGTCGATGGTTATTGGCTATAGAATGATGTGATGGGATTCAATAATAAAATTAAAGATTTACTTACGCAGGGGGATCGGAAGTCAAAAATTATATTTCTTTGACCAGTTGTGGACAGTGAACACTAATGCGGGTTAATAAAAAACATCTGTGACTTTAATTTTATGGTATAAAAAAATGAAATAAATATTTTTTGTCGAAGTAGTATTTTTATATAAAAACTAGCTTTTGCCCGCGGCTTTGCTCGCATTAAGTTCGGAATGACGTAGAAGAGATCTCGAAATTATTTGAATATCTACCGATGCAGCCTTGTATAAATACTCTTTTTTTAACTTGAAAATTTGTTACTAAAATAATTACTTTTGAATTAGTACCTACATATTTAAGGTTTTTTGCCCCATAGAGACTCCTTTCCTACATGGCCAAATATTACAGGTGTTTTTATGTGGGGGTAACTAAATTATTTTTCCCGCTAACTCCCATTTTTCAAAACTCAGCCATAACTAAACTTTATACCTACGAAGGTATGCATGCATGTTAGATTGAAAACATCTATCTTACGCAGTTTAGATTTTTCATACAAAGGGATTTTCCCGCTAACTCCCGTTACCGTGGCAATTTCGCAATATCCCGTTGCAACTAAGCTTTGAGTTTACTAAGGTACCTGCATGCCAAATTTCAAGCGTCTAACTTAAGCGGTTTAGATTTTTCATACAACGGGAGTTTCCCGCTAATCCCGTTCCCGTTGCAATTTCGCAATATTCCGTTGCAACTAAGCTTTAAGTTTACTAAGGTATCTGGATGCCAAATTTCAAGCGCCCAACTTAAGCCGGTTAGATTTTTCATACAACGGGATTTTCCCGCTAATTCCCGTTCCCGTGGGAATTTCGCAATATCCCGTTGCAACTAAGCTTTGAGTTTACTAAGGCATACTAAATTTCAAGCGTCTAACTTAAGCGGTTTAGATTTTTCATACAACGGGAGTTTCCCGCTAATCCCGTTCCCGTGGCAATTTCACAATATTCCGTTGCAACTAAGCTTTAAGTTTACTAAGGTATCTGCATGCCAAATTTCAAGCGTCTAACTTAAGCCGGTTAGATTTTTCATACAACGGGATTTTCCCGCTAATTCCCGTTCCCGTGAGAATTTCGCAATATCCCATTGCAACTAAGCTTTAAGTTTACTAAGGTACCTGCATGCCAAATTTCAAGCGTCTAACAAAGGCGGCAAATACATTTTCTTTTCATCTAAAACTTGTATTTATTTTGAGTAGATTCAAGAAAAATCTTCATAATTCAAGAAAAAAATGTACTCTACCCTATTCCTGAATTTTTCCAAATAACAGAACAATTTAAGGCTTCACGAATCAACCTCGGTTCTTGTCACGAAAGTAGTTAGAAAAAATAAATCAAAGAGAATTTATACGGCAAACGGTATTTATAATTTATTGAATAAATTGACAAGGGGTGGAACAAGACTTGTATTTAAATAATTCAATTAGCCTTGGCTGGTGTTTTTACCGATAAAAAGTCCGTAGTAACAACGTCGTTCTGAAAAAAATAGGGTACAACCTACGTATTAGGCTTTGGAGTTGTTAAAAGCTCACACAAAATATATGGATAATTATATAACGTATATACATTACTAGCTTTTGCCCGCGGCTTCGCTCGCATTAAATTCGGAATGAAACAGAAAAGATCTCAGAACTATTTGAATACGCTGCTGTAGACGATATGTATATTGTATAATTATGTCTTTCAATTTGGGAATAGGATAAAAAGATTCTAGGCATAAGCTACATAGAAAACATTGATAAATTGCGGAATGCTCCATAAATACTTTACACCCCTCATTTTAGAGAAGTGATGGATTATAAAAAGACAAAAAGTAGCCTATGTCACTCACTCCCCATCCCTTCGACTATTTCAATCTTACCTGCATGCCAAATTTCAATCGTTTAACTTAAGCGGTTTAGATTTTTCATACAAAGGGATTTTCCCGCTAACTCCCGTTCCCGTAGGAATTTCGCAATATCCTGTTGCAACTAAGCTTTGACTTTACTAAGGTACCTGCATGCCAAATTTCAAGCGTCTAACTTAAGCGGTTTAGATTTTTCACACAACGGGATTTTCCCGCTAACTCCCGCTCCCGTGGGAATTCCGCAATATTCTATTGCAACTAAGCTTTAACTTTACTAAGGTACCTGCATGCCAAATTTCAAGCGTTTTACTTAAGCGGTTTAGATTTTTCACATAACGGGATTTTCCCGCTAATTCCCGTTCCCGTGGAAATTTCGCAATATCCCGTTGCAACTAAGCTTTAAGTTTACTAAGGCACCTGCATGCCAAATTTCAAGCGACTACCTGAAGCGGTTTAGATTTTTCATACAACGGGATTTTCCCGCTCACTCCCGTTCCCGTGGGAATTTCGCAATATCCTGTTGCAACTAAGCTTTAACTTTACTAAGGTATCTGCATGCCAATTTTCGAGCGTCTAACATAAGCGGTTTTTTGATTTTTCATACATCGGGATTTTCCCGCTAATTCCCGTTCCCATGGGAATTTTGCAATATTCCGTTGTAACTAAGCTTAAAGTTTACTAAGTTACCTGCATGCCAAATTTCAGGCGTCTAAATGAAGCGGTTTTTGATTTTTCATACAACGGGATTTTCCCGCTAATTCCCGTTCCCGTGGGAATTTCGCAATATCCCATTGCAACTAAGCTTCAAGTTTACTCAGGTGCCTGCATGCCAAATTTCAAGCATCTAACTTAAGCGGTTTAGATTTTTCATACAACGGGATTTTCCCGCTAATTTCCGTTCCCGTGGGAATTTCGGGAATTCCTTTCTTAGTGCACCTCTACGGTACCTAAGCTACGTCCCTTCCAAATTTCAAGTGCCTACGTTTAGCCGTTTAGGCTGTGCGTCGATCTGTCAGTCAGTCAGTCAGTCAGTTTCTCCTTTTATATATTAAGACTCTAGCGACCCGCCCCGGCTTTGCAACCAGAAATACGTAAAATTTATTGTACAGATAAACCTTCCTCTAGAGTCACTCTATCTATTAAAAGAAACCGCATTAAAACCCGTTGCGTAGTTTTAAAGATTGAAGCAAACATACAGACGGACAGACAGCGACCGCGACTTTGTTTTATAAATGTAGTGATGATATACATTTAGCTGGCCGGATAGCCCAGGTGGTAAGTGAAAATTACCATTGTACTTGACGTCCTACAGTGTGTTCGTTAGGGTAAGCTATTACATACATACCTACATCATGTCTGTGTTCCCAAATGGGGTAAGCACACCAGTAACTTCGTAGACGGAACAATGATTATTTTCACGTTTCGTGTCCAAGTCCCAAATAAGGCGATTTAATCTCTGTGCAATTGATCCTAGACAACCGTTACACTATAATATTTTAAACTCTCGCGCTTTAACCGTTACACTTACAGAAACAGATACACATCCAAGACTCGAGGGAAAACATTCAGATTCATCATACAAACATTTACTCCGACCGGGAATCGAACACTCAGTACGTGTGGTGCCGGGTTAGAATAGCACCTCCCCCTTTCTTCCCGTGGGTGTCGTAAGAGTCGACTTTGGGAAAGGGTTAAAGTGTATTGTGGGCGATGGTCTAGCAACCTATCACTACAATATCACGTTTAGCCATCTGGTTACCCTGAAATTGCTAAACGTGGCAATGGATTTTTGAATTCATGTGCTCTGCCGACCCCTCTTGGGAATACAGGCGTGAGAATATGTATGTATGTAATAAGTAAGTAAGTAAAGTAAAATATAATAATATATTTGCTGTTCTTCTATGTGTGTAGTTCAGGAAAATATATTCAATGATTTGCAGTTGTTGAGAAAAAATATTAAACAATCGTTCTGATTAAATTATTATCGATAGTCGTAGGACTAGGAAGGCTAACCTAAAAAATAAAGAGACCTTTGTTCAGATGTAGGTGGATGTGGGCTGATTTAATTCATTAGTTTCCACAAAGAAGTTCTTGACGATATTTTATTTTCTACGAAGAAAGCACCTAACTAAATTGTAAAGAGTTGTAAATAAAATTCGTGTGGTATAAGGCGATAATAGAAAACGTCACAAAGTTTTGATTTTATTTGTATGTGTTTATGTCAAGAAACACTGGTTGATACAAATCAATAAAAGAATAAGTAGGTACAAATAAGGAAAATTTCAAAAGTTTTCTGTTCTTCAAAATCTCTCTTGTAGGTGTTTAATATAATGAAAACGAACCTGTCGTGAGACTCACTGAAGATAAAATTTAATCCATGGATAACTCGCATCGCAAATCGACTTGTTTCAGGCTATCCGTAACCCTTCATCTTGGAGCCGCGGCGCCACGAATAATGTATGTTTAAAGGCACTAAACATGTCAAGCTGAACTCAACTTCAGACGTGATTTATCCGTATGTGTCATTAAGTAGTGTTAATTTTACAAAACGATTGTTTGAATTGATCCGCAGCGAATTGAAATTAATTTATCAATGCTGTAATTTATCTACTATTTAGATTATTATTATAATTTTTGACAGTTTCAGTCTTTGACAGCCCTATTATTCATATCCGAGACTGTAATAACACAAAAAGTCTGAAATATTTACAACCCACAATACATACAGTCTATGAATATCTGGAACCGCTGCAATTCTGAGCACATTTTTATGTTTTTCATGTGGCATAATGCTTTGTGAATTTATGGGTGTGATGTTACAGTACGAAATATTACACCACAGATTATGCCGTATGTCTTTGTTAAAAGTGATGAATTACATCAGATTTTACAATTAAACGAGAGCTTTAAATGATGATAACGTACGGTAGCGAAAGTTGGGTAGGGTATAAAAAGCATAAAATTAGAACAGGTAAATGCAGTAGAAATGAGAACGTTAAGGAAGGTAAAAGATAGAACAGGAAATAGTGTGATAAGAGAATGAGCTGGGGTGAATGTTGATTTTGACTAGGATAGGAAAAAAATGAGTAGTTGGTTTGATCATAGAGGGAGTGTGGATGGGTGTGTCGAAAAGGGAAGGCTTTGCTAGACTATAATTATGTTCTGTGACAAAATCAGGGACGTTTTAGGATAAGATCTGCCCAGTAGAACCCAAAACCGACGATCGTATGAAAAGATGAATGAACATAACTTATCCACATAAGCAAACAACTAATAAGTGAAGTACATTAGTAGCAAATGGAACAATGTGGTCTCTGCCTACCCCTGTAGAAAAGCGACGTGGCGCGGTATGTATGTAATTATGTTTATGATTAAATTCAAGTATCATTCTAATTTTTTGGTTTAGTGTTTTTCGTTTGTGTTAGCGCAAAGACATACTAGGCGGAGGAATATGACTGTCTTGGCAGCGGAACTTCCAAAAATGGGAAAGCAGTCAGATTAAAATAGTGTCGATAGTCATACAAATGAAAAGGATAGCATAAAAATAACAGACTTCTGTCCGGATAGGTGGAAGTGGACTCATTTGATTTACACTTGATTTAATTCGTGTGAGTATTTTGCTAATGAACATTTTCCCCTTTTGTCTAAAACTTTTAATCTAGGGTGAGTTCGTGTGGCTAGGCAGGCTAGTCGCGTGCGTGCCATTCCAGACCGACATGGGTACATTTATCAAACGATACGAAAGGCGTTCTACAAGCGTTTCAGTGTGAAAAATGCTGGTATTGTAGAATAAACACTGATTAGATTTTAAGATTAACCTGATGATTAATAGACGCTGGCCTCGTTAGAGGACAGAAATCTTACTAATGGCAAAAGGTTACTTTTTTAAGACACCTAAATTCCGTCTACGCTCTCATTTATACTGCATGAATCTATGAGTGTGCAACGGTATTGTTTTTAGTTTAGGCTATTACCTGTTGTACACAGTTATAAAAATACGTAAAAAGTCAAAATAATACAAGTAACTTTCGTCCAAACTAAACCTCACCTAAGTTTTGTGTAGAATTATGTTTCCCACACTTTGTCATCCGTACCAATATATTATAAATGTGAAAGTGTGTTTGTTTGTTTGTTTGTTTGTCCGTCTTTCACGGCTAAACAGGGCGATGGATTGACGTGATTTTTTAGGTAGAGATAGTTTAGGGCATGGAGAGTGACATAGGCTACTTTTTGTCTATTCAAAACTCCCCATATTTTCCTAAAATGAGGGGTGGAAGTTTTCAATGTAGAAAGCTATTAATTGGTATGTGTACTATCTCTTCTGTGATACCTCGAATTTAACGCGAGTGGAGCCGCGGGCAAAAGCTAGTTCTTCTATAATTGTGTATTTGATTAATTAAGTAAGCGTTTTTCGGAATTAGTGGTAATTTTGTTAACTAAACTGTTATAGATTTGGCTGTAGTTTTGGTTTACGTTCAGATTAAGTACCAAAACCTTGAAATCTTTGTATTGTATTGTATTGTATGACACTTTATTGCACATAAAACAAATGTATAACACAAAATACAGGATAACAGTTTTATGCACAAAGGCGAACTTGACAGAAGAAAGGGAAACGAATAGACATACAAAAAAGAAAAGTTGTGGAAGAAAAAAAAAACATAAAAGTACCTAAACCTAAGCAAATATAAATCTTACTTAGGTACCTACTCTTTTAGCACGTGCCAGCATTGAACGTTTTCACTTACACAGTTAGTTATTTAAGTAAATAGAGAAAAATAGTCTTAGTGCTATGTGATTCAATTCATTCGAATGTATACTACACGGTAACTATACAGATTTTGCGTTCAAGACAAGCCACAATAGTTTTGATGTGGATATTGATAGAAACTTAGACATTAAACAGAGTTCTAAGATACCTGTCAAACTTATACAGGCATGAGACGGAACTTGTATCAATTGCATTGTTATCTTCACACGTCCTTGATCTATCTAATGGTAATATTCAGTGATCGTTAATTTTGTACCTAATAATCGTAATCGTTCGTGGTTTTGCTACCTGAAAATATGCTAGAAGTGGCTACAAAACGTGAAATAGTCATGGTTTTTACTATGTAGCGTTTTGTGTGCTCTGCCTTCCTCAGCGTGACAGATATAGTACGGCATTATTGTATTAAAAGTACGTGTAGTGCATCTTATTCTAGCTGAAATAGTGTTAAAAACGAAATAATCAGGGCCCGTAATTTTCATGCCGCTGACGCAAAATTGACGTCACGCTCCTTAAAGGGTGATCCCAAATAGTTTGATTGTAAATCATTAATCATTAGTCGTCAAACATTTTAATCATGTTTTTGTTTTTGTATGTTTGTATTTTTGTGGCATAAGTACATAATAATCAAAAATACGATTACAAAATAAAAGGCTTTTATGAATATTGCATTACGTATGAAAGCGAAAATGGCTTAAATTTTCTTGGCATGAGAATTAATGCAAGAAGGATGGCGTGCTTTACGTTACTGAGGATCTCTGTTTTCTACGTAATTACTGAAATGTGGTAACAACACCATTTAATAAAATGTATGTGTGAAACAACTCAAATAGTTTTATTTACGTTTCACGTATCAAATAGGTATTATTTATTCATTCATTTGTAGATGATTAAAGTGATTGACAACTAATGATTAACAATTTACAATCAAACTATTTGGGATCATCCTTTAAGGAAATTGACGTCATTTTTGTGTCAACGGCATGAAAGTTACGGGCCCTGGAAATAATCAACTTAACTGATTCTCTCCTCTCCCCCAAAACTGACAATGCTTAGAACAATTTGCACAATAAAGTTCTTTCAAAAAGGAAGTCAGAATGAACCATGCTCTGTCCTAACTCGTGAATATCAGACCATCCGTCTCTTACAACCAAAAGAGAGATGGTATTGTACCATTTTGCAAACTCGTCTATCGTGATATCAATGCCGGGCCCAGGAATCGTTTACGATCCCCCGGGAAGTACGGGACATGTCCCAGCCCGACCCAATTTGAGGTTTGTGCAATATATTCTTATGAGCCAGTTGAGTGATTTTGTTTCTCGCCAGAAAAGATCAAATAATTTTTGTGACGATGCGGGACCTAGATCGGGGAGAAGTGTAGCCTAGTTTATGAGATTCTATGCGCTGCGTATGTTCGAGACGGTATAAGAATTCGTTCAAGCTGCTTCTTTGGTCTTACGATTTCTAGCGGGTCATTCGCAACTGAATTTTCAAGCATTGAACTTTTATATTTATTTTTGTAACCTTCATAGTTTTATTCTTTTATGGAACACTCTGGGTAATTTTGTTAATACATTCGGTTGAATAGCTGTTGCGAATAATTAAACTGACTCTACAAAAATCCCTTTAATATAAATTTTTATTTCGATTACATTTCACTATTCTGCCGGCACTTAATACAGGTTTACGACATCCACGGAAGAAATGGATAGGTGTCATTTTATCCCGACGCAATACATTATTATCGATCTACAAACATTAATGTGAATTAAATGAAAACCAATCAATATGTGAATGCCATGAACTCAAAACTAGTGAACGGATTCACATTATGTTTTTCATCACTATCAACATTATTTTCCTTAATATTGACCGTGTACTATTCCAATTAACTAGAGAAGCACTGTAACAATCCGGAAAAGCCGAACCGTCTTAGTAGAACATGATAAACTGATGTAATTTTTTGTCCGCAGTGAAACCAACGACATCAACCTCGGGTTGCTTGTGGAGGTGTGGAACAAAGGGGTGATCTGGGACCGCGCTCTCGGGTACCACTACTTGCCTCTCACCTCCGTCGCTTACAACGAGGTGAGTGGAAGAGGGATGCATGACCTGCAAAGGGCTGTAGCTATGATTAGTTACGGTGTTACGAAATAATACTGTATTCGTAGTTTCTGTAACTAAATCGGGTTGGAAAAGGAGGTAAGAATAGTTCCTTGTACAGTCACGAACAGGGATTGTTGAGCCACTTGCCACTGTTCGCAATTTAGACGTGTAATCAATGACCGATGTGACCGACAGATGTTATCTATTGGATTAGTATTACACGACCAAGTTACAAACATAGGTAAGTGGCAAAAGGACAAAAATTCGTCTTTCATGGGATATAGTTTGATAGTGTTTTTAAATCTTAAGCTCGGAGACTTATAATCATTATTTCACTACTTAATAATATTATAAATGTGAAATTAACTCTGGTGGTGGATCTGTCTGTGTTCACTTCAACCGTTGAACCTTCGACTAATTTGATACGGAAAAAATCCGAGGCAGGATATAGACTACTTTTATCTTAAAAAACGCTAGGCCTCGAAATATAGGTCGAGATAAAATTGAGCTCTGATCAGTACAGTCTTTCATATTAAGCAGGGATCAATTCATTGCTATGCATAAAAACCGCTTCAATAGTTTCCGCGAATTTCAAATTCCATGCAGATGGAGTGGCGGGCAACACATAGGTACCTATAATATATTTTGTTTAGGAATACTATCTGAGGTCACGGATGAGCAAAATATGAATCAGTAGATCATTATCACGGACTTTCACCAACGCCTGATTCAATAAATGACCTTCAAAGACGAAAGGACGGAGAGAAAATAAAATTGATGTAAGAATAAGTATTATGCCGGTGTAAGAGATCTTTTAGCTTTTAGGGTGTGTTATGATTTTCTAAGACCCTTTCTCATTGTTGTTTGGGATGATGAGGTTGAAAAGGGGCGATATTGGAGGCCGATTTGTGGGGTACCACTCAGCCGTGCATAATTCAATATAAAAGATTTGGGACTATTTACTGGAAAATTAGGTAAGAAATTTCCGCGGAGTCACCGCGAGAAATGGTTTCTGCATTAGATGATTTATGCTGGGATTTCGGTATTGTTATTGATACTCAGCACTCTAATCCAATTGAATCCCATTTGCTTTTGATGTTATTTTAAATAAAATGGTATCTAGAATCTAGATCATTGCCAGCTCTGACTGAAAAAGTTTCGGCAAACTGGAGATTTCGTTCTTTGAGGAGGTATTTTTGTCTCTGAAACAAATGAACAAAAGGACTTGGTGGCAAACGCTTCCCGAAAGTACTTTTCGTAGCTTTACTTTTAATCTAACGAGTAGGTAAATTGGACTTGGTGTCTTTCAAAAAGATAGAATTGTCTCGTGTCTAGTAGGTGCAATCTCATTAAAATATTTAGTCTTATTCAAATACAATTTTAAGTTTAAATGCCTCTTCTTGACAAGATCATGATGAATAATCCCTTTATTATGCATGAAAGTTACCTACATACATCAAAACAATGAAATACACACTTTTTTACACATAAAACTACCGTGAGACTCACTCATAGTGAAAATTAACGGATTACTCACGTTGTATATACCGAGATTAGCTC
>BHDV01050340.1:45093-59504 GCA_005406045.1 Adoxophyes honmai | reverse complement strand
TGATGGATCACGGATTGATCCGAAACATGTCGAGCTAATCTCGGTATATACAACGTGAGTAATCCGTTAATTTTCACTATAAATACACACTTGATGAACTTAGTATACATTTGCATAAATGTAGTTCAAAACTAGAATCCAAACCGGTCCCTAATTTCACATAATGTCTTTGGAAGTTCTGGTAGGCACTTGATATTTAATTCAACTAGTTATTGTGTTCGTTACAATGCCCAGCCTCTGCTAAAAGTTAGCTCGGGGCGTCTGAAACTCATTCGGCGGGATTTTGTGATGTATTTCGTTAAGAGCAGTCGGTTTGCAATTAGTGAATTAAGTTTAGATTGTTAAAGTCTACTTAATACGATATTTATTTAGCTCAAGTACGTGCGAATGAAACTTGTGGTTCGGTTTGAAGACATTGAATAATTAAAATCGACAAATAGAACTTCAAATTAAATTAATCATTTAGAAATCATCGACGCTTTACAAATCCATATACAAGTTAAAGCAGAGTAGGATCCATTGTTTTTTTCACATGAAAGACTGAATTACTCGAGGGTAAAAAATGACGTATTACAAGACTAAATTCTATTCTAATTTGGTTAAATGCACCCTAAGTGTTTTATATTTAGCTCTATTATTATGATTGCTACCATAATTGTGAGCGGGAATCGAACACAACTAAATAAATATCAAACCTCGTCGTGGCAGGCTCTTTAATTTCTGTTATTAATTTATGTTTATTTTATTTACATGTTTCTTTCTGTTTTTTAATTATTTAACGGCCGAATAGCTCACTAGTTAGAGAATCTAACTTTGCAATTTGAGGTCCTGAATTTTAATCCAAATCGGGGCAGATGATTGTAGGATGAATACGAATGTTTACTTCAAGTCCTGAATGTTTATCTAGAAAATTAAGTTTATCCGTTGTCTAATACCCATGGCACAGGCGTTTAATTGCCTAATTTGGGACTAGGTGATTTGTGTAAATTGTCCTATGCCACCTATAGGGTTACATTACATACGTCTAACGGTACGTGACTACGTTGTCTGTTCGTTTTTTGTATTTTTTAGTATTATTGACATTTAGATAAGTACATACCTAATTTAATTAATGTACCATAAGGAAATGTCAGCATATTTATTGTACGCATGGTCTCTACACGGGACAACTGCCTACGCAGTTACTGTAGGATGAATCTTTGAAGATAAAAGTGCCATTATCGTACCGTTTACCTTCATTATTATTTTGCCCTTTCGTTGTAAATACTCGAATCGTTTTACTGTTATCATTTTGTTAACATAAAGTATTTTCCTGTGCGAAATTAAAGGCACAATTTACTCTTTGAGGTCTACTGTGATAAAAGCAAATAGATAAATGTTAGTAGAGAGAACATAAATGTCAGTGATTCCACGAATCACTAACAAGATTTCAAAAGACTGTGTTAAAATTTTCGAGAAAATTAGAAATGAAAAAAAATATGAAAAACAGTTCTGCGAATTTATTTTCTACATAGCACAGATATTCTACGAATGTAGAGGTCAACGATTTGAACTTTAACCATTCTTGTTTCAACAGGACTGCGGAGGCGGTCGCTGGGTTGAAATTGAGGCTCAATTGATGATGCGAGGCGGAGCTGTGGTCGGCACCAACGGGCCCACGGGCCATGCCCTGCTGCTCGACTGCCGGTTCGAACCTCCTTTTGGTGAGTCTCCATCCTAGGCTTAGATCCTGTTTTGTGTTGGGCTTCGAATAAGATTTCTCTATTTCTGAGGACGTTTCAAGAGCAGCTAAAGAAGTAGGTTGGTGTTTTAGGCTACGAAAAATCAAAAACGTGAAATGGCCACGGAGCATGTAATGATCTTGGTTTTTGTCTGTGCCATGTTATGTGTGCTCTGCTTACCCCATCTGAGAATATAGACGTTATCTAAGTATATCATCAACATAGCCGACATTTCTTAGTCGCTCCTTGCTAAATCCACGGAAGAAATTGAAGAGATTCTAAACCCGTCACCACACTTACTATTTTCGACTCAAAAAACATTGTTCAAAAATACACAGAGGCGAATATAGATACCTTAAATCCGAGCGTAAACAAGTTGTCCTTTAATAAACAGAAACGTTAGATCAAGGAATCCTACCCCATAAAGCAGTTAAGAGCGCCGAGTGTCAACACAGTAAATTCCCGACGTCGCCCGATCGTTGTATTGGAAGCGTAAACCACTGTATAAAAATTTATTACGGTCAGTCAACAGAAAGGAAGAGATGTTTCTCGAAATTTGGCAGAGACCTCAAGTGTGCCATCGCGGCGCCGTCTAGAGGCCGGCCTTGCCAACTCCATGGCCTACAATGAAACGATCGTATTTCTGGGTTACCATGTAAATGACCTATAACTAAAATTATTTAGAAAGTTTTGCTTCGAAGGCTGCTTTTATGGTAATAGTTTAACCTTCTTTTGTTTACGTCAGGCGTTAACCTTAGAGCTGCTAGCTTAGCTCGGCAAGGAGCAGTGCCGTAAATAGTATTTTATGCGCCCGGTGTAAGCTTTCAAAATTGCACCCTTGAAGATGCTGGTCTGGTCATTCATGTGGCCATTCAGGATCTGTGCTATGTGCCTGGGAAACGTCTGGGACAGCCCTAATTCCGGAACTAAAGGAGTGCGAGATAGATTATATTTGTCACTGTCTCCAACTAGGGTCTTCGACTCGTTTTGCCGTGCTAAGCTTAAGGTTTTGGGAGGATTTGAGATTTTTAGGTCTTATTTTAGGTAAAATACCTAAAGTTGTATCATCTTTCTTATGACAGGCTAAAAGCAAAATGTTAAATGATCGTAATTTTATCTACGTAACGTGTCATGTGCTCTCTCTACCCCATTCGGCATGTATATATCTATGCATCGTGTATGTAAAGGCCAATCGACACTTCCGCTTTCACGTCACACTCGCCATACAAAATGAATCATTCATTAGTTTACGTCCTTCCAAATCACGTTGTTTTCTATCACGGCAACGCTACACAGACAAAACACCATGATCTTATTTTCACGCTTGTTATCGGCACAACAGGCGTCTTCGCCGTACTGGCGCCGTCGGGGCGGGCACGTTGACTAGACAGCAGACGTCCAAGGGCAAGCTGTAATGAATGAGCGTGTAGACGCGTTGGCGGGAAAAATCGGAATATTGAACGGTGAATTAGACTAGTTCGGAAGGCTAGTATTTTAATCGAGTAGCGAGTAATTTAGTAACTAAACGTATGTATGTATGTAACTCTTTATTGTACAAAATAAACATGACAAATTAACAAGTACAGAACAAAACACAAGTACAAAGGCGAACATATCCCTTAAGGGATCTCAAAGGGATTAAACGTGTCTGAACAATGAGAATTTAGTCTAGTTTCAAAATCAGTCTTACAAAATTAAATTTAATGTCACAAAAAAACAAAAATATAAAATAATAAAATCAAAGAACAAACAGTAATTAACACTTATAAACTACAAATCACCACCCCAAGTCGCACCTGGCCCAAAAGTCCCCATCACACCCGCAGCATTGCCCCGCTGTATAGCCAAGGCAATCTTCTGCACCAAGTACGACCCGGAGCGGGGGTCACAACCCCTGTTGCGCAGTCTACGGCCCAATTCACCCGCCAAACATTTAGCTTCAGCCCCCCAGGGACCAGCCACTTCGACCGCAAAAGGCACGAAGTCATACGTTGGCTCCAAGGGCGAGTACTTGAGGTGTTTGGACCTCGCAGCATTTTCAGCCGCAGACCCAGCAGACCTTGACGTGCCGCCTAAGTGAGATGGAGCAAATGTACTGACGCACGTCGCATCCCACAAAAGGCAACGTCCTCTCCGCCAGGGAACCAACGTCAACCCGTCAGGCCTTTTGCCGTCGCTACGACTCAACCCCGGAGGTTCTAGCACATAGGGCACATTCGCAGCCACCATTGCCCGTTGAATGAGGCTGTTAATGGAGTGATGGCGAGAGAAGCGGCCAGCACATCGCTGACAACTTAGACCGTGATGTCCATCTTCTTCCACCATCACCCCACACACACAAAGGTGTCGCTCGCACACTTTGCACCCCAACCTCAGCGCCACTGCTATTCGGAGCGAATCATTATCCAGAAAGGTGCCGAGCTGAGGCGAAGGCAAAGCCTGCAGCCATGCACCTGCCTCCGGACACACAACCGCTCTCAACCGCGCAACATTTGAGCCCGTAGCCCGATCCAATAATCCCCCCCAAGTCCGCTCACAAGCAATTTCGTCCCATTGCCTCTGCACAGCGCGATCCTCCGGATACCGATCTCCCGCACTTAAAGACGACCAAACCGTCAGAACCTCCGGCACAAAGGTCAAAGGAACCCTGCAGCCATAATCAGGGAGAATGCGAGCTACAAGGTCCCCCACCCCATGAGCCGAAGCCAGAAAGGCGATCAAACCAACGTCGCGCACGTTTAGTTACTAAATAATTAACTACTCGATTAAAATACTAGCCCAGCCTGAACGAGGCTTCACTGCTCAATGTTTAGCCTCTACTTTACTATAGGAAAGGAATCGCGTTGAACAATACGCAATGATAAAAAAAAGTTTGTATTTGTCGTAAAAGTTTGCAAATAAATCACACATCATCAATTACCCATTTGAAATGGGCCATTTCAAAGCGTACCTACGCTAGAAGACAGATTCATTCAAAACTTTGCCCTATACAATTGCCCCACCGCATTTTGTTATCGTTAAAGGTCGTGCCCATTTTTAGCACACACGACCTGTAAACATTATTGGAGCAAACATACGAGGTGTCTTGAGGTGTACCCTTTTCACTCTTGACGTCGTACCTACCAACATCTATAGGTAGGTAGTGCAGTCTTATGTAGCAACGTGACAGGTAAAACCGTTTAAGCTACAGGAAAAGATTGGATGTCTTTTCGGATTTTGTTAAAGAAATAAGTCGGTAGGACGTTTTATCCGTCACAGTTGTTTGGTTTTGATAAATAGTCGGTCGGCGATAAAAATAAACTGGGTGTCGGGTTGACCTAGTTAGCTATAACAGTGTTTACAGAAATCATTATGTTAAATGTAGATTAATGATAATTTCCAGGCTTTCCTTTATTTATGCTGTTGCGTCTGATGCGGTACGATACTTACAAACGGTCGAATTTAAACTTGTACAAAATATTAATGTACTTAATGCTGATCGGACACACCAGGTTCTTCTGTCCATCCTTAAAATATTTTGTTCATCATCATCATCATCATAAGCCTATATACGTCCCACTGCAGGGCACAGGCCTCCTCCTAGTATGAGAGGGCTTGGGCTATAGTTCCCACGCGGGCCCAGTGCGGAATGGGAACTTCACACACAGCGTTGAATTACTTCGTCGCTGTGTGTAGGTTTCCTCACGATGTTTTCCTTCACCGAAAAGCTCGTGATAAATATCTAATTCGATATCGCACATTAATTCCGAAAAATTCAGAGGTTCCGAAAAATATTTTGTTGGAGCTAATAAATTACAAAAAAAAAATGTAGAGTTCATGAAAAATACCTTTAGCAAGACATTGAGAGAATTCGTGGATAAATAAGTTGAGATCATGAAAAATATACACCAAGAAAACTTTTGCAACAACAAAAAGTTTCCCAAGGTGCCATCGTAAGTTTTATCGGTAGTTTTGGACATGAAACTGCCATCAGACTTATTTTTAATGAAAAACACGGATAAGTCGCGTTTTAAATCGAATTGAAACAACTATTCAAAAACCAAAGAAAAAGATCGTCCATGACATGACAGGTTTTCCTTGTACCTAATCTTAAGATTTCAAAATGTTGCGTTTCGTTTAGCAGTTTTGTACGATGAATTTTATTAAACAAGCTATTATAGGTTCGCAACAGGTCAAAAATATTCTAGAAAATAGCTATCAAATCGAATATTAGCGTCCGATGCCCTCTCAATCAGATTTTGAAAGCTTTTATTTAACGTGAATAAATTTCCATCTTGCTTACTGACTAAACAGTTGTGATTCCTAAAGTTTAAAAACAGAGTTTGAAAACGCTAACATCTGCTGTTAATGTTGCAATAAATTCTCAACGTATACTTTGTTTTTCATTAAAAAATAACCGTTTTAAAAGACACGTGTATCATTGGGGCCACGCTCGTGCATCGAGCTCGCTCAAGCATTAAATTTGATTATTCTTTGATGTCCCACGATACTAGCAAATTATGTATTCATTATTGTACAGTGTGGTTACTGGTAGATTTATGCATTTAAAATTAATCGCCGTCAGATCTGTTTTAGCATGCTCGAAATTTGAATGTAATTATATCGGTATCGAGTCGTGTGGTATCGGAGTTAAATAACATCTCTCCGTTTCTTCCGTGGATGTTGTAAGGAAATAGGTAAAGGTATGCTTCAAGCAACAGTAACGCTAGTAACCTGTCTCTACTATTATACCACTTATTATCTGCTGTTATACCAAATTAATATTAAGAATTAGACATAGTTTGGTATAGTCTGCCTACCTCGTTTTGAGAATAAAGGCGTGATTGTTTTTATGTATGAAAAAGTATCAGTAAGCTAATTTTTAACGTCATTCGTCGATAAGGGTTGTATCCCGTAAATGATTCTATTACGACCAAAATGGTATAACTTTAACACGTTATTCTATTTACAACTTAGTTTACGAGAGACAAGGCTGAGTTTTCTTTGCTTCACTTTGTTATAAACCTTGAAACAATGACCCGACGTTTACGCTAACTTTACGGTTCTCGTAGTTAAGAGGATGCGGAAGCATCAAATTTATCATAAAATCAGGAGTTTCCTTCCATATGACGAGTTTTGGTATCACTATGGGACAATACTTTGAATCAGAACGGGCTATAGTCTAAACAGAAAACAAATGACTACACTCGGGATTATTTCACAACGTTTCCATGACAATTTGTATTGATGTTTCTTTATCTGATCTTTAAGACTTGTTGTCATTAATTTAATGTATTTTTAGTGGTTGTTTACAATAAGCTTGTGTCCTAGGTTATTTTTTAAATTCTAATTAGTCCGTTCGTTAGATTATGGAAACATAATATGACACACGTAATTTTTTACTTTATCAAATGACTAAACATCGACAAAGTTATAGATCATCAAACTTCCGATCATCCGATCCATCAAAAAAAAATTGTACCGAGTCGTGACGTCACGCAAAACTTTTAAGCGCTGTATTATCGTCATTTTTCATTTGTCAAATAAAAGAAAAAATATGTGTACAATGTTTTTTGGTAATCTGACGGACTAAAATGTTTTTTTTTTTTTGTCAACTAGCCTATTAATTGTCATAGACACCTCGGTGATAATTTACTGGAGTATTTATAAGCAATTTTTGAAGCTACAAATATAATATAATATACTAGCTTATGCCCGCGGCTACGCTCGCGTTTAATTCGGGGTAACACAGAAAGAGAACTTGTTGGTCACAGCCCGCATGCCAATTTATAGCTTTTTACGTTGAAAATTGCGGAATCCTACTACTTTTCCTATCGTCATATATTGGAAAATTCAAACAAAATCTTTTGCAAATTGTAGCCTATGTGCTATTCTGATGTATAAGCTACATTACTGTAAAGTTTCATTAAAATCCATTCATTAGTTTTTGCGTTAAAGAGTAACAAACATCCAAACATACTCACAAACTTTCACATTTATAATATTAATAGAATTATTGAAAAATATAGCGCTTCTTGAATACCAAAATAAACATCAAATTTCCAAAAACCATTTGATTTCCTAGTTTCCTGTGTTCCTAGAATAAGAAAATGAAACCGTAACATCTTAACTTAAGACACGCTAAGTTAAAATACTTTTTATACCTTCCGGAACTACTTACATGTATATTCCCCTGTAATTTTTGTGTCGGGGTTGCACGAAATTTTGTTGTTTTGTTGTATATTAATTGTGTTAACTAAACTTGTACCTAAACTTAAAGGTATCCTGGCGGTAATTCGTGATGGTTGCGAAAATTCTAGAACATTTGCATCCGCCTAAAGCGTAAGTCCCGCAGTTAAAGACAGCGTTAACGCCTTAATATTGGCTACTCTGTATTCAGGGCAGGATCCGAACCGAAAACGCCTTATCTTCCGCCTACAGACAGTCAATTGCGTTACGTAACTCTCATGTATATTTATATTTCACTCATTTTAAGTGTCTTTTGAGCGATGTTTGTAAATTTAGAAGTTTATTTTGCCTTAATTTCGACGATTCGTGGATTGCATGCTTTTTGTACGTCGTGTACAAGGATTTGCATTAATAAACCATAAATAAATGCAATTTTTTTGTGAGACTCATTCATAATGAAATGAAACGGATCTACTCTCGTTTTTATATTTTATTATAAAAAAATGAGTCGATCCAATTTAATTCTCTAAAAAAAAAAGACAATGACGCTCAAAAGACGCTGAGTGAGCGGGTCCCTTGGTTATTTTACTGGCACGAACATCGCGCTTACAGTCACAAATGGGGTAGGCAGAGTACACGAAATACTTCATAAATAAAATCATGTCCATTTCATACTTAACATCACAAACCATTTCAGTCTATTTTCAACGGATGATCATCGATGCTGTTTATTTGAATCAACCTGTATTTTCGTGTTTTCTTGTTCTGAATAATTTTTTACCTATCGGAATAATCTTAAGTTAATCACATTAATGTATACTTAAATACGGAAGACTGAAGTCTTATTAACCGCCTTCGAGCGTTAAACTCAAGTCAACATTTTAAGCTAAAGAGTAAACTCAACTTGCGTTATTACTTCCTCGAGTGTTTACTTTAAACTAAGACAATGTAGGGTAGGAGTAAGTAGGTAGGATTTATATACCTATACTAGCTCTGTACTGAAAGTATTGGACATTCCCGAAGTTAATTCAAATTGCTCAATTATCGGAAAAGTACTTTTAACTTCGCGGGAAATTCTTTTGCCAACTTTTTCCCTGCTCTATTAATAATCTGTGTGTTGATGTTGAATTAATTGCAAAATATGTTAAGCAATGTACCTTTAGGATCTTATTCTGAAATACAGCTATTTCATGAGGTTTACTTATCTATTTTTTTTCTCAGTGCACGTACTTAGTCTGCCTTTCTATTCTGCGAAAAAAATAAACGAATGTCTTGTATTAGAATAGATAATAATATTATATGGGACTACGTACTGCCCGTGTGGTGCTGGGTTAGAATAGCACCTCCCCCTTTCTTCCCGTGGGTGTCGTAAGAGGCGACTCTGGGAAAGATTTAGTGTATTGTAGGCGATGGGCTAACAACCTGTCACTACAATATCAAGTTTTACCATCTGATTACCCTGAAATTTCTAAACGTAGAACTGGATTTTTGAATTCATGTTTGTGCTCTGCCGACGCCTCTTGGGAATACGGGCGTGAGGAGTGTGTGTGTGTGTGTGTGTGTAATACGTACTGGACGTCCGTTTTAGAACATGTTTAGGCGTAAAAACATTGCTGTCTGTTTCAACCATTACCTGCTTGCCGTAGATCCAGACGTAAACGCAGACGAGTAGTACCAAAACTGCGGAATGGACCTCCCCTGATATTAGCAAACAAATGCCTTTTTTCCCAAATAGGTAGACAGAGCACACAAAACATTACGTAGACAAAACCGTGACTAGTTGAAGTTTCCTAGTTACCCATAGTTTTAGTTCTAAAAACAGACGAAAGAGATTATTTCCTTGGCCTCCTCTTACGACATGTACCGTAGATCATGTACGGAAGAAACGGAGAGTTGTTATTCAAAACCTGGTACCACAGATATATTTCTATTTTGTACAGTAAAAGATCATAATACTTTATCATCACGGTCCCACGTTTGTGAATGTTCCCAAAATCGTAGCAAACTGCCTTTTTAGCTAAAAATAACATTGAATTTTCCTACAATTCGCTAAGACCGTCGTGCATTCTTAATTAGCACAGCCCCATAAATTCATCGAACCGATAATTCGTGATTTACACGTTCATTTCTAATGAACGTGACCTACATTTTTGCGGACAAGAAATAATTTCCAGTCCAATGATAACCGGAGTCATGATATCGCGGCAAAAAAGAACTGTCAGAAAAAGCAACGATGAAACCTCGTATTCATTTGCATGGGGCTCATGACGAAACTTTTTAATCTCTTAAATCTTTGACAGCATTTTTTTAAATCAGCAGCTTTTTAACTTTTAACTGAGTTTTTGTTTGATATCACTGCGCTGTTCTTGGGAGCCTAAAAGGGGCACTCCCTGGTTTGCCGTGTAAGCGTTTTGGAAGAATACTTATTGTCCCAGGGCGACTCTTGACTGCAAAAAATAAAAGACGTAATTAAGGAAGCGGATTAAAATTATCCTGAAAAAGTGGAGGCGTTCATCGGTAAATGAGTCAAAAATATGCGTCAGTATCGTTTCGTTCGCATTAGGATGCTGACAGTAGTTTAATAATAAATTACTTAAAGTTACTTAAACCTACTAAAATTATAATTATTTTAGTTTAGTGTATAAAATGCTTGGATATCGATTTAGTACCTGTTGAATGAGCACACCACTAACTAAACTAGTTGAAACGACATAATGTTAATGCGCCTAACAAATGCTTCCGTTACGTAAAAAGGAAAATGGATAAAGGGGAAAAACATTATTTACTTTAATTAATTAAGTAGTTAAATAATGCATCCCCTATGTAATTTCAATATATTGTAAACACAGTCAACGTAGCTTTCTAAAAAAATAGTAATCATTTGAGTTGAAAATTGAAAAAGAAAGAAAAGTCCGTACAAAATTGCGACTGTTATCAAATCAACGTAATAGTACTTATTACACCTTTTTTCAAAAACTCCAATATTTACATTGTTAAAATTTCGAATTTAATTACATCTCATACCTTCTTCATGTTAACACGTTCACTGCGGTTTCGGGTCGAATAGACCCTATGCGTATTTAGCCTACGGTGCGGCAGGCAAATTCCTTAACTTTCCGCTGGTGCGGGACAAGTTTATACAGGTTATCGGGTGAGTAGAAGTGAGATAGTTACTGTTTTGAAATCGTCTCTTCAAGAGTAGTCAATTATTACAAAAAAACCTCATCGGGTCCTTTATGCCCTATACCGACTGAAAGTAAAAAAAAACTGTCTGGTGCGGTATAGGATCTTAGTGACCCGATGCCCAATGACCCGATAGCCGCACTAGATTACACGCTAGTTTGTCTAGGGTTGTGCTTGTGTATAGATAAAAAAAAAGTTATTACACCAGTTTTAACTCATACATACTAATATAGAATATGTATAAAAAGATAAAGGTAGGTAACTCTAGCGACAAATAGCGTCATATTACACTACTTTAAAACGAGGTTTGAAGTTGTAGAGAAATGTTGTGATGGGGTTACTATTGCGTACCGCACTATGTAATAAAATGCCCGGATAATTTATAATCATCAACACAATAGAAAAAAAAAACTCTATAGCCATAACTTAATTGATCAGGCTTTATCTGAAAATATGACATCGTTCTGGCTGCTACGACAAACTACGCCGAACTTCGAGTAGCAGAGAAGCTGCTAATTAAGTTAAAAAAGACGAGACTTAGTCTTGACTATGTAAAATTTTCTTTACCGTAACTGTTACAATATTAAAGATACATCTGATATTAAATAAGCATTATTTTGATCGATATCGATGCTTTTTTGACTCCTTACGGCCCTAAAATTATATCGATAGTTTTTTCGGTCAGTGCAAATATCGGGCATAAAAGACCCGACAGTTCTAAACATACATTTGAATCCTTTAGAATGGCTCCATTTACTTACGACCTCAACTGTGTTATGAACCACTCTATGGCTCTCTGTTGCAAAGTATATTATACCGAAATTCATCATACCCATGCGAATAATGATACTTTTAGATGAGTAGGTCGAACGGGTACTTTCGACCCCCAAACGCTGTAACGGAAAGTCGTTTGTCGGATCTTATATACCCTACGACGCACCGACTGAAAGTCTTTGAATTCTCTTCCCGCAGTTAACGTGTTAAAAGTCCATAATCCAGCAAAAGGAGTTTTATTGTCAAGGGGGCCGAGGTTGGTCCGTCTCATCCGGCTATACCATTTTGGTTCATGCATTTTCGTTAATAATTCAAGTTTGAACTAAAAACGTCAGCATTATTAAACTGTTAACTCTTATACTTACTTACTTCATTTTTTAATACAAGCCAGTTGATCCAGGTAGCATTAGTAAAATGTTGCCGACTCTGAAAATAGAACGGACTGGAATAGGTACGGAATCCGCGACCCGCTGGAACGAGGGCGTCTCTTGTCACAATGACCTCTCTATTTATACTCCGGAGGTAGTGCGGCTAACTTCGGAGTGCTATTGTGTCTGGAGTATTCATAACATACTGTATGTATTTTTTTGTTGCACGTGGTCGTTCTATTTTTAAATGCATTAGCATAAAAATTCACGTCTGTATTTCGAAATGAATTAGAGATTTAGAGAGAGCACGAGCACACAAACCATTTTTTGCATAATTTGGAATGAAAGGGGTGTAAAAACAAACAGGTAAAAACTACCTTGTCGCCTCAAGGACATACTTAAGCCTGGTTCCACAATCGCATTGTAAAATATCTATGGAAGAAACTGAGAGAAATATTTTTGTAATTACTAACTTCATTTATTAACCTTAAATTGTCCATTTAGGCATAGTCATTATCATTACCTACTTTTTTCACATAAAAGGTGCGTTCTATTACAATACAATTATGTATACACTCCGACAATACGTAAGACCATAGTTAGTTGGGACATTATACAGAATAAAATCAAATTGGTGATTCTTATTTAGTTAACTCTAAGCAATATAATCTTTTCTTCTTTGTTAATTAGCCTGATAAATTTTAGGATGTTCGTACTAAAGTGGAATGAAAGCACGACCTCAGTTTGGGACACCTTAAATTTAATAATCTTAATTAAAACAAATGAGTCAGAGAATTCCTTTGTTCAGCATTATCTGAGTAAGAAACACTTAATTTGTATCACTCATTTGAGATCACCCTGTATAGAGATAAGTTGTAAACTTTGAAAAAACAATTGGTTGAACATTTTCATGTCGTCATAAATTTTATGTTCAAAGGAGACAACTTTTCTTTTCTTTTCTGTCTAAGGAGAAAAATTAGGAAACTCGTGCACATATTTCATACTAAATAGAGCAAAACTTACCTTATATAAAAATGTTGTGGCTAAAAATATAAATTTTGCAGATAACATTGTTTGGTGTTGATGTACCTATATGAGAACATCTTACCACAACTTTTATTCAAACAGCAATGTACACTTACTCTCTTACTCTCATGTTTATTCTTACAAATTTTATAAAATATAAACAAACGAGTAGATTTAAAATAATAAACGTCGTCAATTTGTAAGTAAACTCGAGTGAGTATGCGATGACCGATGAAGATGAGGTTTTTGTGTGCTCAGAATGTTCTGTGTTGTATTTATGTTGTTTTTTGTGCCGACTAATCTCCTCTTTCTTTCTTAATGAATGAAGTTACGGTCAACAAGAAACAAAATTGCGACGCTCACGTACATTGCAAAATACTGTTTCTTTGAACATTCTTTATGAAGTATAGAACAATTTATAGTTGCCTTGGATGTTAAATCGCATGCACCGTCGACACGCATGTAGCTCAAGAACAAGCCATAAAATTAGACTGGCACTAACCATTAAAAATTTCCATAACTTTTTATAAGCACTCTTAGTTTTAATTAAAAAGTGTCGTGGAAAGTATACGTTATTATAATGGGACACGTTACACGCGTACATAAATCTGAAGAAAATTGTGTTTTTGATAATCAATATAAACTTGAACACGTGCATGTATCTACTGAATCAAAAGTTCCGTTTTTACCGTTTTCGTGGTTGGCAGTCCTGGACTAGAGCTTAGTGTTTTTTCTCTTGCACAACGGGGATCTCATACATAAACATCACGGCTGTATTCTCAAATGGGTTCGTCTTGAAACGTTTTATAGACAAAACAGTGACTATTTCAAGTTACACAGCTACTTTTAGCAAGATTTACGGCTACCGGAGGAACGGAAATCTTAAACTTACTTATTACGACGTTATCAACAAGCGACGATATTAAAATAGGTACGTTATACATGTATTAAAATATTTGAAATGGTAAAATAACTCAAAGGAGACTGGGCGGCATTCATACAATCTTGGGCCCAAAATGTAAAGAAATGAAACTTGTGTCAGTTAATAGGCAATGCATTCATAAATCATGAACAAAAATTGTGGCTTTTTTGGCAATCTAGGAATAGAGATAAAACGTGTTTAGTAAAAGTGAGGTTATGTGAAATGACTACCTTTACTTGGGCATGGTCA
>BHDV01050340.1:28790-42795 GCA_005406045.1 Adoxophyes honmai | reverse complement strand
ATAAACACCAAAGCATTAATCGAAAATTAATCGATAAGCTATTTAGAATTTTTACTTATTTTTAGTTTTCTCATGTCTCAGATTGTAGATTAAGCTTATTTTTTACAATCTTACATAGAAA
Organism: Adoxophyes honmai; assembly: GCA_005406045.1. Classification (NCBI taxonomy): domain Eukaryota; kingdom Metazoa; phylum Arthropoda; class Insecta; order Lepidoptera; family Tortricidae; genus Adoxophyes; species Adoxophyes honmai. The sequence goes on along the minus strand of BHDV01050340.1, from coordinate 42,674 downwards.
AATACTAGTGTTTTTTTGGACTATATTTCAAGTCTTTACAATTTAGGCCCAAAAGTCCCAGTCTCCTTTTCTGTTTGTTTGTTTCTTAGCTTGCCACGCTTGACCTGCTTGAACCGATTTCGACGATAATTTTATAGATACTTAATTCGAATCTCGAGAAAAGAATATGACACTTTTATCCCCAAAAAGTGCATATCCGTTTATACTAATCTCAGATATTAAGGTACGGCATTAAGATTTCTAGAAATCCAAGACACTAATTACTCAAGCGTCGTTAGAGTACCTAGTACACGGGTATTACATTGGAGTTAGTTTTAGCGTCTCCCATAAATCGTACAAGGGATCAAACCGAATGTCGGAATGGACGGAATAAAGGTGCACCTACAGTGTCTGTAGGAATCGAAAACGAATGAAACCCGCAAGTTTTCAATTCAATAGTTATAAAGTCGTGATATTATTGTCGCAAGGAAACTATGATCCATAAATTACTACTTATTTACACTGAACATCGGATTCAGATTACATTGAATTAAATCGGTAATTGGATAGATTACGATTGCATGTCACGGAAGACGCCTCTTGTCTAGCTAGCAGCTAGGGAATAAAGACTTAAAATAGTTCATATTTACGTTAAGTTTCATTTAAAGACCGTAAAGCTCTTTTCGTTCGATTGAAAATGCGTTCATAAGTCATAATTATATTTTTATAACGTTGTAGCATAGATTTTGTAACCCAGTTTTAGTAAAATTACAGCTACCAGTAAACTTAGCACAGCAAGACACGCGAGACGACAAACGTGCGGGCTAGACTATGTGTCACTTTCTGACGTCTCTAGTTAGACAGTGATAGGTATTATCTATCTCGCACGCAACTCTACTCGCGCTAAGTATTCTGGTCGAACTATCCTACTCCTTAACGCTGGCTATAGGTGCGTGCGCCTTTGCGGTTGGCAAGCGGCTTTTGAGCACATTCCACTGGCTGTAGACACACCTTTACAAAGGATCAAACTGGAAGCCAGAATGACCGGCGTATAATGGCACAAGGCACGTTACACCACTTTGCCGTGACGTTAAGGGCCAAGTGAAAAGGCCGTAAAAGATTATTACGGCGCACTTCTGACTTTGCAACGTATTGAAGACAACTATGTAGTGGGATTTTACTAACGGAAGTGGTTGGCTTGGAGTGCAACGTGGTAATCGCGGAAATGCCTATTAAGGCGTTCAATCAAATCGTAAATTAAGGGCTGGTTTGCGATTATAAAATACGAGGTGACATTCCGAACAATTTTTTCGGCCATTTTTTTGCTACGTGAAAGGAGAAAAATGTAGTAGCGACCTAACAGGTTGTTGAGGGAGTGAGCCATACACATTATGTACTTATTTTTATTTGGACTTAGCCCCAAAAAGTATTATATTTACTAACTTATGGATAATGAGACAGGCAAACTCTTTCGCTATGTAGTAATTTACATGGAACAGTGACACCGACTTACTTAAAGCTAACACAACATTCTGTACTGTAATTTTCAAATTTTTAATACTAATTTCTTAATTAAATTTAAAAAGATCAAGCTAATGTAACTACTTAGGTACATACAATTTATGACTAGCCAAGTTAAGTATTCGGACGCCGAATTTAGGTACTTATTTCTGATAAATTTGTACGCGAGAAGCACTCAGAATTATTAGGATTCCGGTTTCAATTTGATGTCCTGATAATAAAAAAGTCTCTTAGGCGCCACATTGGTGGCATAAACTTTAGATTCGCCTGATGTTACTTGATACAGCCACGAAGGAGCGTTTAAAATTTACCTGAAGGATATTACAATTTCCTCTTAAACTCAATGGCCAAAGCGTTATGATAACTGTAATAGTAATAAGCAATCCAGAGAAAACAACCCTCAGAACAAAATTAGTCTACGCGTTGCTTATCGACTTGTCGTTCAGTGCGTCTCTTTCTTAGTGACTGGATCAGTAAAGGACGCACTGAGCGACAAAACTACGCCCGTGATATACGCCCCTGGGGGGTCGACCGTGAAATAACGTGAAACAAAGCGATAACAGTCACTTGCCAAGTTATTCGTGGCAATGAAGGGTAAACTACGGACTTTGAAATCTGTTGCGGGGAGCAGCTGCGAAAGAATTTTGTCTTGTAACTGCTAAAGCAGGGATGAGCAGTTTTGACAAGTTGAAGTATGCGAGCTCAAGTTACACGGGTTGCTTAAATATGGCGTCATATTTTGTTTGAAGTAAGAGGGATTTTTTAAGAAAAATGTATGTATTTTGTCTTAATTATCTTCAACTAGCTTTTTCCCGCGGCACCGCTCGCGTTTAATTCGGGGTATCACAGAAGAGATATCACGCATACCAATTTATAGCTTTCTACATTGAAAACTTCCACTCCTCACTTTACGGAAATGGGAGTTTTGAAGAGACAAAAAGTAGCCTATGTCACTTTCCATGCCCTAAACTATCTCTACTTAAAAAATCACGTCAATCCATCGCTCCGTTTAGCCGTGAAAGACGGACAAACAAACAAACAAACAAGCAAACAAACAAACAAACAAACAAACAAACACATATTCACATTTATATATTGGTACGGATTTACTATGCAAAATTTTATTCTCAGTTTTAAGACGGTTCATACAACATGTTTGTATGTGTATCTGTTTCACAACACTGATGGCTAAAAGTGGAACTTATTTTATTTCTTGAATCCGTAGCGCTCTTAATTATGAGTAGTAATAATCGAAAATTTTAAAATTGACACTGTTTTGTTATACAAAAAATCAGTATAAAATATTCATGTGTTTTGGCCATTAAAAGTTAAATTCGTTGCCGTTCATTACTAAAATAAAATCTGTGGTGTGTAATAAAACCACGCCTTCTTTTCATTCAATATTTGACATAAGAGCCTCCCCCTTTTCCAAACCCACGCCCGCCAAGATTAGCATAACTACTCGTCACAAGAACGTTTAAAATTAAAACCACATCAGTCAAACCTAACAGCGTTTAGGTTCTTTCATCGGCGTAAGGTGGTAGGCTTGAGCAAGAACTATCGATATTTTTTAGAAAATTATCGCTATAAATCAGAGATATTTTTTTTGACCATTTTATCGATTTCTTTCGGATATCGAAACTGTTTTTTTTCTCGACTACCTTAAAAGATACGCGTGAAGTGTTATTAATTTAGTAAGTATGTAACATTTTAGGCTAGATGTACCAGATGTATGTAGAGTTTAAATATCCTTCAACACGAGTTTGAATAATGTTTGCAATAATTGTAATTAGAAGTAAGCCCGATGTGTATTTTCCTTCTTTATTAACTTTTTGAAATGCCTACGAAGCAGGGAATAGTCATGACTTTGACAATGTATTGTGACGTTTAAAGTGTTCTGTTCACCCCATTTGGGAATACAGGCGTGATTATGTATGTACGTATTTACTACTTTTTGAAAATGTTTATTATAGGTATCCGTCCCTTGGGCGAAAAAAATCGATATTTTTGTAAATGAAAACCGATACATTTGCGAAATATCGATTTGATATATATCGATATATTTTAGCAGTTTGCCCAGCCTTAGTAAGGGAAGGCCGTTCCGAGCCATGATTTATTCGCGGCAAAGCCTGACGTAGCGTTTTCGTCACGCGAGGGCGGATTCCACTAGCACATACATTTGCCCGAACTGACGCGGCGGCTAAAATGACCAGCTATTTATAAGGTTGACTTGAAATAGCTTATTTATAAAGCAAAACATTGCAGCGGCTTTCGTGACATTTTTTATTTTTTTTTATTCAGTTCATAGGTACAGTCAAGTACTTTAATTCATGAGCCACCATGGAACCAATTCATAGTAAACGTCATAGTGACATCTAATTATTTATCAAGGGAAATCATAATAATTTTCTCTTTGAAAAGGTTCTATGGTGGCTCATGAATTAAAGTTCTTGACCGTACTACGTCTGTCTTTTTTTTTGTTAATCATTTTTACTCAGTATTGAAGCCAAAGTGTGTATAAATTTAGAAAGATGATATAGGACTACTGCTTTAATTTTGTTGTTGCTATGAAATGTAATAAAAAACTAGATTGATTATGATACTAACTTTTCGACTAATTTTTTTTAAAAGCGTCGACATCTTTTATTTTTGTCGTTTGGAATAAAACAAACAATAACTGTTTTTGATTTACCATTAACATTGATTATTTAAATTTCGTTTTTGTGCTGCACAATTCTTAGTTAAGTAGGTATGTCATGTTTTTTTTTTGTTATTAAATAAGGTACCTACTAAACAAAGAATTATGCAGCTCAAAAACGAACACATTGTGTGTAGGGATTGCAATCCGGTATCATTTTCAATCCGGCCGGATTTCACCGGATTGACGCCAATCCGGCCGGATCCGGACGGATCCGGCCGGATTGTTAACTTAGGTACTTACGGCCTAGTATTTAGTGATTTTTAGTTTTGATAAGACTTAATATATAAAGAAAAGTGAAATATGTGTTTATGGAAATTAATTAGGTATATTTTTTGATACAAACTCACCTATTAATTGTAATTTTTGGTACTATTTGTACTAAATGAAAATTATGAAACTATTCTAAATAATAAAGTAAATCATCAGTCTGACTCTCACTTCTTGCTGTAAATAATAAAAAAGTACTTAAGTAATAATACTATTACACTCTTATTAATAATCTACACATACTTTAAGTTACTAAAACAGTCTTTTAAATTTGTACTTATAACATCAACTTCAGTGCGTAATCCGAAGAAACAATAAAACCAGAAGCATTTATTTTTTGCAATGCAAATATACGAGTGAATATTATTTCTGTGCCTGAAAAACGATCAAAGAAAACAAACAGTGTTGATTGTACTGTTTCCTAATCTGCTTCTGATGGCACTACAAACATAACCTGCAGCAGAAAAGGCCCTTTCTGCCTCAACACTGGTTGGCCTAATCGCCATTAAGTAACTGCAGAATAGCGACAAGTGTTTTCCTTTTACTCCTTCTACTTCATACGCTCGCAGTCATTTCCTTTTTAAGTATTTTCTCATAATCTTTTTCGTTTTTAGACTTTTTAGCTTTAACTTTCCCCCTATACCCATTTTTTTTCTTGCAGGATTTGATTTTTTAGTTCCTCTTGTAATGTAATGTTTTTAGTTTCTATTGGCAATAATGACATGGAATCAGAATCGAAATCGGAATCTATATTTTCGTCTGCTGTTTCTGCCACATTTTGTCACGTTTCTGTCGCATTTTCGCGTATTTTTTGCTTTACCGGATCCGTCACCGGATCCGGCACCGATTCACCGGATCCGGTAGGTCCAAAAACACGCCGGATCCGCCGGATTACCGGATCCGCCGGACCGGATTGCAATCCCTAATTGTGTGGCAATATTCAGACACGAACAAATTTAATTTTGGAATCACTACTAGTTACAGTTTTCAGTCTAAAGAAAGTGATTCAACAAAATGGTTCTACAAACGTTGCACCGTGTACTAATGTATCATTTTCTTTGAAGTCTTTTCACACGTTGTCCCACTTCTGAACAAAGCCTGCCATCCTTCACTCTGCCTATTGAAGCTTGCTCCTTACCAGCCCGATTACTTTGAAATGCATTCACGTCAATCACGACCCACTTTGTAACTTTCTCGTAATAAATATCAAAGTGGCTTTGCATTGCCAGGTGTAGAAAGCCGAAATGAAATTTACTGTCAGAACATTCTGTTCTGTTAACAGAAGATATATACATACATACATACAATCACGCCCGTTTTCCCAAACGGGGTAGGTAGAGCACACAAAACGCTACATAGACAAAACAATGACTATTTCACGTTTTGTGGCCACTTCTAGCATAGTATTTTTGTAGGTTTTGAGGTGGCAGGTACAATAGTGACAGGTTGCTAGCCTGTCGCTTAAAGTATACCTTAACCTTTGTCCTTAGTCGCCTCTTACGACATCCATGGAAGAAATGGAGAGGTGTTATTCTAAACCCGACACCACACGGGTGTTAACAGAAGATGTTTAGTTAAAGTAGGCAATCAATCACAAAATGTGAAATTGACGGTAGATATTTTTGTTTATTTTTTGACAGATGCCAATACGCAAATTTTATTACTACGTGAAACTTAATCACGTATGCGTACGATTGAAATCGTCTCGACGTTTCGGCAGCGTTACAGCGACCGTGGTCACGAGTAGACCACGTAGGACTTCAGACGTAAAGTCTACTCGTGACCACGGTCGCTGTTAACGAAATAACTTTACTCTACCGTAACCTTTTAAACTAAAAGACTTGGGTGCGCAGATTGTTATGGTTCATGTTGGTTTACGTTACTCCGACCAGAAAGGGAAAACAAAAAACATCTACCAAATAACCTCTTTATTCAATTTACTTATAGGCATACTTCCCTTGCTTTTTCCTATCAGTGCCGCAATAAGGAAGCTTTCTACCCACTAATATGAGCTATTACCGCCACACGGGATTCATTTCAATAATCACAGTGACTTAGTTATCCGATAGTGGAACAAATTAGGTCAATAAACTCCCATCACGCGAGAGAATTGTGCTTCAACCTAGAAGGTATTGACTTTTCAATAAATACCTATAAGTATAATATGAAATCTTTGGCTTTCAATAATGCCTGTGTTTCCTAATAGGGTAGGTAGGTAGGTGACATAGACTGTACCATAATAATGACTATTTCACACTGCGCATCCTCTTTTAGGATGATTCTAATGTTGAAAAGCACCTCCACCTTTCTTCTCGTCGGTGTCGTAAGAGGTCGACTCTGGGAAAGGGTTAGTGTATTGTGGGTGACGGGCTAGCAACCTGTCACTGCAATGTCACGATTAACCATCTGGTTACCCTAAGTTTGCTAAATGTGGCATTGGATTTTCGAATTTATGTGCTCTGCCTACCCCTATTGGGAACGCAGGCGTGAGAATTAGTATGTATGTTTATGTATGAAAAGATGTGGAGGTATAATAGTGACAAGTTGCTAGCCGCGCCTAAAACATACCCTAACCTCTTTCCTTACGACATCCACGGAAGAAATAGACAGGTGTTATCTTACACGAGTAATTTAATGTATTTTCTATTTAATAAATATTACTACTACTAGTACATAAGTATTACATCGACACCACACGAAATAGTGTTCGGAGCAAAATATTTTTCTAACGCCGAGTATTAGCGGTTACGTCACAATACTCGTAGTAACGAAGAAAATTAGTTTAATACCAGAATTAGGTCGCGAACTAATAGCGGGGATGGGACATTAATTAGAGAAAGCGCGTTTCCTTTGTCTTCTAACCGTATTCTAGTAAGTGGAGAGCTCATTACTCACTAATTATTTGATTACGAAGACCTAGTCTCAGAAAAAAAAAACCGAATTATACCAACGTTTTGCTAGAGGTGTGTGGTTTCAATCCTTAAAACTGTTTGTTGTTGATGTCTTTCTCTGTCTCTCTTCTCGTTCTTGTACTTAGTACTATTTTAATTGGGGAAATTGCGCTTCGGGTGGACAAAGTAACATGGTTGGCCACCAAACCCAAAACCAAACTTACAGTAGTACCTAGTGCTCAAGATTCTGTGCAACAAAATTAAAAATAAACAAATTTCGGAAGAAAAAAGTTTTTTTTTTTACAAATGAATTGTCGATATCTTGGATCTAATTCATCTCCAGCTATCCCTCATCAGGGACATAGGGTTCTCAGAAGGGATTTCCAACTACATATCCCAATCCTGCTCGGGTGCTTCTAGCTCCTTCCAGTCAAGGCCAGTTGATGTTGCCTCTTTGTTGACAGTGCGCAACCAAGTGGTACGAGGGCTACTAGGTCTTCTTTTACCAGAAGACTTTGATCTTGACTTGCATCTTGACTTGGATCTTGATTTGCATCTTGATTTGGATCTAATAAGTCTATTGTTTCTTTTATTCCAGACGCAGAAGGCACGGGGGGAGCCGACCTCCAACGCAAGCTGGACTTGCTCAACGGCGCTCTCGACGCCGAGCGAGCGGAGCAAGCGAGACGGCAGATGCAGTACATAGCTCATTGTACGTATCATTACCGTAATATGAGAACTGACAGCTGCAGAGCAGAAAAAAAAACCCTGGTAAAGAAACATTGTATGAGCGGGGGAGGCTACTTTTCTTTGCAGCTGGCTGTGTTTTGGGTAACTTTTAAGAGCTGGTATAATAGTCCAGCCAAAACTATGTCCCACTGCTGAGCGAAGGATTCCTCTCAGTAAGAAAGGATTTAGGCTGAGCGTATTGGGAACATCAGACACAACATTGAATTGCTTCATCGCTTTTCCTCACTATTTTTTCCTTCGTAGCAAGTATCAAATTCAATTTTGCACATAAATTCTGAAATAATCAGAAGTATCTACCAGAATGAGAGGCCACAGGTCAAACCACTTGACTATCACAGCTTTTAAGAATGGGTTACCTAAAGCCGAATCCTGAATCGAAGAATTCAATTTTACTTTGCCAAATCTAATACTAACCTTTTTTTTCAAATTGATAGTGGCATAATTTGTCTGAAACATGAGATCAAATAATTCGTTCAGTAATTCATCAAGACTGTGACGGCTGCTGCTATCCAAATGCGGCTGACTCCCGTATTACTTGCACTTTTGCGGTCACCAATAAAGCATGCAGCGAACGATTTAGTATAACTGTATAGAATAGGTGATACCACCTAAGTACTACAGATCAGAAGATCCACTACCTTAAATGCGGAGTGAACCATCCCTGGTAACTACCAATAAGCACTGCTTCTATTACAGTAACTGTCACTTGTTCGTTTGCATTTCCAGCGGGCTACTCAGAGGACTCTGACTACACGTCGGACCTCAACTACCCCGTGGGTCAGCACGCCAACTGCAGCGCCTCGCAGTTCCGCACCGCCGCGCATCAGATGCACACGCCGCAAGTAAGACAAGACCTTTCAATGAAACCTTATAAACGTTCATATACGTAGGTACAGTCAAGGACTTTAATTCATGAGCCACCAACAGTAAACGTCATAGTATGTATGTATGTACATATGCCACTCTTTAATGTACAAATAATCATGACAAAATAACAGACAAAACAGAACATAAGTACAAAGGCGAACATATGCCAAAAGGTGACATCCCAATAATTATCAAGGGAAATCGTAATGATTTTTTCTTTGAAAAGATTCTATAGTGGCTCATGAATTAAAAACCTTTACCGTAGTACACACATTGGGGGTAGTCAGGGCACGTAAAAAGATAATTTAATTTTATGGGTTACTATAAGCTTTGTTAGTGCTTAAGTATGGTTCAATGGTAGAATGGGTTAAATCTTGAAAGCAATTGCAACCACTTTCCGATTTCCGATTGAGCTGAAATGCATGCAGATCCATATCAGATATCTTGGCATAATTTGGAATTAGTCTGATGATGGAGAACAAAATAATTACAGACAGCAGAAAACCATCTAAAACTAAACTATTTTGTTAACTAAAACAAACGTTTTAGGGTTCAACTCAAATTACCCATGAAAACTGAAATAATTTTGCAACAGAAAATAAAACCTATTATAAAAGCTGTAATAAAAGCAATAGGTTAAGCTAAAATGTCGAAACAGAGAAAAAGGTCGCTGCTGCCTACTTTCTGAACATTGAATAAAAACTAAATTGGGGAAAAAAAATCTGACATTTTTTGAAACAAAAACCCACATTTTTAGCAAATACACGAACAACGTGACTCCCTATTTGCTGGTGCACTGTAGTATGAATGCATTGAAGTGGATTGAAAATTGTTGAGAACTCGCGAAAGCTTCCTATAAATTGCTCCTTTTATAGAAGCATGTAGAGTGCAGTTTGTTATTTATTTTATCGCCATCGTTTATCGGTTATTGAATATAACATGCAAATCAAATGGACTGTACTACACTGTCTGCGACGGTTTATGTTTCACTTTATGACCATTTTATAGCAATTTGTTACGTGTTTTAGAGCTGCGGAACAATTTTGTTATTGAAATATTACAATGTTTTCTTCTATCATTTTTTATTTCGTCTGCCAATTTTAGCACTCTTTTTTTTACTCGAGGAATATAAAGTGAGCTGATGTCAGTGATTTTCTTGTTAAACTGCACTAAAGTTAATACATTTTAGAACTTACCCCCATTACTTAAAATCTTGCCACGTTAAATACCGGGGATTATAGCAATTGTGGCTTTTAAATTTTCAAACAGTTTTCGAAATTATGTTCATTGAGAGTTTTCACGTTACTTACAAAATATGCAAAATTCTAAGTATGGATTACGTTATACCACAAGATAAACGCACTGGGTTACTATGTACGTAGATTTACTAATATAATATTCTAATTATTAAAAATTTTCTATTTCAGAGGTCACTGGAAGTATCTAGAGAAAATTCTTATGAAAGAGACGAGTACCACATGCATGTCGACACCGATCCGCTCTACTACAATAGTCAGCCAAGAACAAATAGGTAAATGTTTACTTCAACTAGATCTAGATGGCGTTGTCAACCAGACTTACATCATGCAACGTTTTGATAACAGCGCCATCTATTAGCCACTGAAATAACGACTAACTATGCCTCCTAGCCATTCAGGGGTTGAGCGTATTGTACCAGAAGCCTGTTTTTCTTTGAGCTAGCAAAACTTTTCCTGAACTGTACCGTGTTATTTTGTACGACAAGATCACGCGATGGCGGTATTGGCGTATACTTTTCTTTATAATAAACAGAGTTTGTTTATTGACAGCTCTAGTTTGTCGCATTCGTTGAGTTTCTGCTGCATTATCTCCATTTCACGAATGTCAGTGTAGTGAGAACTCTTTTGCAAAGATAATATTGTAAACCAAAACCATTGTTTTTGTAATGTTCAAAATGTATTTCCAGGTTAGAAACATGGTCACAACTTCAAGCGCAAGCCAGTGTCGAGTCTGCAATATCATGGCGGACAGCTGCGGACTGGCAATCAGCAGGTTAGTGTCATTATTTGACAGTTATCGATCAACCTATTGTTTTGTCCAATTTATTTTTTTAAATTATTATTATTATATATCACTAAAATCGAAGACTAATTTAATTTTGTTTATTATTTCAGAAGATCAAAGGCGACCAAGTCTCGAGCGACAAAATACGCTTTATGACGAAAGTATGGGCTACGGTTATGACCCCTACTCCACTAGCACGCACATTAGGTATGGGTAATCGTCAATTTTCACAATAAACATAAATTTCTCTGGGAAAGGGGTAAGTGTATTTTGGGCGATGGGCTAGCAACCCGTCACCGCAATGTCACGTTTAACCATCTGGTTACCCTGCTGAAATTGCTAAATGTGGCACTGGTTTTTTTAATCCATGTGCTCTGCCTACCCCTCTTGGGAATACAGGCGTGAGAATATGTATGTATGTATGTATGTAACATAAATTTTAGCAAAGAAAAAAAAATATTTTTTTAAGTGGCGCCCAATATGGGACCAATTTGTAGATCGTTTTTCCAAACTAAGATTAGGTTTTCAGTCAAAAGTGGACCATTTTTTTGTCAGGTCACTTGGGTTTTAGATTGTTTTAATTTGGTAACATTATATGACGTCATAGAGCCGTTATGTTAATTAGTCGTAAGTACATCAAAACAACTTGTGAATATTGAAATGTAACTATTTGTTCCTTAAATACATAAATAAATAAATAAAAAAAAAAAACATTCAAACCTTAAACTACTAAACGAAATGTATTAACATCATACTCGTCTCTTCACTCAACACTTATTTGATATGCGATTTGTACCTATGTTTTGATTATTTCGCATGCTATTAAAAAAAATATCACAAGGTCACTTTTCCATAGACAAGTAGTGTTCTGTGTAATAAATTAGTTTCGACAAAATTATGCAACATGGCTGCACCTCAACATGAAGTAGCTAGGCTTTTAATTAATTACTACAGTTTGACAAATCTCTAGCCCCAAGTTGGGCGCCAATGAAAAAAAATCACATTTAATTTTGTATTCCCAAATGGGATAGACTGATCACATAAAAACGTCACATAGACTTAACCATGACTAGCTACTTCACGTTTCAAAGTCACATTCAGCTCAATTTCAGGATTAAAAGTAGGTAAAAGAGATAGGTATCATCGTAGCAAATAATCTATTTTCTTTTTCACCTTTTCCGATATCCAGAGAAGACATGTAGAGGTTTAATCCAACTCTACATGAGGGACACAACCAAACCAAACCAATTAAAATATTTACGTTCATAGACTAAACTTGCATTGGGATCTTTTAGAGATAAATCAAGTCGTTAAAAGGTCTACACTCCAAGTTTCAACCAAATGTTAACAATTCCTGAACTTCCAGGGACCATTCACATTTAGCGCAGCAAGCTAGCTACGAAGAGTACTTTGACTCGAGCAGCTACCCCTGTCCGATGTACGCTGGCGACGACTCGCGCCAGTGGGACAGCGGAGGGGGGTACTTCTACGAAGATGGCTACGGACTCACCCCCACCGAATACGAGAACATAGTGAACAAGAGGCGATCGTCAGTTGTTCAGCTGCCACAGGTGCCTCAAAAAGTGGTGAGGATGATACATTTTAAAAATAGTTTTGCCTATTTTGTGTTTTGTTTAATCTTAGGAATTTCAAAAGTAAGTAGGTTTGAGAATATGAGAACACATTAATATCAAGCCACTCTTCTCGAATATAGCAGATACAGCACACAAAAACGGTATACATGTAGATAAAACAAGGAATATGTATTCCAAATTTTGTAACGATATTTTGTATAGTATACGAGTAATTTGTGTTTTCACTATTAAGGTAATACTGTGCTAATGACCAACACAGGTTTGTTCTTTCACAGTTAGTTATTATAATGAGTTTTATGGTTGAATGTTTAATGTTTACATCTGATTCGATGGTTTAATGAATGAGCTACGAATACCTTACTACATTACATTTTTGCTGTAATGTTCATGCAACCTTGCAATTTTTTGCGGTGCAAAACAATACGAGTGCGTAGCGTTATGTAGGTAGGAACGCTTATTTACTTTTATATATTTCTTCAATATTTGAATCCTTGATTGCAGTTCCCAGCATCCTCTCGGTACTCGGACTTCAACGGCATGGCGCCGTACCGACCGCGGCAGAGGAGAACTGCCGCTAGTTTACCTGGTAAAACATCTTTCCATTACGAATTCTATCCTACCCTATCCTATCCTATACTATCTTATCTTTTCTCTTAATCTAAATATCAGAAATGCGAGAGCTTGCTTGGAGTAATGTGGCAAGGTATTACTGGTTATTTGTTTTTGTACATAAAATGTTTTTCTTGATTATATATATGTAACTAATTGTTATGACGGATATTAAACGGATAGACTCATGTCTTTCAACCAAAATTAGCGTTTTTTGGGCCAATTCCTAACCCATAATCGGGAGCAACGCGACACGACGGCTGTTTGCGGTTAGAGGCACACTGCGCCAGAAACAGTTACTGTCAGTCTAATTTTGTGTGCTGCCCGACTTTTAACAATAATAGTGAATGTGATAGCGAAAATGCGGATAGTTATGAGCCGTTAACAGTTGCATCAATCAGTCGAGCGATAGGAATGCTGGCTAGCGTGCAGTGCACGTTTAACCGCAATCGCTATGGCTTGTTGCTCCTGAGGAAAGTTTATGAATTAGCCCGTAACTTAAGAAGGGATTGTATCTCTTTTGTTTCACAATGTGTGTGTCCTGGTAGTTTTATTTTTAACGCCTCTTTCAAACATTAAACGTATTTTGTTGTAGCAACGCCCTCTTCAACGCCGAAGCGCGGGCGTGCGCTCCCCGTGCCCCCAGGCAGCGAGTCGGGCT
>BHDV01050340.1:0-28752 GCA_005406045.1 Adoxophyes honmai | reverse complement strand
CACAGACTCCCGCGCGCCCGCGCTGCCCGCGCCCGCCGTGCATCACGTGCCTTATATCCTCGGTAACTATAGTGTACCTCACTTACATCAGCCAACGGCCACGGGGGGCGCAGGCTCCCACGCGCGCCCGCGCTGCCCGCGCCCGCCGTGCATCACGTGCCTTATATCCCCGGTAACTATAGTGTACCTCACTTACATCAGCCAACGGCCACGGGGGGCGCAGGCTCCCACGCGCGCCCGCGCTGCCCGCGCCCGCCGTGCATCACGTGCCTTATATCCTCGGTAACTATAGTGTACTTCACAAACATGAGCCAGCAGCTGGTATAGTAACAGCGCCGTGTATAGTGTCCGCCGTGTCTCGTGGGCCTTATACCCTCGGTAAGTATAGTGTACCACACTAACATTAAATTTACTTACAGTAACAGCGTTGTATACATACAGGATGATAATGAAATCCTTAACGATATCATAGATACCTGTTTGTTAATAAAACTTATAAAATATAGTTTGAGTAGTTTCTCATTTTCTTTTGTAGATAAAAAAATATGTTTCATCATAGAGTTTTCCTAAAAAGTCCTAACATAATTCACACCGCGCGGGCAACCAGATACAAGCGCGGCTTCCCCAAGTTATGTACAGTTACAAACCGGGATTGTTGAGCCACTCGCCACTGTTCGCAATTTAGACGTGTAATCAATGAGCGATGTGACAGACTAGATGTTAACTATTGGATTAGTACTACACGACCAAGTTACAAACATAGGTAAGTGGCTCAACAATCCCGGTTCGCGATGGTACGCGATTAAGACCCGATTTTGTTTTAATTTAGTCAAAATGCAATGTTTTGTACACAGAACCCGAGAAAACAGTACCCGACGTTAGCTACGGTTACGATAGTTACGGGTACCAGCCTGAGTACCATGAAGCCGTCACGGAGCAGTACCAAGACCATAACTACAATACGAAGTCAGTACCCATTTTACATTCACGAACAACGAAAACTAGTCAGACTTCTTAGAAAGTTATGTAAATTTCTTCCCGTTTTCATTGCTCGTGAATATAATCGTTTTTAAGTAAACTTACTTAAATTACTTAGGTACACTGCTAAAAACGTTGTTTTTCCAATGCCTCAAGTACAATGTCGTGGATTCAAACCAGGCTTGCAACTTCATTTTCTGCGAATTCAAAAGCGTAATGAACTAATATAAGTAAGTAGGTAATTACTTTACTGTACAAGAAGTCACGAAATGCAAAATAAAATTCAAACAAGATGGGGAAGTACAACGGCAGACTTTTATACTTAGGACCTCTTACATCCAGTCTTTGAAGGATAGAGAAAACTTAATAATTGACTCAAATACTTCACTCACAAAATGCTAATGAAATAAAACTGAGCAAATATTTGTGAGGAAACCTATACACAATTACGAAGCTATTCAATGCTGGGCATGATATTTCCAGTCAGCACTGTTTCCGCGTGGGAACTACTGTATCACAGTCCGTATCCTCTTATACTGTAAGAAGACCTGTGCCCAACAGTGGGACGTTAATAATTTATCGTTTAATATTTATTTAGATATTGAAATAATTGGTTAAGAAAACCACCAGTAGTGGGTAATTTAAGACAAATACAAACATTAATTTGATTGTTGCAGTTATGATGAAGACGGAATGCAGCCTTTCTTTGATGAAACCCCTCACGCTACACCCCCTGCCGCAGGTAACAAAACAAGTAGTTTTGTTTCAAAATTACAATGGAATCTAAATTATTCGTATTTAAAGATTGATGACGTAATCTGTACTCGGTCATTGTCATTCAATAATAGATGTTTAATTCATGAACCATTTTGATAACAGCTTCCGCTGCCATCATTTGAAATTATCCACTTTAGTTCGTAAATAAAATCGCATGAATAATGTCGTCTCGGTTGTTCCACTGGTTTTGTGAGGAGCTAACTTTAAACATATTTACAGTGTTCTTCAAACTTTCAGCTCAAAAACCTCCGTGGAGTGAAACGGAAACGACGACGCAATTTACATATCCAGTGACTAGTGAATCAGACGCTCTGCTGCCTGTGACAGTGCCATCGACAATATCTGCATATCTACCACAAGTACCAGTGACAACGCAGCAGGAATTATACCAAGATCAAGGTTATCAACAGTACGACTTACAGTATGACACGCAAGCACAATACCAGTCGTACGACCAGCAAGATCAATACCAGGACCCTCAGAATCAGTACATGGATCAGACGATAGACTATCAGTACCAACAACAGTATGAGCAAGAGCAATATCAACATTCTCAGAAACAGCAGCAGCACTTGCAGCAAGAACAGCAGTATCAGGAGCAGTTCGCGATACAGCAGCAAGAACAATTGAAGTTGCAACAGCAACAACAACAGTTGCAACAGCACCAGCAGCAGCAACAACAACAGCAGCAACAAAAACAACCTGCACAACAACTGCAAGCAAGTGTTTTAACTGGTGCTGCTACTTTAGGAAATATTATGGCCGGTGGTGCTAAGAAACTTGGAAGTCTGTTTGGCGCCGCTGCCGCTGCCGTAGCGGCACCTCCAGCCAGCCATCCGCCTGCAACTGTTCCCGCTACAACTACACATTACATTCAATCGTCCATCGTAACTCCTATAACGCCTTTCACTAGTACAACCACAGTACTCCCATCCGTCCCCGATGTAACACCAGCAGTGCCCACAGTGACCACATCAGCGACCACTACTCTACCCAGGACTTCTTCGTTAAGACGACAGGAATCCATTCAGAGACCTTCTGTACGCCGAACGCGAACGCTGCCGGACGCGCCAGAAGACTTACCCCCGTCGACATACGACGAAAGTGCCTACGAAGACGAGTACCATAAGACTGAATACGATCAAACCCTTGACCGCGATAGGACATCCTTGGACAGGTATCATGAAGATGAATATGCACATGATACAATTCCCGAGGATATTCTAGAAGAAAGCCACCTGCCTGAAGATACTTTGCAGCGCAGTGCTTCGATACAAAAGACATCCCCGACTAGGACTGGTTCTGTGATAAGAAAACCTTCGGTTGACAGCTACCATAGTCAAACGCCGTCAGTGGTGGACCGGAGGACATCCCAAAGCTCATTCCATTTGGAAGAGAAACTTACTGTGCCTAGAACAAAAGAAGGTAAGCATGATGAAATGGTTGGTTTCTTATGATTTTAAAGGTTGACTTTTCCTTTTGTGAACAATGTCGATAAGTAACTTCAAGACCTTGCAATTTATTTTAAGTAAATATCAATAAAGAAAAGAATCAGTTGTTGGGTTATTGCACACGTAGTCGTTAGTTGTAAATTTTGTCAGGAAATGTTATTTAGAATGTTTAAAAATTAAATGGTGTCTGAATTGAGAAAGAAAAACAAAGAAGTATTAACTAAAAGGGAAACATCTGAAATACTCCTGTGATAAAATGGCCGAGGGAGGCTAAATAATAACAATACCTAAGATGAAAGTTTTGAAATTTTCATAATTTTTAAACTATAATGTACCAAAAATGTTAAAAAATATGTGTTTTGAATTTTTATTTTACCCGCGATCTACTTCAAATTTTACAGTTTTTACCTAGAATAGGTAGGTACTTAAAATAAACCTTAATTCCAGAATCAATCACAGACAAATCAAAAGTCAAGTTTCAAGAAGAGCGTACAAAGTTCCACGAAGTGCCTGAAGAGCAGGAGGCTTTCCACGATCGAAGGGAGTCCTTCGTTGAACAGGACTCCGAATTTCATGACGATAGAGAGTCCTTTCACGACCAGGATGAACAGTTCAGTGAAGAACAAGAGAAGTTTGATGACCAAGAACAGTTTAACGAAGGAGATGAACGCTACACAGAAGATGACAATGTGTTCCAAGACGATCAAGATAGACAAGAAGAGGAGCCGTTAGACTTTCAGCCTGAACAGCCGAAACTGACGCCAAAGCAGCGATGGCATCGAGCTTACAACAAAGTCGTGATGCAGCTAAACGTGAGTCCTTTTTACATTTCAATGAAAACAGAAACTTCATTATGACAATTTTTTTCTTGAGATATTGTTTCGATATAACCATCGATTGTGTTATTATCATTTGATTTATTGATAACGAAGATCTTTTTACAGGTTTCTGCTTTCATTTCTTTTACATTAACTATAAATGAATTATTTTTACCGACAACGTGGAGAATTTATATTTTTAGTGATTTCTCGGATTCAGGTAAGTCTATGAATAGATTTCAGCATTCGGAAATAAAAATGGTATTATGATAAACAGCAACTGAAAACTTTGAATGTAAACATTGTTATCTGAACCAATTGAACGTGTTAACGTTGAGTTAAACGTGGCGCGATACGATAAGTAGGTATTTACTTACATAAAAACAGATAAGACGACATAAA
Source organism: Adoxophyes honmai (assembly GCA_005406045.1). Classification (NCBI taxonomy): domain Eukaryota; kingdom Metazoa; phylum Arthropoda; class Insecta; order Lepidoptera; family Tortricidae; genus Adoxophyes; species Adoxophyes honmai. Next base: position 24,326 of record BHDV01050340.1, on the reverse strand, counting down.
ACAAGTTTGGTGTTTTACGTTTTGCAAGCTCGTATTTTATTCACGTAGGTTCCGATTACATTTTTAAACTGACACATTCATAATCATAAAAAAAAATTTTTTTTTCAGTGTAGCACTAATTGAAAAAAAAAAATTATCAGTGATTCTACAAGATTCCAATCAGCCTCGTTTTATTGTATAAAAGTTCAATAAAAAGATTTAAGAAATAAAAATATCACTTGAATTAGTAAAGTATCTTTTAGGCTGTAGGCCCTGTAATAAAAAATATCTCGAAACTGTTTTTCCCTAAACACTAACAAAATTTTACTCAAACGTTACCTTTGAGTTTAACTTTACTGTACCTTTTCTAACTTAATTTGCAATATGCTACATACATTAGGGGAAACAAAACTAAACAGAGTCTAGAATTTTGCCTTACAAAATAATTAAGAAGAGGACACAATTAACCTCCAGTAACATTGACGGAGAAGTTATTTATCTTCTTTTTATTAATATCACAAATGAAACTCTTCGTAACTTTAGTAACTTTTGTTATTATATCATTACGAAAGACGCAAAAGTTCATCAAAAAATACGTCTAAACGAATTTTATTCATATCCTTGAGAGAAAAGAGAACATCTATTATTATTCTGGATAACTTCTCATTATTTTAGTATCAATCAATTCATCCTATTGCTTATTTAGTAGTTCGGTCCATTTGTTAAATTTAGTAGAAAAATTGACTACAATAAAAAAGCATTAAGGAGTACAACCCATAATCCGATTAACTGAAATCCTTTACTCGTAACAATATGAGGAACAAAATAAATGCATCTAGTGACATAGTAGCACTAAGCTCCCCGTTGCGCTCAGTAAATATATGAGTAGTATATACATTCTACATAGTAACAGCGTACGCAACCTTGGGACGTTGAACTCTTAATGTACCCTTGAAAAAATATATACGCTTAAGGGTACAGTACTCCAATGTTATGAACGAAAATTCGTTTCTCTTATTGCCTTCTCCATATTGCAATATACTGTTATTTTTCTGTTGAGGAGGGTATTGCATGGATGAGAAAACGCCTCAACAATGTAGTAATGGAATTATTATGAAGTTACAAATATTAGTGATAGATATTAAAATAAATTCGATACAAATATGGTTCCTAGCTTTGTATACGTAGTGAAGTATAATAAGAATCAATTTGTGAGATTGATTCAAGAAAGCAGCCTCTTACTTAGCTGTAACTTCCAAGCGATATTACTTCTAATCTGTGTTTATATTATTGTACGTATCAGATATTTCAAGCGTATCCTTGAAATCTTTTCATCTTTTTTTACCTTCTTGTAGGAGTTACCGTCATCAGTCCTCATGGTTTTATGAAAAAAAAAAAGTAAGTAAATAGTACATTTATGGTAACATTCTACGAACTGCCTTTAACATAGTATGCTAATATCAAGTAACTTTTCCGTAGAACTGTAATACTAATAATACTAACACGGCCTTACTAATCCCTTGTAGGAATACAGGCGAAGCGCTACTTTGCTTATAAGCTCAAGTTACGTCCAAAGGGAATAATACGTTGGGTATCATAAATATGCGTGGGTTTTATATTCATTTTATGTCTATCGTGTGTTCCTAAAGGCGTGATGAAAGGAGTTAACGAGATTAGGACTTATCTTTGTGTGACAAAAATTAGTCACTAACTTGCAGTTGCCATGAAAGAGTTAACAAGATCTTATTGACGTGGAAGTACTTAATTGCTACAATATGTCTGGGGACGTTTCGGTCGTAAAAATATTGGAATAAATTGGTTTTATTACGTTCCATTTAGACGCAGCCTGTTTGAGATTATATTGACGTATCGATGAGGCTCTGTGTCTCGTGTAAACACACCTAAGCCTATTAAGGGTCTGATACGTATTCCGTAACAAGGAGTTGAATTGGTTGTAATAGTATCCCAATAAGGATTAAGCTCTGTGTGTTTCTTTAAAGCCACATTTAAGTTACTTCTCTCTTTGTTACAAAACTGATAATTGTGTCTATAGGTACTCCAGATTCAAAAAGTCTACATTAACTTAGTTTAGAAACAGAAACAATGTGCCTAACAGATTAAAATGAAACGTTGAACAAGTAATTTACGTTTTCGGGAAAGGTAGACAAGAGCGTTTCGGCCGACCTTACCTAACTTAACAAATTACACAAAGCGGAATGGTTTGTTAATTAGTATCATGTTTAATTAACATGTGTAAATACGTTCAAAGAGGGTATGATATTTTATTATTATTCTAATTCTAATTCTTATATATGTATACGCGTACTTTCGGCGTCCCGCCGGTAGGTGCCCAAGAGGCGGTCGCCGCCCGCAGAGTCTCGCTTTGAACCCGATCACCTCATTAGTTCAGCTGAGTTGCTCCATGCGTACATACTCAACTACGCACAGCTCAGTCCGCTAGTAGACTCCGTTCAGTTCGCACTCTCAAAACGGGTCGGCACCCAACATTTTGGGTCTTGAAGTGCCTACTTGCGCAAGCGATGCCGGCGGAAGCGCGCTGAGGACGCGATAACAGCATCGTGCGGGCGGCCGTGGCCTTAATACACTCGCGCGCATATCACCCATTTGCATGCAAATGAGCTGCAGCTTCAGGTGTTGACGCTCAGTGGTGTCCCGGACGTAGCTTTGGAATGTTACTTGAATGATAACGGCTTCATAATGGTTCGTACCCGCAAAGTGCAGGCGATAAGCGAGGCTGACGTGCGGCGCGACCAGCCTTATTCAAGTGGTTCGCGGTTGCGCGTCCGACGCGGCTCGAGTTTGACGGATTTGGACAAGTTGCGTGGTGGCGGGTCGAGCGGCGGTGGTTCTATTGGGGACTTGATGAACATGTTCAGTGGGAGTGCTAATTCGGTGGGTAGTGACACGTTGGTGGCCAGGACGGTGCCCCTAGAGACAGTTCGACGGAGTGTGGCGCTGCCAGCTTCGTCGCTGGCTAGGCCGCCTCCGTCTCCTCTTATTCACGTCTCACGCCCCGTGGGTCCTCTCACGATGGCCCAACGAACACTCAGGTTCAGCAGGCTGTTGAAATACCAGCCTTGCTCAGCTGACGTGCCAATAAACTTGGTGAGTAACTAGTCTATACTTTTGGTTACAGAAAATTTAAATACACGACTTATCTGTCTACTTATTCTAGGTTGTTAATGATAACATTGTGATATTATGGTGTAATAGTGTAATAGGGAGGTATACTATTTATAGGTTTATACTCGTAGGTACAGTAAGTTTCATAACTTTAATAAAGCTTCTCGCATCCTCATCACTGATAAGTGATAAGGGTAATTGGGCTCAAATTGGTTCCACTATCATAATAACACTTGTTACTATGTTAAAATCCCTTTCATGCTATTATCTCATCAACCGCTTATGTCAATGCTATACGGTTAGATAGTTATAAATATCATGGCGCTATCGATTAACGCTTATCAGACACTGATTTGATTTAAATCCTTGTTTATACTTGTATGACGTTACAGAATCATTTTTCTTAAACATTCTACAGATAAAATAGGTACCTAAGTTGACAATATACTAATGACCACGTGGCAAACATAGAGAAACGTGAAAGTAGGTTTTGTTTATGTGTCATTCGTGCGGTAGCGGGTTTAGAGAAACGCCTCCATTTCTTCCGTGGATGTCGTAGAAGACGAGTAAAGAAATAAAAATATGGCCACGAAACGTGAAATGGTCATGGATTTGTCTGGGTAGCGTTTTGTGTGCTTTGCTTACCCCATTTGGAAATTGAAGCGTGATGATGTATGTATGTATTTATGTAATTATATCCAATTCTAAATTGGTATAAGAAACGAACCTGGCTAGTACCTTTACCAAGAGCATTAAGTGACTTCGCTAACGACAACGTAAACAATTCGTAAAGGTAACTTTACTTCCACAAGTGACCACTTAATAGCGGCGTTTTTCAAAATTCTCTATACAAATCGTTCACACCGTCGCTTTCGAGTTTCGTCCCGGTATACTCATGGTAGTGTTACTGAACCCAAATCGATAGCAATGCATAACAAAGCAGATGCAGCTACGGAGAGACGTGCATTTTCAACAAGAACATTCTTATTTAAATAGTCCAATTTACATTTGAAATGAGTGTGAAAATGTGAACTCGCTGATGTGGGCTTTTAAAAAGTTTTTCTTAGTATATTATGTCTTTATATCAATCCTATATTCGCAAATGGGGTAAACAGAGCATACAAATTGTTATACAATAAAATCTATAATTATCCCATGTCTCGTTACCATTTTTAGCATGTTTTAGCTTTTAGGCTCAATTCACACCGGAAGAGCGGCGAAGGGCGGCGAAGCGCAGCGACTGGCTCGGTAGAGAAGGCACGAGGATTACTGCGACTGCTCGAGAAGTCGCTGGAATGCGCGGGAAGTCCAAGATCTCTGGGCGGGATATTGCCAGCGACCGCTCGCGGCTGCTCGAGCATCCTCGGGCATTCCCGCGACGTCTCGCGCAGTCGCACGGCTTCGTTTATGGAATTCGCCGGAATTCTCGCGGATCCACGGGCATCCGCGCGCCTCGTTGGAGTTTCTCATGCGATAATAAGTCTTATTGTAATAAAAATAAATTTAAAATTCTCATGACTTTGAAACTGCTCTCCGCTTCGCCGCCCTTCGCCGCTCTTCTGGTATGAATTGAGCCTTAAGTTAGATAAATTATTTAGTAAAAACTTGCTGACCTATCGCCTAAAACATAACTTAACCTATTTCCTTAGTCGTCTCTTACGACATCCTCGGAAGAAATGGAGAGGCGTTATTCTAAATTCGACACCACACGATGTACCTATAGTTAGGTACATAATTTAAATACAATATAATGGTTCCATTAGACTCTTAGGTACATGTTCAATGGCAAGTTAATAATATTATAAGAAAGTTAATGTTTGTTTATAATACCAATTCCAATATTATCTCCGTCAATGTCATGTTATGAAAGGTTCTTACATTTTTAATATTATTTGGTCTTCGGATCCCTTTGTGGAAAGATATATCGTATTATATTTAAGGATACCTACTAGTATAACCGCAGTTCTGTTCAAATAGAAAAACTCAATTCGTGTAAAAAATCAAGTGGTCAATAATTAGTCAAACAAACCGCCACACGTCGTTTTTTCAGGCCCAAAGGTGCCCATAACGCTAGCCGCGTTACCTCGCTGCACTGCGACGAGCAATCATTACAATAGGAATAACCCAGAGCGTTCGTCAAGACCCAAATATCACTCGTCTAAATTGGAATCTAACAGTACCTACCTAAATATAAATTTGATGTTCGAGACGTAAACTTTATACCTCTTTTATTTCAGATTTGAATAATAAAACGTTCAAATCATAAAGGAACACCAAAATCTTTAGATGAAATGACGTACGCTGAAAATCTTGGTTTTGTGTTCTCTATCGTCTTTTGATCAACATAAAAGTTGATATTCAACATAAAAATAATCTTCCAGCATTTGCACTTTGTCTGTTTAGAATATCTACCATCCCTACCGATATAACAAATGCGAAAGTTGCTCTGCATTTTATCTCTAACTGTGTGTCTGTCACTTGCCTACTTGTTTGAGTCCCGAATAAGGGGGTGGACTTAGGTTTACTAATGTCCAATTAAAATGAAGCTCTTGGTAATATGGTCGTTCATATTAAACAGGGGTCAGGTTTTACAAATTCTACTCAGACTGAATCGCAAGCAACGGTTAATAATATGTGCCTGATGAACGGTAGACAAATGGTAGACAATAAATATTATTGTGACATCCCAATTACTTCTAGCGTCAAATGGTAAATTTGTACGAAAGAGTACCTACTTATACATAATTTTACTTGTTTTATTACTCCTTAAAAACAATGGAAGTGAGACTGACACTCCTGAAGGTTTGTACCTTGGTGCAAAGGTTGTCCGACGCGGCAATGTGATAAGACAAGTGTGATGAGAACCTTTGCACCAGAGACAAATCGAGAGGGCTTTTAATTAGTTATTAGTGTTCAGTACGTTAATTTTTGTTATTGTAGATGTTAGCCATGTTTTATTAAATTTATAATATAGATACTTAAAGAATAAAATAAAGAATTCCATCCTTAAAAACAACCATTCATGTTAATAAATAAATTACATCGATTTTGTTTTGACGGGACGTCTATTTACTTACCAAACAGCATGAAATACTAATGTACGCCTTCCAGTTACCATGTCTGTAGAGAGACTGACGGCTTTCAGTCAGTACCTATTAGACTCCTCAATATTCTATCATGTTTGCGACTATTTTTATCAGATACTATATTAGAAAATTATCGGCCCCGTGTGGTGCCGGGTTAGAATAGCACCTCCCCCTTTCTTCCCGTGGGTGTCGTAAGAGTCGACTCTGGGAAAGGGTTAGTGTATTGTGGGCGATGGGCTAGCAACCTGTCACTGCAATATCACGTTTGACCATCTGGTTACCCTGAAATTGCTAAACGTGGCACTGGATTTTCGAATTCACGTGCTCTGCCTACCCCTCTTGGGAATACAGGCGTGAGTATATGTATGTATGTATGTATATTAGAAACACTTTGTTTTCTGCCATTGAAACACTACTGCTTTCTACAAAATTAATAGATACAGGCGTTATTTTTCGGGGTTCCTTAGTAAAATGGTATGGATTAAGTTCCTTTGGTTTTCTTCAAAATAGTGAAGTTAGCTGTAATAAGTACTCGAGCCTGCGATGATTTCTCCTCAGCCCCAAATGACTGTGTCCACATCACTGATGATGCCTCGTAATTCCTCGATTTTTTTCATCAATTGTTGGGAGGGTGAGAAATGTAACTACTTCATTATAGCTAACTAATATGTCGCTAATGTCTACTTTATAACTGTAACCAGTCTAAAGATCGTAGGCAACAATCTAGTTTACATTTGGATTGGGTAATTCATTTCCATGATTGTGTTTCCATCTCGCATACCTCATACAGTAGAGTATCTTTTAAAGAAGGATGTCTATTTTACTTAGCAAACCTGGTTGAATGGCATTTGTTTGTATTATTCATTTACGAGTACTTATTTGCTACTGTTTACAGGGTACTGAAAATGTATAAAAGCTTTGTGAAAGCAAAATACAAATATTTGTTTACAAATTTATTTAACAAGACACCTTTAACTTGTCAGGTTGTGACTAAAGTCCCAAATAATTCCTAAAATATCATGCACGAGTAAACAGTTTCAAGATAAAAACCATTTTTAACCTTCGACCAGGCATTGAAAGCATAAAAATACTTCAGTTAATATCTCTAATAATATCGTCAACGTAACTAGCATCAACAAAAACGTAGACCAGCCTGATTGAGGGTTAAGGAAACGAGGCGAAATATAAGTTGCATTTAAACATGATATTTTCGCATCCTTTTAAAATTATACACCGAAAAACTTATTAAAAATTAATTCTTAAAATGAACGGCAATTGTTATTTACAACGTTTTTGAAGCAAAATATATTCTTAAGCATATTTCTTCATGAACTTCAGCAGGTATTTGAGCTTGGGCATTTCGATGTTGTGGATACACCTGTTGAAGTCTCCGATGACCTTGACCGAGTGTGTCATCATCCTAGAAATGATGTCTTTCAGGCAAACGCTGAGATCTGAGACCTCTTTGAACCCGTGGATGGCTATTTCAGCCATTACTACAGGAAACGGCGACGTTTCATACAGGAACTGAAAATATAGAAATCAATTAAAAAAGTTAGACAACATTGGGGATAAAGACCCTTATTAACGAAAGAAAGTAAATAACACAAATATAGTAAAGTCTTCTCCCAAAGAGATGTCATTTTGTCATACAGAAGATAATATAAAACAAAGTGAAAAGGTTCAACGTAGCGCTGCGCATGCTTCAGCCGATGTATTCATGCCAGCATCAATCAGAGAGAATCTATATACAATGATTATGAATGAATGCTTCTCATTTTGCTGATAAAATATGATATTTGTTATGAATCCATATCCGATTGAACGATTCTCTCGCTTCAGAAACGAAATCCTTTGATGTGCCAGGCAGTACACGAGATAAATTAGATTGACACAAGATGAGCAATGAAAAAGTGGATATTGAAAATTTTGGGTTTTGTTTATTTGCAGGTGAAAGATTTGACTTATAAAACTACTTGTAACTTGAGTATATTTAGAAGAAATGCAACAAGATAAATCTCACAGTGACGCGCAGATAAAACGTTACTATGTAATCTGTTAGAAATTTAAAACGATAGTATATATTTAATACGGTAGAATACATTAAAGTACAAATTAAAATATTTTTTCAATTACACCGACAGGTTATTTTTAATACACACATTTAGCATATTTTTAAGGTTTTAAGCTAAATAAAAGATGCAGTATACCTTAACCTTTTTTCTCTAGTCACCTTTTACGACATCAACAAAATAAACTAAGAGGTTGTAATCTTAATCGTATCGGTTGCAATTTTCAGATAAATAAAAGTTTGCACTTGATCCAGTATCGAAAAAAAAATTTACACACCCCCAGGTTGAGGTATTTGTAATTTAAAATAGAAACAAAACGCCAATTAGAAAACAAAATGTTCAAATAACGCCATCTTTGTTTTGTTCCTCTAATACAGGGTGTCCCATAAATCGCGACCAAGCCTGACACCGGAGGTAGTTCGATTCAAGAGCTATCGAACCAACCTAACATGACCTCAGTAAAAGTTGGACGGTTTTCGAGATATTGGCAATTTAGTGTTTTTTTCGAACTTCGCCCGTTTTTCACCTCTCAAGTGCCATAATTTTTTTAGATAGCTCTTTATCCTCATTTTTTTTATTGTTACATAATCACAAATAGTTAAATTTAATAATAACAGTGTTGTTTTGTTAAAAACGTGCGAGAGATATGAATGAAACGTAATTGATTGTCATAATAAATGATCAACCAAAACAATAAGTTGGCCTTTGATCACCTGCCCTGAAAAAAAAATACTAGACCGTGCAAGAGATTATTACTTTAAAAACTTGCGTATGTTATGACAATTTCAAAAAGGTATAATACTTGATGGTTAAGCTGGTAAATTGAGAGATTTTGGAAGATCTTGCCAACGTGCCATTAAGTTAATTAAACGTTAACTATCGCTAATTGTTTGAAATAGGTACCGTACATTGATAATTATTATCTGTTACATGGTATTTTTAAGATTCCGTAACCAAAGGGTGAAAACAGGACCCTATTATTGAGACTTCATTGTTTGTCTGTCTGTCTGTATGTCCGTCTGTCACCAGGCTGTATCTGAAGAACCGTAAGAGCTAGGTAATTGAAATTTTCAGAGATGACGTATTTCTGTGGTCGCTATAAGAACAAATACTAAAATCAAAATAATAATAATTATTAAGGGAGGCTCCCATAGAAAAAAAGTGATATTTTGGCCGTTTTTAGTAGTCGTCATTTTGCGAGCTGTAATTTTCACAGATTATGTGTTTGTTTTGTCCCTACAATTTACTACAAATTCTAATGCTTAAAACGATAAACAATGTCAAAGTGCCATTAAACTTGATAAAATGTAGAACCACGTTAGTGGCCGCTTCTTGGTGAAAATAATTTTTAAAATTAGAAATATTTTACAACAAATGTTCAAATTGGCACCCTCTGACCCGAATACACCATCCAATCCATCTTTGAGAAATATCGGAGTCGCGCACGAAGGGTTTCGTACCAAAAACGGCCAAAATATCACTTTTTTTCTATGGGAGCCTCCCTTAATAATAATAATAATTTTGATTTTAGTATTTGTTGTTACAGCGACCACAGAAATACTTCATCTCTGAAAATTTCAATTGCCTAGCTCTTACGGTTCTTTAGATACAGCCTGGTGACAGACGGACAGACGGACATACAGACAGACAGACAAACAATGAATTCTTAATAATAGGGTCCCGTTTTCACCCTTTGGTTACGGAATCTTAAAAATACCATGTAACAGATAATAATTAACAATGTACGGTACCTATTTCAAACAATTAGCGATAGTTAACGTTCAATTAACTTAATGGCACGTTGGCAAGATCTTCCAAAATCTCTCAATTTACCAGCTTAACCATCAAGTATTATACCTTTTTGAAATTGTCATAACATACGCAAATTTTTAAAGTAATAATCTCTTGCACGGTCTAGTATTTTTTTTTCAGGGCAGGTGATCAAAGGCCAACTTATTGTTTTGGTTGATCATTTATTATGACAATCAATTACGTTTCATTCATATCTCTCGCACGTTTTTAACAAAACAACACTGCTATTATTAAATTTAACTATTTGTGATTGTGTAACAATAAAAAAAATGAGGATAAAGAGCTATCTAAAAAAAATATGGCACTTGAGAGGTGAAAAACGGGCGAAGTTCGAAAAAAACACTAAATTGCCAATATCTCGAAAACCGTCCAACTTTTACTGAGGTTATGTTAGGTTGATTCGATTGCTCTTGAATCGAACTACCTCCGGTGTCAGGCTTGGTCGCGATTTATGGGACACCCTGTATAAGTTATTTTTATTCATAGCCTCGTAAGGCCCCGCGTACTTTATAAAGTACAAATTACTAGTATAACAGCTGAATGTACTTAGTTAAGTACAAATTATTCAGTGGAAAATGAACTTAAAGATCAGGTTACGTGAGGCCCTAAATTAAGTATTTAGAGTCAGAACTTATGAGGTTAAAGTAATGACATCATGAATAAAAGTTTAATCATAGTGAAAAAGAGCAAGAAAAAATAGCTTTGTGCTATCCCCCGGTTCAGAACTATGTAACTCAAATTTACCGTACATACGTGCGTTACTTTCTAGAATAATACTACCACGAGTTCGTACGCGAGTAATGAAGCAAATTTGTAAGCTTATTTTCTAAAAACAATCTCCCTACCAATATACATATATGCCTCTATGTGTTTAGAAAAAGTCTAGACGTTAAATATGTCTGACCTCGTTTGCGATCGCAAAATTGCCAATTGGACGTCTAAATTTATGCTAAAATTTCAAAGGTGACTTTGAATACCTGAAATTCATTAGCGTTTTCTTAGCCCTTTCGTGTACCTAAGCACACTGCTCTTTTTATTAACACCTTTTTCATTTTTATTTTAATAATTGTTGATATTGAAACAAAATGACTAGATTGCACTATGTTTTCATTTCCCGCATGCGAAGGATTAACCCTACGTAGTACATTGATTTTCAAACTTACACACATGTAGCCAATTTACAATAAACAGACGCTGAGACAAATCTTCAGTTTCATTTCCACTTTTAAACTTTTGACTACAAAAAAGGTCCTTTTCGCGCGTTCGCTCGTTATTGAACGTACCATTTTTTTTTTCATAAAAAAATTAGCCGCAACGTTAAACGTCACGACCGTTTCGATGATTTAAATAAATTGACGAACTCTAAAAATATTAGAAATCGAAACATAATTATTATGATGAAATTTATGGAGTGAACTTGCAACTTATTACATACCACTGTCCTCTCCAGATCTTGACTCTCGTGGGAGCAGTTGCCACCGACTTGCTGCTGCTTCTGGCACTCAAATAACTTGGACGCCGAATACTTCTTAAGGTTTTCTAAGGTCTCAAAATGCACTTGTAGTTTTTCTGCAAGCAAAGGACTGAATAAATAAGACTGTAGATGTTTTATTTACCTGTTAGTGCTTTTTTTTCATACATTAATTCATCACGCTTGTATTCTCAGATGAGTTAAGCGGAGCACACGAAACTTTACATAATCAAAGCCACTTGTAGCATATTTTTTGTTTTTGAGTTACATAAAAGAGATAATAACAGTGATAGGTTGCTAGCCTGACGCCTAAAACATACCGTAACCTATTTTTTTAGTCGCATCTTACGACGTAATGGAGACATAATTATTATTCTAATTTTACTTTTGATTATAAAGGTTGCGGGTTAAAAATTTACCTTAAAACATTTTATCACACATTTTTAATCAACAACAAAACGCAAGAAATTTTAGTAGCCAGTTAAAGTCGACGAACTCGAAGCTTGCGTAACTCGTAAGTAAGTAAGCACTTTATTGTATAAAAAAAGTCATCCAAAAAAAATGCAAGTAAAATGGTAAAGTACAAAAGGCGGACATATCCCTTAAGGCAGAGAGAATAATTAATTACTGAGAACGACAAAAAAATAGGCCACAATAAACAAAAAGAAGTATGTACTCTATGTACTCTTCTGTGAAACTTGAAACGAAATCTCTAGGAGTTAAAACACCAACATCTCAGCACTGAGTATTTCAACGGCGCGTTATTACTCTGTTTGCTTTGGTCCGAGCGGAGAGCGGAAATGTTCCGTAGTATAAACAAGGAAGGTATAGCCAAAATAAAATGGCGCAGGTTGACGCGGCGGGCGGAAACGAGCAAACGAAAAACAAACAAATTTACCTCCGCACAGTCCGACTTCAGAAATTTATTGGGATTTGCATAAAACTTGGTGGCCTTCTGAAAGACTTGTTGTCTTGGAGTATTGGTTTGCAAAAAGTTAAATTGTTTGATATTATAAAAAATGTAGCTAAGATTCAACAGTAAAATAACATTTAAGTATTAAATTAATTCAATGGCAGGCAGTGTCAGATTTTCGAACGATAAAGGTCTTCCCGAGTTATTCCCGAGAATTTTATTTACTGAACACTTGTTATAGTAAGTAGCTACAAAGTTATTTGCTAATTCAACACAATGTTTCTAAAACTGAAAGTATTTCCCACTGAGTCAATTAAAATATTTGTAATTATTTATTTTACAAAGACTATAAATGGTGTCTCTCCCAGTGCGGTATTACATTATACCTCTCCATTTCTTTCATAGATTACGTTAGATGCAACTAAGGGTACAGTTTGAGTTATACTTTAGCTGGCGGGCTAGCAATCTATCACTATTACACCTCTTTTCTGAAACTTTAAACCTTAAAGTCGCTTCGAACCATGAAATATTAATGGGTTCGTCTATGTTACGTTTCATGTGCTGTGCCATACCTATATTTAGACATGTAGACGCGATGTTAATGTGTTTCTATGTATGATAAATGTACTCACCTGGTAACCTCTGTACCCTCTGATAACCTAGAGCCAGACATAAAGTGACATTCTCATCAGCGAGTTGCAAATTCTCTCCCAGCAGTTTGACGATGCTTTCCTTGCAGTACGTGCCGTTGCGAGGTTTACGGTCGTGGATGATTACCTAGATACAGAACGAATATATCAAGGAATCGTAATGTAAAGGTGAACTGTATTCGATTTTTGTACTGGTAGTAAGTTTGCTGTCGAACTGTTTACGTTGACGATCTTCTTGTACAATCGGAGCTAAGTTCGGAATATGAAAATACGACCACGTGTCCGCTTTTCGCGCTCAGCTTAAATGGCTACCAATACGTAACCGTCGCAGCGTTCATGTCCTGTCGTTGCTTTTTAATGTTCTTTTTAAACCTCAATCCCCTTCCTACCTCGCCGAAAGATTTAGTTGCTTGGCCTCCGGTTCTGGGAACCGACTACGGTCGAGTAGCAATCTTTCCCTCGCTTTCCCGATCTCCATATCCAAATCTTATTCCAATTCCTTTTCCTTTCTTGCTGTCAAATTGTGGAATCAGGTGCCAATTGACATTCGACAATCGCAGACTGTGGCAACTTTGAGAAGACGTTTGGAGGAGTATTGGCTTGACAAATCGTCATAAATTTTGGTTGTTATGTGTCCTATCTATTTATTGTATGTTATAATATTTTATTTATAATATGGGATGTTATGTATTAGTTTATAATAGTGATAGTTATTTGTTTGTATTGGGATGTATTGTTTATGTATGAGATATATTTATTTATAATTGTCTGTTTATATTAAGTAGTTTTAGGTTTAACCTCCTTTTTTTTGTTCTCTTATTTTGTTTGTATGTCTGCTCGTTCCATTTTTCCTGTCAGTCGCCCGAAGGTTAACTGGTAGAGATCCCCTCGGGGATAAGTTCGCCTTTGTACGTAAGTTACACTGTTGTTCTGTAATATTATTCTATGTAATTGTTTTATGTGCAATAAAGAGTCATACAACAACAACAACAACAACATAAACAGTTGAAGTAACTCATTCATGATAGTGTTTCAAATTACTGTTAAAAATTCAATAAACTTGCCAGTGCGGTAGGTGCAGTGCATCATATGTTATTGAAAACTATATCATTATCATGACGATAATGAATGATTTATCTTAAAATACTTGAATTCAGTTTCTAAGTGTTTCTCTTTTCAAAGATATCTAAAGTCTTTATTCATTACCTTATGCCGAGTATTTTACAGAGTCAGCAAAATAATTGCTCGTAGCTTCAAATTGTTGAAGTAACAGAATCAATACAAGAGGTCCTACATTTCGACTAAACTATTGAACAGTACATACCTGGAAATATAAGGATATCTGCTCCAAATAAACCGTCATGTAGTTGATGGCTTTGTCTGCTTCATTCTTCATCAGCAGTTTGATCTGCGATACCAGCGTGTCCATGTCTTCTCGAGACTTCTGTGTTCGGACCTGAATGTCCGCTATGAGCGCTCTGTACCCATTTATAAGGTTATCTTGGAAATCTGGTGTCTGGAAAGAGAGCATCATCATCATTATTTAGTCAAGTTCACTATGTTCTACAGTCAATCGTTCATAAATATTTATACATACAAAAACTTTAATACCGTAGTAAAAGGTTCATGTTTAGATATTGATGAGTGGTTGTCTTTTGTAGATATTAGTAAAGTTGATTGTACATTCCATTTGCTGGGCAGAGACCTATTATTTCTAGGGCTAGAGGACTTGGGCTACAATTTCCACGCAAGCCTGATACGGATTATGAATTTAACACATACATAATATTTTGAATTTACGCACAATATTTTCCGTCGTCAAATTCTAGGTGCAAGATAGGCTTAGGATCCCACAACTCTTCTTGAGAATTTAAACAAACCTTTGTGCCACTATTAAAACAACAATGTAATGCACATACATACACATATTATCACGCCTATATTCCCAAGAGGGGTAGGCAAAGCACATGAATTCAAAAATCCAGTGCCACGTTAAGCAATTTCAGGGTAACCATATGGAACAACAATAACAATGTAATGCTACCCCAGGTATTTTTACAAACAAATGTCTTAATATAATGAAGTAACCCGAACTTATTTATAATTTAAAGTCACTCGACACATTATTATGGAGTTCCAATTGGTTGATGTTATTGTAAGGAAATCGTTAATTTCCAATTCATCTGACGTGAGGTTGGATGAATATTTTTTTGGCATTGTGAATATGAAATTTATGTAAATCGAAATCATA
Organism: Adoxophyes honmai; assembly: GCA_005406045.1. NCBI lineage: Eukaryota > Metazoa > Arthropoda > Insecta > Lepidoptera > Tortricidae > Adoxophyes > Adoxophyes honmai. Next base: position 8,948 of record BHDV01050340.1, on the reverse strand, counting down.
ATTTCCCTACAACGCGTTCAGCCGTAATAATCTATTGGCCTACATTAATTTACTTTATCTGTGAAAGCATTTCTCATTTTTACAGTATGAAATCGATATCGTTAATACAGTTACATTCAAAGTTCGGGTATCTCAAAAACAGAAGACAATTGAAAGGAGAAAACTAATTATTTCAAATTTGGAACACTCGGTCGTTGTGGTTGGCGACGCGAGCCTGTAACGCCGATGCGCAATTGTCTGTATCATTCCGTTTAACTGACATTTTATCCATTAAAAGTAATTAATGTTATCATTAAGTATTTAAAAATTAAATTGTTCAAATTCACATGAAATTGTATGCGATTAATAATCATAATTAGGGACTGAAAGACTCCTGTTACAGTGCAGTCACACAAGTAATTATTACTATAAACAATAGTGCAAAAATACAAGTTTAGCCTCTTACTTGTAGTGCCCCAGCACCACATACATCGAACAGCCGAACTAAACGATCCTACATCGCGCTAACGAAGTTTCGACGAACGGTTGCATAAATACAGCTTCCAACTTCCTCTCTGTGGACTTCAGCCCCCAGGCATAACATCTGCCTGGAGAGAGATTTCTCTCTTGGAGTCTTTCCCACATACTTATCGTAAAAAAAAAAAACATTTAAACAGGAATCTTCAAAAATATAAACTACTTCCATGGATAGCTCCCTTATAAACCCAGGTGAAAAAATATTGATATTTTATATATCAAACAAAGATTAGGGCATTCTCCTAATGTTGTTAGTAGTTAAGTAAGTTAATATTAACTTTCTCACTGAGAAGTTAGCACAAATAAAAAGTATTTTCTTTTCCATTTAAACGTTTTTGCCTGTAAGGCTAGATCTTTTAGTATATTTTGTTTCACTGTCTTTATTTGTTTAACATTTAGGCGCTCAGCCGACATTGAGAATAATTAGGTTTCCGTCGCAGACAGCCTAATTCGTTTTTTATTCAATATTAAGTGCACGTACACACCCTTAGGCGCGTATGAAATGGAACGCTCTTATACTGAATCTGCTAGAATTTTACCGACTCATGGAATACATTTGGGCAAAAATTTGACTAAGAATAGTTCGGCAAAGTGGGAGAACGTAAAGATCGATCGGAGTTTGTCGGGCGTTATTGAGTTATGAGGTTTTATCGAGTAGGTTTTCCGAGTTTTCCCACCATAACGCTTACTTATGTGGATGATTTAGTGACGGACTTACCTGAAAAGTGACCGCGATGTAAACAGCAAAAAGTACAAAAAACAAGGATCGATTCATGATGCCGTTTATGCCACATCCCATGTCATCTAAACGCACTTGACATTCTTATTTGTTGCAAACAAAAAAATATATAAAAATATAGGTATTTTCTTCTAAAGGTACTGGCAGGTTCCAATTACCAATTTACTTTAAGAGCACGGATCAAATAACGATGTTGGTAGAATGAGTACCGACGTGCGACTGCTTGTTTTGTGCGACGTCTCTTGTTTTGGATCCGATCACGATTGCCGCGTCGATTGTTTGGTATTCGATCCAAACTGGTGCATGAATCAGACCATAATTATTGCTATAGAGCGTATTGTTTAACTATTCATGCACTGGTTTACACCGCATAGAAAACAAAGCCATGTTTTGAATGTTTGCTACAATCAATAAACATGTATATTGTTATATCTACAAACAAGTAGTTTAGTTCGTAAACAAATTGCCCTTTCGGTCATGTTTAATATTTGAATGTGAGTCAAAGAGCTTTAATAATGTAAGAGGTCATGTTGACGGCGAACGAGTTAGTCGGCGATAAGGAGGTACTTCAAAGTAAGCCGTTTACCTGACAACCTTTGACTCCTTCGTCCGGGGTGGAAGCTTACGTTATTATTATAATATTTTATAGTTATAGAGGCTCCTACTTAGAGGTAAAGCTCTCTCTAATGAGATATTAGCGCATAATACTGAATTCCTCTCTATTTTACTTCTCTGGGGAGGTAAATGTTAAATCGTCTATACTAGTAACTACTTACACAGGCTACTGCAGCAATTCCTACTGAAGCTAGTTAAAATAAATAACATCGTTATAAACTGGCGTAATCCTTGCGAAAAGTAGTCCCAAATTTTCCTTGTACTTATATAAGTTATTTTCCAAAATCCAAATGCAAAAGTTGCCACATCACGTGTGGTACGATTTTGTGTAGTAATATTGTGTTTTTTTTTTGTATCTCTTTCCCTAAATATGAATTTCTATTAACGCTAACATTGAGAAAAGCGCCATCTGTCTTTGGGGTGCGGAATTGTTTGACCGCGAATTAAGCTACGCTGTACTCTGTCCCGCCTTTCACATAGTTTGATTAAATTTATGTAGGGGTCTATCGGAGCCTTTTCCGTTGGGAGAAGTTCTAGTCCATCTTTTTCTACTGGATGTGTACTAGAATATAGTAGAGTACAAAGACGGGTAAGACAGTGGAAGCGATTAAGTACTTCAGTGTGAGCACTTAATTTTTAATCAAAGAGTAATTTTATACAGACCTTTAGATAAGCTTACGCAATAACATTCATCTTTTTTAATAGCTCAAGCATGTGTTTTTTAAGCTAATCTCGATGTAAAAAATGTGAGTAGATCTATCCGTTTATTTCAATATGAGCTCAAGTATGTGCTTACTTTTTTTTAATTATTTTGAAACACGATTTTCTCTCAAAAAATTAGCTATAGTTTGTACAGATATCTAAATCGTTAATTGAGAAAATGGCGGCCGCGCCAGCAGTCCAGACTTGCCGATTTAAGATCTAATTTGAGCCTAAAGATAATTAGGATCTCAGACGGTATTGTAAAGTTAGTTTAGTATCCCAATTAAGGCCTCAACGGAAATTGGATCGGCAGAAAATCGTTGATCCTAATAAGTATCTAGCGTATTCAGGGGCCAGGGATTTGTGTTACTTCGTCGAAAGCACTTTCGATGTGGTGTTTAAAGTTAATGCTTGACACAGTTGTGACTTTGAACATAGTATGTAAACTTGCTGGACCTGGTTGGTTTGTTCGTTGAAGCTAAACGTTCCCTAGTCGAGATCGCTCTTTAGCTAGGCAGCCTGTTATTTTGGTCCTTTTGTTGGGTATTAAAGTCATACACTTTTGTGATACTGATATGTAATGAAGGATTTCGTTTCATCCGCGGTTTTTATCACGAAGTGCACGATATAATTTGTTTCAATGAACTGTTGTTTATTAACTAACTCGATTTCTTTTTAATGTAGAGGTTTTTATTTGGCTCAAAACAATTTGGCTTCAAAATAAGTGCACATAAAAAGAATTCAAACGCCCTAGCATATTAGCGTTTACTACCTACCTTCTTAAACTCTCTTTCACGCTTGCATAGCTTGAAGACATTATTTTTTGTGCAGGGAATTAAGGAAATAAGTAATTGCATGTAGCAGAAGCAGGTAACTAAATAAAATCTTAGTATTAGGTACAGTCGAAGAAATTGAATGTTTACCAGGTGGACAAACTTTCACCATTAAGTTCAATATTGAGTATTTATGTCATGCAACTGGCTGGAAACAGTAATAATGCCAATTTTAGAAGTATCTCAACCTACTAAACATCCAATTTCCCTGACTGTACCTTCGCTGATTACCTACGTAAAGTCAAAACAGAAACGGTTCCTAAGAATTCATCTCAAATTAGCTTTATAAATTAATTTGAAACTCCCGCTTCGGTTATCGTATTTGTATAGTATTAGCCGGCTGCTCTAGGTCAACTGTAAACTCCTTAAGTCAAATGAAGGTCCTTTTGGAGTTTGTAATTTGTTAAAACAACAACGGATACCTAAAGCAGAACAATGTGGTAGTTAGGCCAGTAATAAACTATGTTTAATCCGTTTAATCTTGGTTCTGGTTTCGTAACAAGACGTTAGTTTCGTATTTCTTAATTCGATTTCGGTATCTGGATTTTATTGGGAATAAGACCGCTATTTAATAAAATATTTTATTAAAATTTAAGATAGTTACAGCTAGACGACTTTTTATATAAATATGAGGCGTCGTAAGCGTTAAAAGAATTTTGGTAAAGGTACATTTTATCAATTTAAATGCGTTTGCACTATTAGCAGATATTTACGTATCACGCCAATATTTGCCAACAGGGAGCATACAAATCGCTACTAAATAGGCAAAATCATGACCATTTTACGTTTCGTAACTACTTCTTGCATAATTTTGGTTTTAAGTTAAAATGTACATGTTATAATAGTGACAGGTTGCTAGCTTGTCACCAAAAACATACCTTAACCTATTTTTAGTCCACTTTTACGACATCTACAGAAAAAATGGAGTGTTATTATTCTAAAATTAACTCTACATGGGTCTATAAAAACTACTAAAAATTGCTCGAGCCGTACTAAACGCTTTTATACATAAACTAGCTGTGCCCGCGACTCCGTCCGCGTGGAATAATGACTTTGGGTAATTTTCCAATGTTTCTTCGCTCTTATTGGTTGCAGCGTGACGTTATATAGCCTAAGGCATCCCTCGATAAATGGTCCATCCAACACAAAAGTATGTTTTCAATTCGAACCAATAGTTCCTGAGATTAGCGCGTTCAAAGAAACAAACAAACTCTTCAACATAATAATTATTAGTATAGATTTTTTGAATGAAATTGCTTTAAAATTTGATAGATATTATTATTATCCATAAGTATTATTTTACACGTAAAAACTGGGTCCTAAATCCCCAATAAACCATAGAATTCCACATAAAGCCCGACAAATTCTTGGCTTCGTTGTTGTCCTACTAACATACATATGTGTTATATATAGCACGTCGAGCCTCCAAAGCCGAAATATTGCAATCGGGCCTCAGCTGATAGTTTAGAATCCCGGTTAATCGAAGTCTATGTCACAGAGTTTCAGACGTAAATAATTTTCTTGAACGTAAAATTATGTCAGTAAATTTTCCAAAATATTGATCTTCCTCGAAATACTCAACTGAACACAACTGTGTTGTTTAATTACTCTGAAAGAAAGAAAACAAATGTATAGACACAATTTGACTCAGATGAAACACTGTTATTGGTCTAATTTAAAAATAAGCCTTAGACACGGAATTACATACGTATGAAATAAAATAGTTAAATTGTGAGTCAAATGGCACTAAAAGGGCTCATCATGATATTGCGGCAAGGCGCAACGATGATTGTCAGTGTGACCCTTGAGATTTAAAACTAAAAGAAAATTAACATTAAGAACTCACTGTGAAGGCTATCGCTAAAATTTTAAATAACATGAAGGTTCTGCATGATTATATAGAAAATAATTATGTCTGTACCTTTTATTTTTTCCTTTTATTGTATCTGCAATCCTACCGGCAGACTATTTTTCTAGTCCAGATTGGACCACCAGCTTTATTAACTCAGGCTGCCAAACTGAAAATCTCCACACATTTCAGGTTATCCAATATTAAAATATAACATAAACATCGCTGCCTATATCACAGCAGACAGCAACAAACTGCCATAAACTTCTATTTCGACGTACTCGCTTTATCCACATTCATCACTCTCGTTCTACACGTAGGTTTCCGGTGCCCCATTGACAAATACATTAGCTGACCTGGATCTCAGACTACGTTAGTTATTGAATGGTACGTTTGTTTATTGGATTTGCCGGGTTTGTTTATTGCGTTACCGCGCCGTCACGTTTGACAGTAATGCATGGTCACTAATTGATGTGCGGTCGACGTGACAGAATTGCCTATGACAGGGAATACTTGCGTTAAACCTATATTCTTGTTTGGAGTTTGATTAAAATACCTATCAACATTAAAGTAAGATGTGACTAAAGAGGTTGAGGTATATTGGTAGGCGATTGGCTAGCGGCCTGTCACTTTTAAACTTGCTCCGTTTTGTTCCAGGGTTTAGTGTAGGATCCTGATTGGTCTTTGGATTGGAAACGCATTTGCAATCTGTTTGATTGAGCGTATGTTCATGATTAACCTGTTAATTACTAAAAATGGGCCCAAAAATGTGAAAGTTCTTGTGGTTTTGTTTTCTGCGCAGTGTTGTGTTCTACCTAGCCCCTTTAGAAGCAGACCTGATGGTAAAAATAATATCATATTTAATTTACCTTTCAGTAAAGTGACATACCTTTCTCCTTTTTGATGACCTTAAGTTTTTGACACTTTGTCATTAAATGTATAATTGTTTATTCTAGGATATTTGATTTGAATAAAGGCTATATTTAGACTAAATTTTTTAATAGCTTCGTTAATTAAATAAATCTTGTAAACAACCCCAGTCAAAGTAACTAAATAGTCATAGGATATCCCCCGACGTGTATAAAATTAGTGCGTTACCATTATTTACGAATAAGTACATTAATTTTTTTTAAAAAGAATGCTCCATTTATAAGCATAAACTAATGTATTTAGTTTCAGTTCTATTGAAATGCTTGTATTGAATCGCTAGAGGTAGACGTTACGTCGATTACCGATCCGGCTTATGTTTGGAGCCAGCGGACCGCTTACTGATACCGATTCGGCTGTAAACCGATCAAGAGAAATCATTTCAAACACTGAAACAGATACCAATTTAGGTAATGATAGTTAATTTTAGCAACCTATCACTTTATTACATCTTAATAATTTGAAACTCAAAAATATGCGAGAAGTTGCTACGATGCAATAAATAATAGTGGTCCTACGCGTGATGCTAAGTCACTATGTTCCGCTAGAAGTCTATCAGTCCTACAGTGTTCCTTTACGACATTATCCGTATAATCTGGTATAATTCTAGATAATACGTGAATTAAGCCGACATGGAGGAGACTTAATCCCAGGAACCGTAATCGAGAAGGTTGGAGTGACAAATGAAATATTGATGAGTAATAGGTATACGCGTAATTAGGCAGATTGAACTAAGAGAGAATACGTTGAATAATAGTTGTGGACTTGCAGAGGCTGTTCGGATTGCTACCACTATCGTACCCGTTTAGGGATTATGCAATGCAAGCGCGGGCAGTGATTTATGTTATGTATATGATATATGAATATATGATAAAAACGGTGATGTTTTTACGTTTTGTAGGAAAAAATACTGTTAACCTACGACTAAGAACAAAGACTACGAAGCGACTAAGGAAATAGATTAAGGTATATTTTAGGCACAGACCAGCAACCTGTCACTATATTTATCTCTTAACATGAAACCTAAAAATAATACTAGAATTGGCTACAAAATGTCTAAGTCACGGTTCTATTTATGTTGCATTATACGTGATCTGCTTACTACAATTGCGAATACAGCCGTATTGTCTGTATGGTATAATCTAAACCTTGAAACTGAAAAAAAAACGTTACAAAAAGAATACTCAAATATATCCAAATGTTCATGTGAACCTTCAACAAGACAGAATTATTGTACTACAGCGATTGAATAACGACCTTTTTAAAAGTTTTATGAAATTACTGAAGCGTGTTGTGATTGCAAACACTTTCTTGGAAGGGACAAGCGAATATTACGAATTTGTTATCTTCTGAAAGAATAAGTCTTTTGTACTGTTAAACAGTATTGAGACTCAGTTTTACGTCTACTTTATTTATGTTTGCTTTGTTTGCAGTACTTAAATAATATTTGGTAGAAGCAATCCAAGGTTTCTTTGATAAAGTTTATTTTCAAAGATTATTTAAACAACGTCTTCATCGTAAACAAAATAAAAAGAATAACAAATAAGACTCACATTGAATCAAACATTTTATAAGAAACACCGCGTTACAATTTAGGAGCGGCAATGGGCCGGTCACGTAGATAAACTTGGGGTTGGAACAAAAATATTTAATTTAAAATAAATACGTGGATTGAAATGGTTTTTATGGTCTTTTGAATTGTTGAAAGTTATTACGTAGTAAGGACTTGGAAGAATTTTGACCAAAAAAATCATACAAGTCACAAGTACTTTGGAATAGGTACTTAAACCACCCCGAGGTAACGTAAGCCTTTTTATTCCACCGTAGTGCTAATATTTGAAAAGTTAAGTCTTGGCCTGAACTGATATAATAAAGCCAATTTACCGCACCTGGTGAATATTAAAACGATGGAAAATCCACTTTTCCTCCTCAATCTCCTATCTCACTCGGCCATGTAGTTGGAAACACGACTTTACTCCCTCTAAACGGGGTCGGAATTTACAATTATTGACAGTGCTGCATAGAATATTGAAGAACCGGTGAAAATGGTGGGGAAATAAAATCTCCGTTATCCAGCTAAGCGATGAATTTCATACCACCGGTTGCCTTTTTAGTTACAACTTAAAATAATGAATAATCATGCATTCTGAAATGCCGTCTGGTTTTATAAGTTTTTGCGGATACGGTGAAAGCGACTTTTATCTTAAATCTTGAAAGTAACGACTAACTTCTTGCATTCGTTTATTAATGAATCTGTAAAAATCTTTAAAAAAAACGTTAAAGAAAGTTTCCACTAAGTAAGCATCTTTAGTTTTTATAACAGCGGCACTTAGAAAGCGTAGAATTCTTATGAACAATGGGTATTTTATTATCCTTTAGTCAATACAAACAATGGGTAGGTACTATCGTAATATGTGTCAGCGAACATAATAATTATGAAGTGGAGATGTGTAAACGGAAATGACTTATTTGATATCTTTATTTTTAACTCCTGTCAAACTTTGTCTTGGTGCTATTTTCAGTGCGATCAAAATCTCTCTAATTAGTTTTAAAGTTCGCCTAATTTCATTCATTACGCGATTTTAATCAGTTTGAATAGCATTTCCTAAATTGACTTTATGTTCTACCCGTTTCTATGCAGATTTCTGATAGTAAACTTTATGTAATCGTTGAGAATGAAATTGGTGAGTGTGATTCAAAAGAGCGACTTTTTATGAAGACTAAATCGATACCTCCTACGTATACTGGTACAAGTGCAAAATGACAA
>BHDV01050329.1:46444-68785 GCA_005406045.1 Adoxophyes honmai | reverse complement strand
GGTACGTAAAATTTCGTTACGGATTCCATTATCACCCTGTATTTATGAACTCGACTGTAGCATAAATGCTGCCTGGAGCATACTCAAACCTATTTCCTTAGAAGCCTCTTACGGCATCTACGGAGGAAGTGTATATAAATAGATCAAGTCTATAAGTCTAGTCTACAGGAGCCAATTTCCTAAAAAAAAAAAATTTTACATTGTTTAGTGGCTTCTCTCCAAAACATCGACAATGTTTATGCTCGATACAGGAGGCACAGTACTATTTTAGAATTGCGAAAAGCAAGCAAAACTGGGAAAAGTATTATAATAGTCTGAAATTAAAAAATAAACATTACATGCGAATTTCGAATGTGTTTCATGAAGTTTGTGCTTAAACTAATATATAGCTTTATTACAATTAAGATTGTTCTCTTGAGTTTATTGCCATTTCTTGAGATACTGAACTTATTATTATGAATATTTTAAAAGGAATTGTTCAAATTATGAGAGAAGTGGGTTTAAAATAACACTTCTCTATTTCTTCTACGGATGCTGGATGTCGTAAGAGGCGACTAAAGAAAAAGGTTTAAGAATTTTGGGCGACAGGCTAGCAACCTGCCACTAGCATAATTCTTACATACACATACATACATATTCTCACGCCAGTATTCTCAAGAGGGGTAGGAAGAGCGCATGAATTAAAAAATCCAGTGGGGTGACCGCACCGGTAATGGACATAGAACCAGTAATGGACAATGACTCTTATTTACTACTCACTAAGGAAAAGTCATTTGTTTGACAACAATCAATTCACAACTCTATGGTCTTTAAATTATGAATGAAGTGTCCATCACTGGTGCTTGTCAACTTAAACCGTCCATAACTGGTGCCGCCACCCTGCCACGTTTAGCAATTTGAGGGAACTAGATAGTCAAACGTGATAATTGATAATGAAGTGACAGGTTGCTAGCCCATCGCCCACAATACACTTTACTAACCCTTTCCCAGAGTCGCCTCTTACTACACCCACGGGACGAAAGGGGGAGGTGCTATTCTCACCCGGCACCACACGGAACATAATTCTTAACATCTAAAAAATATCCTACTGGTGGCTACGAAACGTGAAATAGTTTAGTAGGTATACGTGGATTAGATATTAAAGGTTTTATTTATGTAGTAGCGATTCGTGTGCTCTGCCTACCCTATTTGGGAATGCAGGCGTGATGTATGCAATTCGACGGACGTTGCCAGACACGCAAATTTCCGGCATCAACAGTTTGACAAATAAATAAATGTATTTTTTTAATTGGTTAGATGTTTTTGCAGTTGTCGTTAAGGCAGAAAACATTGACTTTTTGCTAGCTGAATTTAGCTTTAGCCAATTAGTGAACACCAATTAGCTAAAAGCAACCAGATACGATTGCGTTGTCCAATTACTAAAATAACGTGACCAAATTGAAAATTTTGTTACCGGGTTATTCAAAGCTACGGGTACAGTCGCGAACCGGGGTTGTTAAGCCACACACCAATATTTGTAACTTGGTCGTGTAATAACTAATCCAATAGCTAACATCTAGTCGGTCACATCGGTCATTGATTACACGTCTAAATTGCGAACAGTGGCAAGTGGCTAAACAATCCTGGTAAGTAATCCTGGTTCGCGACTGTACAAAGTAGCCATTTCAGGACAATAGGTTATGAGTAAAAACCGGCCAATCGCTAGTCGGACTCGCAAATAAAGGGTTCCGTACATTGGCTAGGTAAATGAGAGGTAAATTTTTACCACATTTTACCATTTTGAGAGTGTCTCTCGTGCAAACTATTCACTTTAAAAATTTCAAAATCAGTTTTGAAGACCTATCCGGGTCATTGTCATAACCCTAAAAAAACATGTCCATTTGTAATTATATAAGACATTTTTAATAATTGCATTCAATTTACATCATAACTATAAAGTACAGCAAACGTACTAGACTATACTATATCATATTTTCTATAAATGTAATTATTTGTTTTGTTTATCACCACAAATGTAACTGAAAGTCCACTTCGGTGGACTGTCCGGATTCCACCTGTTAATAGAATGTGGCTTTAAAAAAATACATCTCTTTTATTATTGTACAAAAATGCCATTTTTTCCTAATCAATGTATGATTTCCATTTAACATTATTAGGATTTAAAAAATTAGATGGAAATAAAACACATTTTTTGCATCATTGAATCTTGTCACAACATTTTTTGTCTTTTTGGTGGACATTACTTTAAATTCTAGAAAAATTAGGGAAAAGTCAAATGAATAGACCGGGACATATAATTTAACTCATTCACTATCGTACTATCCCTGTTAGCAGCCATTTTGCCGTGACTTGTGCGCAGCAGACGATATTGTTGTGTTAACAAGAATATTTGGTGGTGTCAATGTTGAATTGTCTTTCCGGTTACTGCTGTATTTTGTAAGTACATCGCTATAAATCCACCAAACGTTTTTAATAATTAGTTAAGCATTCAAACATTGTAAATATGCCTTGCCTCTTGAATAATCCTTTAAATGGCTGGTGTTGTGAATGATATTGCGGAGAAAGTCCATTCGGTGGACGTCTTTTTGGTGGACTTTTTGTAAACCCAAACGATAAATGACTGTATTTTGATTGATTTCTTGTAATTTGGTTTAATTTTTTATTATAACTTTAAAAACTAGCTTCTGATTCCTTTTTTGTTTTATCCGTAAATGACTAGTGACTGAATACATGTTTAAATGTAAATTCTGTAAACGTAAAAAAAAACTGTAGAAGATTTAAAAAAAACATACAAAATAAGCTTTGGAGGAAAAATGGAATGATGCACGACGATGCAGAAAAAAAAACAATATACAAAAAGAAACTTAAAAGTACATCGCACGCAAAATACTGCCTTCGATTCTAGTTATTTTAGTACCATGAAATGGGTGAACGTATTGCAGTGAAAAACAGAAGAATGTTGAAAGCAAAGAAACTTACTTACTTAGAATGAAGTTGATGACTTCAGAATGCAGCAACCATTAAAAATTAGTGAGTGCAGTCTGTTTGTTGATTGAAAAAAATGTTCATAAAAGTATACAATTTTTGGACGTATATTCTGAAAGTTTGGATACGTCAACGTTAAAACAAGGAAGAGCCACCAAACCCCCACTTTCATACATACTTCTTGAAGACTTGAAGGCTTCCTAGTCTTCGGAGGACGAAGGCATATTTGGTCCACCGAAAAGAATTGTCATTTCGGTAGACAGACACAAAATATTTTTTATATACTTTTTGAATGTATTTACGTGTCTGATTGTTCATGATTATGAGAATATATCATGAACGTTATTTTTGTTTAACATGTTTACAGTTTTTGATTTGTTTATTTATTATTAATTAACATAATTAGTCCACTTGGTGGACATATTAGTCTTTTTGGTGGAACCAAAATATCGTTATTTCGTTTTAAATCGTTTTTTTCGAATAATTGATCTCTGAATGATACTCAGTTCTGTTGCAAGTTAGAGTAAGAGTCGTAATATACCTTTGATTTTTATAAATCACGTGTTTCATTTTTTAGCGAAAAAAATTGCCAGGCTTGACAATGACCCATCCATAAATACCTCACACGTAAGTACGTGCTTGGTATTGTCTTTTTTTTTGTATTCAGCTCTAAGTATGTATGTATGTAACTCTTTATTGTACAAAATAAACATGACAAATTTATACAAGTATGGGGAGGAGAACCCCCAAGATCTATTTGTTTCTTTAGAATACTAAGTTTCAGAAAAAAATGTTTGAGATATACAAACGGACAGACATACAGACGTAACGAATCTATAAGGGTAATCTTTTACGTAAGACGTAGCTACAAACTTATTGTCTTATAGTATCTGGGCCAACACAGACAAATTGATCCGGTTTCCCGTCGAAGTAATTCATAGATAGAATGAATTGCCCTCGAGAAGCGAGCAAGGAGCCCTGTGGAAACAATGATACGAAGTTGAACTCATTCATGCGTTAATTTGGTTGTAAGCTTACAAGTAATATTTTAATTAAGCCACTGAAATCATTAGGATTGGTATTATGTAAAGTCAAACCATTTGATTCCTGACTCAATGCAGTACAGTCGAGTTCATTAATATATGAGCAAAACTGAGGGTCAAAAATATCTGTACACCTTTATGACATTGACGATAAGGTGCAAAAGTTTACATATTGGGCATTTGTCTGCTCATATATTTATGAACTCGACTGTACATATATTGTTACAGTAAACGTAATAAAGATTTCGTTTTTAGAACAATGTACTTGTACCGTCATTACATTACATATTACGTTCACTGTAATAGGTCGTATGGTGGATCATGAATCAATTGATTCGATAATATAGTATAAATAATTACAGTCATGAATACAGACGCCTGTATTCTCGTAAGGAGTAGGTAGAGCACATTGTTGAAACGCTACATTGTCAAAATGATGACTTTTCACGTTTCAGCCATTTCAAGCATAACTTTAGATTTGAACATTTATGAATCAGGTGTACCTATCTAAAAGTGACATGATGCTAATCAATCGCCTAAAGTATACCTTAATCTATTTTCTTCGTCGCTTCTTGCAACATTCAAAGATGAAATCGCCAGGTGTTGAAGCTTTTTAAAGGCCCAAGTTCCTAAAAGCAAAATTCTGCATTTAATGGCGCCCAAAGTGGGACTGTAATAATCACAACACATTTAACCTTAGTGACAATTCCAAGTCAACTCGCCAACTAACAAAATCTCTTACAGTCAAGTCGTGTGATTTCCCCAGAATATCATTTGGCATAAATATGTAACAGCCGATGTCCCTTCGGCACTTCTTTACGAGTTATAATCAAAATCTTTCATCAAGGACGGACGGGACGGAATCAAAGCAAAACCGCTTACAGTCCTCGAAACGGTTGAATGGAATCGTCTTACTCTATTCTTATACCCAAGATTTTTCTACTTACTCTGAATCCAAATTACCTGATTGTACCACGATTCCGAATACTGTTTCAGTTGAAGCATAAATTTTTTGTGTCCATATCGAAGTGAGAATTGATTGATTCGTACGCGATATGAATCCGGTTAGATTATATCGTAATAGAATATCAGTATGTTTTTTCATGGACTTTGGGAACGATAGGGTCCAGTCGATCACTATTTCTGGGATCATCAATCAGGGTCGGCTTTCTTATGTCTAAGGGTTTGCGGGCATTTTCGTTTCTTCCGTTTTAAGTGTATTAGCTATTGCCCGCAACTCTGTCTGTGTACAATTTTATCGCTATTCCACGGGATCTAAGTGTGTATTTTTCCGAGTTAAAAAAATCTCCTATCCTGTCCTGTTTGGTGTCGGGATAGAATAACACTTCTCCATTTCTTCCATGGATGTCGTAAGAGGCGACTAAGGAAATAGGATTACGTATGCTCTAGGCGACAGGCGAGCAACCTGACACTATACTACCTCGTCCATGACGTCCATCTGTTTTCAAACCTAAAATGATGCTTTTCCATGTCTCGTTTTTTCTATGTCATGTTTCGCATGCTCTACTCATCCCATTTGGGAACATAGGCGTAATTGTATGTATGTATGTATACATAAACACCTAAAACAACGTATTTTTACCTACACGAAACTACACAAAAAAATACTTTTAAAATATTTTAGATTAAAAATTAGTTAAAAATATGTTAGAGACATATTGATTGCTAACCTATCGAGAAAAATATTCTTTAACTTATTTTATTAGCAGCTTCTGACATAATTTAAGAAGAAATGTGCAATACTAAACCAGACTCCACACGAGAGGCTTTATAGTATTCCTTAATTGCCTGGATGTCCACAACTTTGACAACATAATATCACTTTCCTAGAAACTTTTCGCCAGATCATAATAGGGCCGTTCTTCAGCCGTACGATTTTTCGTGTTCTCAAGTTCAAGTGCTTGTGAAATCTAAATTTTAACAGATAACCTTTTAAAAAAATTACCTTACGTAATTCACACTTTATTCTGCTCAAAATAAGTCTAACAATAGTATATTCTTATTATTAAATGCGCGAAACAAAAATCTAAAGTCAGTGGAGTCCATATTTTCGCCTTGTCCCACCTCCAAAATTTGTTAGTTGATGACATATACTTCGAAAACTAAACGCGAAAACTATAAGTTTTTGTTGTTCACAGCAAGCCAATTACATGATAAATTGAATCCTATTGCCTAAATAATTATTTTTACGTTAGTTTATTTTTAAAGCCACTTTTAAAAAGTGTCCCGAGTTTTGCGTCTTAACCAAATTCGGCCATAAAACGCGTCGTACTGCTCAAACGCATACTCCGAGAGACATCCTCGATACGTTCCTAGAAAGAGTCTGTCACGCCGCGACGGCTAAACAGTGTGAATCTGTGATTTATTGTGTCGTAACCGAATCACGAAGGAAAGAAAACAACACGAATTTTTTGTCACAGTTAAAAGTGATTACCATATTATTTTTTTCTCGCATGTTTTGTTAATATATTTAACTCAGATTATTTTGACATATTAAACAGTGTTATAACTACTTACAAAAAAAATATTGAGTTTTTATCAATAACCGTTTCGAAGTAATTAATTAAAAACTAAATTGCTCACGTGATTACCGCGACGGTGATTACCGTAATTTGAGTGATCTCCGCGGTTTTATAGACGTGGTAATAACTATATTGGTCATTTATTGAGTTATCACTGTAAAATATATAAGTTTTAAATAATGCTTCCCTTGATTAAGAATATTACTCTGTGCAACACAAAAAAATATATACCTAATAAAAAAATAATAATTTCACGTTTCTTTTTTTTATCAATGGTTATCATTAATTAAAATTATTATACTATTACTTAAGATGTTTATAATTCAAGGCTATAAATGTATAGCATAAAAAGTCTAGTGATATCTATCAATAAACATGATTTCATGCCAATATTGTTTGCTTGGGTGATTACCGAATTATATGAAAAAAGAAAATTTAATTATCTCGATAATTATAAGGTTTAAAGTGATGCCTCTTTTTGCAAAACGTTTGAAATGTGAAGCATTATTCGATTTATTCATAAAAACACACATTAACATAAAATGAAATTATGCCTCGGAGTGTCACGCAAAACTGCTTTGGTCGTGGAATGACCCAATAGTTAATTCCATATAAAGCCATCCATAAGTGATAAAGAAAGTTCGCCCGAAAACATTACCCTTAGCGACGTAATATATCAAATGATCGTGTTTGATAGTCTCTTCAACATCAAACGTTTGATTACGCGATCGACTTGATCAAAAGCGTATCTCAGATCAACTTATTACTTAATGAGGGTATCCGACTCGTATCGTAATTATTAATGCAGGTTCAATTATCGGAAGGAAATCAAATTATTGGTATACAAATTGAATAGGAAATGTTTGGTAAATTGGGTTGGTTTTTACTTGAAATGCTTAACTAACTTATTGTGAAAGAAACTCTTTACACGATACTTTTTGAACTTGTGTTATACAGGTATAGAGATAAAACTCACAGTGTTACGCCTAAAATATATGTTGGAATAAAACGTATACACTTGGGGATTTTAATATCTAGATTAGCTAGTCGTTAAGAGTAATGTTTTTAGGGTCGATTTCCACTAACAATGATACATACAAGGTGAAATCAAAATGGAGATCTATACAAAATACGTGTTACTTATTTGGCTAATGCTGGACAATGAAAAGCATTTGTTCATACATACATACATACATATTCTCACGCCTGTATTCCCAGTGCCACGTTTAGCAATTTCAGGGTAACCAGATGGTTAAACGTGATATTGCAGTGACAGGTTGCTAGCCCATCGCCCGCAACACACTAACCCTTTCCCAGAGTCGACTCTTACGACACCCACGGGAAGAAAGGGGGAGGTGCCGCCACACAGGCCAAAGCATTTGTTCAATTGTTTTAATTAATGTTATGAAATTTGAAGTATCCATAAATTGAGGTCGTGATTTCTTACGAAACTTAGTAGGAAAATTTTAAATTTCACTTGGCAAATGTATTTTGTTCATAAAACACATGTTTTGTATCGCCAATTTCATTTACAGGTAAATACAGGCTTTACATATAACTTTAAAACTTGCCAAACATATATTATTTGAAATATATTTAAGTGACTGTAACAATTCCTCATATTTTACAGAAAATGTGCTTGTAATAATTCATCTCCTCTTGCTCGAATTAATTAAATTCTATCTCAAGAATTTTCGTAGGTTCGAAACGCTTGGCTTTCGTTTTCTAGACAGAAAACTTTTTTAATTTACTAGTTGCCAGTTCCGTTCAATCAATAACTACAAAAATTTATGACGCTACTTTCACGACATTTTTGCCTGATTATAATTTCACTAATAGGAAGCTACATAGGTTATTGCTGACTGGCGCGTTATTTTTAACTCTTACGTTAAAAAAAGAGAAAAACGGATGATGACAGAGATAGTATGAGTATGAGATCAGTTTTCGGTTACTTTAAGTGGTAATATGTTGCCAACTCAGAAATCTTAGGTGTAATGCCTCATATGACAGTAATTTGTTCAGATAGCGCGGCTAAGTTTAATTATAAATTACCACTAAGTTAAGAGAACTTCGCTGGATCCTCTTTACTTAGTATAACATATTTATCTTAAATTCAAGCCGGCAGATAACACCGTTACAAGTATCAAGAAGGCGTCAGACCCTTGTTCCCGGTAAAGTGTTGTCGTAACTTCCGGACAGAATTTACACGTCCACTGTAATTATCACTATTTCTATGATAACGGTGGCAAATAATCATAATGTGCACGTTTAAATTTTTGAACAGAATAGGTAATTTTGTCTCTCTTAGACTACCTAACCTAGCGTGAGTGTGCTCTGTTGTTTTTCTCAAAATCGTTTCTTGTGGCGTACTTTTACCAAACACATTTTTTTTTTCAAGCTTATTCTTACAGTTTTAGCATTTTCCCTCCAATAATGATTGATATAGAAACAGTGATCACGCGGGGCTCCTATTCCAGCGTGATTGATGCCTTCAGGTCGATAAAAGCTTAACATAACCTAAACCTACGTATGTTTTATGTTGACATAAGTTAGGAAAATAATGAGAAACTTTAGGTTCTGTATTATTTAAGTTTCAGTTAAAAAAAACTTAGTAAAAAAAAAACAATTATGAAAAGTTTTGGTGTTATTAAATACTAACTTAAAAATATAAATTAACATAAAACATGTAAACAAAACTCATGTCACTGTCTAAATTAAAAATACCGCAAAAAAAAAAAACACTTGAACATCTATCATTTCTTTCTGATACTTATGGCAATATTGCAACATGTTGACAATGAAATTACCCTACCATTAGTGTCCGACCGAAGGTACAATTTTGGCCGAAGCCGAAGCCGAAGCCGATTAATCGGCTTTCATGAAAACCTTCGGCCGAAGCCGAAGCCGAAGAAATGTGTTGACCCAAAGAAATGAGAGAATTTGCTAATAGTAAAAAAACAGCAGTAAATTTTCTGCAGTTTTCGCTTCGAAATCAAGTGTGACTATGTTGTTATGTTATGTTTTGTCAGTTATTTATAAGAATAACTGCAAGCAATGCGATCGGGTCGGCGAAATGCTGTTTTGCTAAGCGCTGCGCACTATCCGTCTCGCTCTGGCATCGCTCGTTCAATTTCAAATCACAATTTGCAAACCTTCGGCTTCGGCCAAAGCTTCGGTCAAATTTTGGCCGAAGCCGAAGGTTTGGCCGAAGGTGGATTTTTTGGCCGAAGGTGGCCGAAGCCGAAGCCGAAGCCGAAGCTTCGGTCGGACACTACCTACCATCTGCTAATCCATATTAATTTGAAATTACAACGCATTTTTGAAATGCATAATTGCAACAGTTAAATATTGTAAACACATTGTCTGTAGTCAACGCATATCTACACTTTTTTACACACTGGCTAAACTCATAACTACATTTTTTACACTTTTTATCTATCCGCTTTAAGGATCGTTCAAACGGCGCAATTTTCGACAAACTAATAAAACCCAAACGTGAAAACAAATCTTCGGGATTGTCTGTACGAGATCCAAACGTGTTATTTTACCTCAGAGGGATCGGTGATTGGAAAATAATAACAACACGAAATGATATCTTTCGCTTGGGACGTTAAATGTTATAGGAAATGTAATGTTTAGCGGCTTAACCTTTATCCTAATTGGTTTGAATCATAAGATTATATTCCTTCTTGAAGTTTAATATTAAATGTTATTTTAAACCCTTCACCACACGGAATCTCAAGTGTACGTCATAATAATTATCAATTCTATAACACCTTACTATTTTATTCGTTTCCATTAATTAAGTGTAGTTATTAAAGTTGTTTTGTAAGGAAACTAACCTCAAAGGCTTCGCAAAATATCTTAAACCTCAAATTTTTTCTACAATGTTTCAAAAGAAAACTAAAATTCTAGTTTAATCGAATCAGTACGGATCGAAGAACACAAAGACCTATCTGAAACTGGAATAAAAACTTACGAAATAAATCTCTTTGTCGTCTTTGAGAGCCGCTGCAAAGTGATACTTTTCGAACGCTGACAAACGCTTTTATACCGTTTCCGATCAAGTTGAAATACTTCGCAGAAGTACCTACTTAACATCAGTTTGTTCTTTACAAAAACATACTTGGCCTGTTGCAAATTCTTTTGACTTCATATTCAATGGAACCATTAATATTTTTTTCTTTCTTGTACCTTAAAAATACTTACCTACAACTGTATTTTGTTGTAAAGTTGGTCAAACGGTAATGTACGGTCGGACGAGAATGTATAAATGTGTATGAAGCAAAAGAGGAGACCGTAGCAAGTAGACCAAGTGATCCCTGCGAGAAAGAAGCGTGAATGTATTATTATGTAACTGTTTAGAACAGTAACATTACCTGACAGTAATTTGATACAGAAAAAAATGTGAAACCTATCTAAAAATGCTTCAGATAATGCCTTAGGTCCCCTCCTCTTCCTCCTTGCGTCGTTTTCCTCAGTGCTGAGGGTCGTGGTAATTTTGCCGGAACAGCCTCTCCCTTATAATGTGCCGCCACCTGCCCCTATCAGTTGCTTAATTCCTTAGGTAATAAGTAAAAAATAATTACTTAATATGCATGCAATAAAATAGAAAATGAACAATTCCGTGCTAACTCACGGTGATGTTGCGGCAAGCCACGATTTCAGTGCAACCCTGGGAACTTAAAACTAAAAAAAATAACGAATTTTGCAGCTTTCGTATGTAACTTTTGTTTAGTTGAAACTAGCCTTAGTAGGTTATTCGTCCGGTCACGGTCCGGTAGTGGACAATCTCGGAATGTTTCGCCGGCCGCCGTTTCTCGCGAACGTGACAATAATGATGAAGGACGTATACTGGAGGCGCAATAACTCAAAACGTCGAACTTTGGCGGCGTTTCTGGAAATAGTTTCACGCCCAAAAGACAGGGGTAGAGTGGAGAATACCACTCTAATTAATTTTGTAGAGTAGTTGAGAGTTTTATCGAGTGACAACTTAGGGTTTAGAATATCACCTCTCTATTTGCCGTGGATGTCGTATGAGGCGACTAAGCATTTAGGTTAAAGTATACTTTAGGCGATAGGCTAGCGACCTGTTACTCTTATCTCAAGACCTAAAATTATCCTAGAAGGTTGCTGCGAAACTTGAAATAATTAAAGTTTTGACTATGTAGCGATTTGTGCGTTCTGCCTACGCCAATTTATTGATGTATTCTTAAACATTATTATTTCAATTCCGGATGTACCGTTCCGGATCCTTTTGCCGGATATTCGGTGTCGGTAAAATTGATAAATAAAACATACGTAATTTATTATTCTGGGAACAAAATTATATTCCAGGCGCGGAAACGTCTCCTCATAAAATGTTATTCAAAATAGTTAGCGAAGCCAAATGTTAATACTGTTATACTCAGTGTGGTGTCCCTGTATGATGTCGACATTTAAGACAATTGTCTCTTTTTTTCTTCCGTGGGTAAGAGGAGGTTTAGTTAGGTATACTTTAGGTGACAGGCAAGCTGCTACTGTTATACCTCATTAATCAAACTCAAGAAGTGCGTTAAGCAATCCCAATGATAAAAAAACGCTATTTTTCTGATAATTATTTTACTCGCGAGGACAGGGTCTTCTTAAAAGATACCATTCAGGTTTGGTTGATTAGTAACCCGGTCATTACGTAGGAATTAAAGGCAAAGAAATGCAAATGAACCGAGAAAGCTGAATTTTTGATATGACGTAGAGAATGCCCATAAAAGCTTAACTTGAAATTGTCGACCAAGATTTCCTATGTGGGTTTTCCGCCATCTTGAAAAAAAGGTTAAGATTGGTTTTTTGACAATAACTCGGCTATCCGACGAGATACGATAATTCTGTCAAGAAGTTTTTTTTAGCTCTATTTATGCTCTATAACTTATGCGTAAAACATTTTTGCTTTACATACATAGTTATTGAGATATCGATCGAAAAAGACGAAAATGGTTTTTGGCCGATATCTCGATAACGATGCATGTTACGCAAAAATGTTTTGTACATAAATTATAGAGCATAAAAAGAGCCACAAAAAACTCCTGGACGGAGTTCTTAAAAAAAACCAATCTTAACCTTTTTTTCAAGATGGCGGAAAACCCACATAGGAAATCTTGGTCGACAATTTCAAGTTAAGCTTTTTTGGGCATCCCCCACATCATACCAAAAATTTAGCTTTCTGGGTTCATTTTTTTTTCAAAATGTATAAAATTACTGCACTATATGACGACCAATCAGGTCAAATCGCTGCCACCGCGCGCCGTCGGCTTGCCGACTGGACGCACTGAACAAAAAAATTCAATTGCCTTGGCTGGCCACTTTGTGGACCGTGGGAGATTGCAATTTTTGTCAAAAAATTCAATAAAAAACCAAATTGTAAATCTGAATATGATCGAAAAGTTTTAACTTAGCAATTTTAATGATATTTGTCACCAAAAAGTAGAAAATAGCCAAAAAAACAAAGTTCATATCTTAATATGGTTTTCGGTCGATATCTCGATAACGATGCATGTTACGCAAAATGTATCAGTGCATAAAAAGAGCCACAAAAAACTCCTGGACGGAATTATCGTATCTCGTCGGATAGCTGAGTTATTGTCAAAAAACCAATCTTAACCTTTTTTCAAGATGGCGGAAAACCCACATAGGAAATCTTGGTCGACAATTTCAAGTTAAGCTTTTATGGGCATTCTCTACCTCATATCAAAAATTCAGCTTTCTCGGTTCATTTGCATTTCAAAATGTGTATAATTCCTGTACTATAGTGAATGTGTGAAAAACTCCAAAGATCTCTCTCCAGGCAGATGTTATGCCTGGGGACCGGAGTCCGCAGAGAGGAAGTTGGAAGTTGTATTTTATGCAACCGTTCGTCGAAACTTCGTTAGCGCGATGTAGGCTCTTTTAGTTCGGCTATTCGACGCATGTGGCGCTGGGGCGCTACAGACCCTTAGTAACAGAGTCCCATTTTTTTTGGGATCTTAATTATACAGCTATCCTGATTGATCTAACCTAGGCACTAATCTCTCCACGCAAACCCTAACCTTCGCGTTAAACGCCAAATGTT
Source organism: Adoxophyes honmai (assembly GCA_005406045.1). Classification (NCBI taxonomy): domain Eukaryota; kingdom Metazoa; phylum Arthropoda; class Insecta; order Lepidoptera; family Tortricidae; genus Adoxophyes; species Adoxophyes honmai. The sequence goes on along the minus strand of BHDV01050329.1, from coordinate 55,130 downwards.
TGTTTGCCTATCCTCATTAAACACCCTATTCATTAATCTCAAATCAAACTATTTGATTACACCAACTCGCTAGTTTACTGTTAGTTTTAGCCTAAATCAAAGGATCTGATTAAAATGTAAATAGCTTTGCTGGAGATCTACTGAACTTACTGACCATACAAACATACCATCGCGAACCGAGATTGTTGAGCCACTTGCTACTCTTCGCAATTTAGACGTGTAATCAATGACCGATGTGACCGACAGATGTTAGCTATTGGACTAGTATTACACGACCAAGTTACAAACATTGGTAAGTAGCTCAACAAATCTTTGATCGCGACTGTACTTACATCACGCCTGTATTCTCAATTGGGGTAGCGCTAAATAGACAAAATATGACTATTTCACGTTTGGTGGTCATTTCTTGCATATAGTGACAGGTTGCTAGCCCATCACCTAAAATATACCTTCACCTCCTTAGTCGCCGTTTCCGTAGTAAGAGCGACTTCCACGGAAGAAATGGAGTGGCGTTTTTCCAACCCGCAATAGGCAACAGGGTAACAACCTGTCATTATTGTGCTTCTTCCGTCTGCGTTCAAACCTAAACTTAAGCTAGAAGTGACGTAGTGTGAAATGATCATGGTTTTGTCTATGTCATGTTTCGTGTTCTCTGCCTACCCCAGTTGGGAATACAGGCATTATTGTACGTATGTATGAGGGCCAATCAACTATTTTGTGATATTACTGTCCCGTAAGTCAGGGGACAACTGTGATAGAGTTGCTTAGAAAAAGGTTGTAATTTAGGTCCCGTTTTACGAGTATGCTCGGGAGATGCGCCATAAAGAAATGCTTTTGTAACTGTAAAACAATCTTAAGTTAATGCGGACTATATCCATAAAAATCACAATTTTACTCGGTGACTCAGGAGACGTCACCATGGCAACCAAGGACATGAAATTGTTGATCGACCCATGAATACTTATGAAGCTTATTTTCGGGGTAACTTACACTCCGTATGGGCTGGATAATATCCTTTACCCGGCCTCCTCTCCCACAGGCCCAACAGGCCTCCTCTCAGTATGAGAGGGGTTTAGACTAACAGTTCCCTCGCCGGTCCAATTTGAATCCAACTAATGATGAACGCAAGGCACGTTTCCTGGTTTTTGTACCGATCGTGAACGAAGAAAATTGCAATTTAAAACTTTTTAACAAAATTCTATGGAGTTGAATCCGTTCATTAGTTATTCTTTTAAATTGAACATTTTCATTTGTTTTTTTTTTCAGGTAAGCTTCTAGACATGCTAGAGTATGGTACAGAGCAGAATAAATGAAGTAACACACAACAAGACGTAAGTAAATCTGAAGTAATAAATTTAAAAAATAGCTACACCATAATTATGTGGTTTACCACGAGTTTTTGTCGGACTACCAGTACTAACGATTCTACTATTGAAATTTTAAATGAGTATCTTTTGGAAAATTACTAAAGGTACTTTTTATGTAAAACAAATAGTCATGATTTATTATTTCACCTGATATTTTTCCTCAAAACAAAGCAGCCTTTAAAAATAAGTGCGACAGTTTGACGGCAAAGATATTTGTGTTTTAGAAATGAGCGTAAAAAGTTTAAAATAATTTTCATCTTACAACAAGTGTTTGAGTATTCATGTTAGTCATGTATAGTAGAGGCAACGAAACGTGAAATAATCATGGTTTTGTCTTCAGGAGCCCTCCCTATTTGTGAAAAGCCATGATGCACATTACATGATGAAGGTCGGTATGTCTAAATAAAATGTAAAAGAAAACAATACTTCTAAAAGTAAAAAATTGCGATTTACTCGACCAAAATCTGAATATTATTACTGCTTTCTTATAAGTAGATAAATCTTACGGATGAGTGCTCGCTTTAATGAACCCAGAAAAACTTTTAGATATAAAAAGTGTAACAGAAGCATAACCAGCTGTGAAACTTGATTAAACATTTTGTCAGGTTTCTGAGCTGAGTTTAAAGTTTTCCTTGATAAAACCAAACTTTCATTATTGTTCACTGAGTTAAGATAGAACACTTTTTCCTTCACAAAGTAAGCTGCTATCTAAGCCAAATAATCCAATCAGTGTATCAAATTAAATCATTTGGAAACTTTATTACTTTTTTTACGATAGAAATTATGATGTTTAGTTTTCACTGTTACCTACTTTGTCCAAATTGAATCATCGTGAAGAAAAGGTTTAATGGGCAGTAAAATTTATTTTGGCTTTTGCAATAATTTTACTACATTACTGCATTTATTGTGCTACTGACCGTCGCCTGTTCTGTGAATAATGTCACTGTTTACTCTCGTGTAAATAAATTTTTCACATGAAAAAAGCGAGTAAAAGTATATTCCCGTTTGGATAAACCGGCCTCTCGAAAATCAGCTACAGACTTGCTTATGTAACCTAAATAATGATTATACAATTCCTAGACCCAGACTTATTTTCATTTCATACCCTATGAATACATCCTCTTACTTTAATAGAATAAGGGTCAGACAGGCATCTAGATTTGGGTGCGGAACTCAATATAGTATTCCTAGTTTTATAAATAATACTTTCCCCACGTGGAACTTTTACGGAAAGTTTTGGGAAATATGTATAAGTAGAAAGATATCGAATCTTTTAACCTAACTTTTTTTTTTACTTCCAATGCAAAACGAAGGTGGTTGACAATGTCTGTGTATGTTTTTTCCTAGTTAAGCTTGAACCAAAACTTATCAGTATATTTAATGTACTTTTCTAAGGTTGAAACTAAAATGTCGATGCTTTTTATCCTTTAACGTTCGTTAAGTTAATTCATAAAATTAGTTGATATTTTAAATTGTCACGTTGGTGTAATTTCAATTGATAAGTAGTCGTAGTAGTCTGTTAAACTTATAGATGTGCGTCAGATTATGTATCACTTAGCAGTAATTCTAAAATCTAAAAACATTCAAAACACACATAAAATATATCATTTCATTCGCATAATAACTTATCAGTAGATATTCATGCATAAAATACCGTGGCCATCGTCCACTTATTCGAGGAACTAGTACTGTGTTTTGTTTATTATTGTATTTAGTAGTAGTTTCTATTTAAACAGACTCCCATTTTAGCATAATTCCCAGCTTTCCAACAGAATTAATAAAAATCCTCGCCGAATCTCCTCATTCAGCTTTCCACTTGTCAGCGCCGCGATACATGCGATTGATTTTGCCAAAATCTCCATTTTAATTTCCCCGGAGATTTTTAATTTCGATGAATATTGCTTCCAATATTTACTAAGCTATTGCGGGCAACTTCGGGAGTGTGGACAAAGGTTTTTATGGCTCTGGGAATTGGGAAGTCGTGGAATTAAAGGATTTTATTTTATAGTCTAAATCTAAATTACATTCGAACACGGTAGTTTGCCGTATTCGTAGCTAAGGTAAACGTCACTGTGCTCGACACTGACTCAATACATGGCACTAGCAACCTTATGTCATAGTAAGACAGGTGACTGATGGGTGTCATCTACTGGGCGTTGAGGCGTCGAGCATTGTTACATTTACCTTACAGTTACCACAGCTTGACTAAGTGACGACGGTCGACGGGCAGTCTAGGGTAAAGGCGATGTTCGTTGACCGATGTGGCTTAGAGCACGTGTGGCGACCGTACGAGTATTAGGTGAACAATTCAGTTATAGTTGCTACTTAAGTTACGTGATCGGTACATAATTCCTTGCATACAACATGTTCAGTGAGTGAGAGAAAAACGTGATTATTTCGTGGGCGAGTAGCAATCACAATAATATTCTTGTACATGAATTGGAGTTATTGTTCGTTAAGTAGGTACTTCGGGTATGATCTCTTTACTGGTTAGCAATTATGTTGGATTAATTAGAGAATGGAGACAAGGACCACTGAAACAAAACAATGTAGAGTCAACGAGCGAAGAGAAGATACTGTATTATCATTAGTTTATACCAGTAATATGGTTTAGAAAATCTAAGGAATAGTCTTTCATTTAGATCTAAGTATACCTATGAAGAAAAACATTTTTGTTTCCACCGCATTTTGTGCCTCAGCCTTACATTTTTTATAAATTATTATGTTTGTAGTCTGCCTGGTGTCGGGATAGAATAACAACTCTCCATTTATTCCGTGGATGTTACAAAAGGCGACTAAAGAAACAAGTTTAGGTATGCTTAAGGCGACAGGCTAGCAACCTGTCTCTATTCTACCTCTATCTATATCTAAAACTTTACATGAGGTGGTTGCAAAGCGTGAAATAGTCATGGTTTTTTTCCATTATCGTATTTTCGTGTGCTGTGGCTACCTCATTTGGGAACACACGCGTGATTCTATGTGTGTATGATTGTAGCTTCTATAATAACTGAGTTATCGCCAGGATTGTCTGTAATATCAGGTACTACATGAAGAGAGTAACAAATACCATCTTTATTATCAGTTTTGACGAGCCCAGCGTGTATTTGCAAGCTGACATTGCTCTCGAAAAGATCTACTTAAACTATAACAGAGATGCATGCCAGCTAACGAGATTTGCGAAGAGTTGAGCTGGCTGATTTGATCAAACCGAACCTTTTCGAGTAAGCGCCCTTCCAAATATTTTGATTGGCGACTCAGCCAAAGGGGTGCTCGTGATGTGTATTTGAATTGCAATCCTGCTGGCTTTGCTGGAATGCAAGTTTCGTTTAAATAATAGATAGTTCCAAAGAAAAAAAGTTTCAATGAACGGTAAAATCTTTCATTAAGTAGTTACTTGTAAGTACTAAGTGATGTTTGAGGATCTTTTTCGAAAGACGCTCAATCAGAAGAATATCATTTTTTTATTGTTCCTCTAAGTCTCACGCATAGAACCAAAAAGGTAAAACCTATTTTATATAATCACTTCATTTTTGTTTTGATTTGTCATTAATTGATTTACTTATTGTTTAAGCATATTATAAGACATTTACTAATATTTTTGCAAAGTATAAAAAAAATTGATACACGTGTATACAAGCGCCTCAATTAGTAATAATAATAACTAATATTCCGCACTAATTTGTTATTGTTAACTGCAATTCAATCCAAATAATAAGTGTATTTAAACAAATGGAAGGACAATGTTATAACGTGGGTAGTTATTTTGAATGTTTCACCATTAGCAAACCAATGTTCATTGAAAAGCTTGCAGCGCGCTATGGCCACTAACAATGGAATGCAATCGTTGGTAATGATCGTGAAAATTGCTGTCCGTTATACTGTATTTTCCCAATAAATGTACTGAATTACTTCATGGTTGAGCTTTAGATTACACAGCAGATAGTTAACCCATTTCTACCGTGCATGTCGTAGAAAGCGACTAAGCTGATAGATTTAGGTGTGGTTTAGGTGACACGCTGGCAACCTGTCACTATTGAAATTCGTTCATCTATATCTCAACCCAATATTATGCTAAATGTGGCTACGAAACGTGAAATGGTCGTGGTTTTGTCTATGTAGTGTTTCGTGTGCTCTGCCTACCTCATTTAGAATCAACAAACATGAAGAACCTTTTTTCAAAGGCCAGAAAATCAAAATAATGTGACGGCCGCTTTTTTATACCAATTCTATTTTCTATTTATTTTTCCAATGATATCTAATTCTTCGTGTTCCCTTGTCACTCTGGAATAGGTATACAATAGCTATGATGTATGTAATTTAGCATATCTGTTATAGTATACGATCGAACCAATTGCTTCGTGACCCGCAGAACTCTGTCACAATAAACGCAATAAAGTTATCCTTTGTAGAGCAATGCAATATCAACATGACGTTCGTTGTAAAAAGGTTCTATGGTGAGTCAGGAATCTATCGAGTATGCTCTTAATACACCCAATCCCGTAATCTATTTGGGGTACCGTACATAAAAGAAAAAGGACAAAATCACTTTATTGTACCTATGTCTCTCTGTGACACTTATTTTTAGGAACGCGTGAAGATATCAATATGTCATTGAAATTGATGTTGGATATTTGTTTCGATATTTTTCTTACATTTATTCATTTCCATTTCAAGCTCCAGGTCAAGTCCAGCTTCCCCCTAAATATTATTTGATGAGATTACCAGATACCGTATTCATTGGAACCTCCACGTTTCCTTTGCCAATGCTCATACATTTACATAAAAATATTGCAAGCCTTTGTGACACGAAATATCCTGTTTTTCTTTACGAGCGATTTATATTCAAAGAACATGGAAATTTAGTGGACGATTGCAATAGGCATGTAAATAAACTTGATTATAAGAATCTGTTTAGTTGGCACATGGGGTGGAGTTTGGCTGGGCTGTACTATGGAAGTGGACTCACCAAGCATACAGTCTCCGGCGTAGAACGTTAGAACGTGGCAAGATTTTAAGCAGTGGGCGAAGTTCACGCATCCACTTTTTCCATGGAATCTTACCCATCTTACCATCTTCTTCGCATATCACTCCCACTATTTAAAACTTTGCCAAGTTAGATTCCGGGGACTGTACCGCCAGCTTTTCTTGCACTCGACGTGGCTTTGTAAATGGCACAAAACTATGACTTTGGGTTCGTGGAACAAGAACGAACCATTTGTCTTTAGTTTTCGTAAGGATAGCGATATTCATCAGACAGATATCAGTTCTAACAGTATTCATGTGACTTATTTTAGTCGGTATAGCAAAAAAAAAACTCAATGTTAGTGGGTTAATAGATGAAAATAACCAACAATCATTATACTTATATAATTATAGAGGTATAGATTTTCAAAAAACACGATCACGAAAACTTCGTGTCACCTCGTTTCAAGACTGTCCAATCTGCTTCGCAAAAAAAAAGAAACAGAGCCTTCTGCATAACAGCCTATGTAAATATAAATAATGATCCGTTGTGATTATTATTACAAATCGTGTAGTTTTACATCTTCCGGTGAACGTAAAAATATCGTTAGCATCCTTTCCCGATGTTGATTTTAGGCCCGCTTCCGAGATATAAATTTTTGGGTTTACCTTTGAACGTAATCAAATTTTCTATCAAGAAAATCAACAAAGTGGTATCTCGCTTTTAAATATTATACTTTACGATTATACGCTTTATTTATGACTTCATTTTGTGGTATTAATTTTGCTTTAAATTGGAAGAAATTAACTGCTTAAGAGGATAGGAGTCGCACCACCTCTCCATACAAACGTAGTCCCCTGTTTTCTCCGTGAATAATGACGTTAGAGCAATTTTTTTTTGCATTATAATTTGTATCCGTTGTGGCTATGCCCCTATGATTTGCTTTTATCGATTTTCTAAATAAGAAAAAAAAATTAAAATCGAAAAAAGCAAATCATAGGGGCATAGCCACAACAGATTCAAATTTAATAAAAAAAATTTTTTGCTCTAATGTCATTATTCACTGAGAAAACAGGGGACTATGTTTGTATGGAGAAGCGGCGCGACTCCTATCCTCTTAATGCTTTCTTGGATTGCAATTTTCAAAAGATTTTCTACTATCGTGCTATCTCAAAGTAGGTATATACTTAAGCGACGAAGCAAAGTGGATGGAAAATGTCCTAGAGGCCGAAGCCCGAAACGCTGGCTGGATCAGATCTCACAGCAGACCAACTGAACTATTAGATGCAGCTGATCGTAACCGATGGAGACAAACACTTGACAGACTGTAGCGGAGTTACAATCCTCAGCAATGGGAGCTATGATAAAGAGAGAGAAATATGCGACAGGCGAATAACCTGTCATTATGGTACATTTTAAAACCTAAAATTTACTACGATACGAAAAAAATACATCATTCTGTTCATATAACGTTTCGTGTACTCTGCCTATCGCATCTGGGAATCTACTGGTGTGATATTTATAGGTACAGTGTATGCTCAGAAATGTCAGTGCAAAATTTCCAAGTATTTACCCGATTTTTTTTCAAACTTACTACTGCTACTAACCCGCGTATATTATATAATTCTTAACAGACACTTAAGCTTGACTTTCGAGGCTAGCGGCCGATGCGACAGTCGCGCGCGGCTGACGCTCACGACAGTCGTACCTGCCGCGCGTCACTAATAAGCAGTATGAAACTATATGGCGCCACTTCCGAGGTTAGCGGCTTGAGCCGCGCGCGGCTCGCGTCAGTTGCGACAGTCGCGAGCCGCGCGCGATTGTGTTCGGTTGGTCTTTGTGTGACGCGTGATGCGCGGTCAAAAATGGCGAATACTTATTACATTATTTTCTTTGCAAGAAGAAAAAAATCTTATTTATTTGGTAGACCAGCACAATTTTTTCTCATTGGCATCATTTCTGTTCCTGAAAATTGGATCGATTGGACTTCTTTGCTGGAACTGTCTGTCTGTCCGTCTGTCACCATTCTGTATCTCATGAACCGTGACAGCTAGAGAGTTGAAATTTTCACAGATGATGAAATATTATGGTGCCGCTATAACAACAAGTACTAAAACAGAATAAAATATAAAAATAATGGGGGCTTCCAAGCTTCCATACAAAAATCATGTTTTTTTGTTGTTTTTGGTACGGAATCCTTCGTGCGCGAGTCCGACTCGCACTTGGCCGGTTTTTTAATTAGAAGCCATTGAAGATCGCACACAACTGCACTCGACGGACATTCACCACATGCCAGTAGCCGCGCGCGGCTGACGCATCGGCCGCGACCCATGAAAGTCCCAAGCTAGGCATCGGC
>BHDV01050329.1:0-45834 GCA_005406045.1 Adoxophyes honmai | reverse complement strand
CCTTTTATCCTCTTTAATTATAAAATCAACAAATTTTTGATGAATCTCTGCTAGTTTCATTTTGACCATTAATGGGTTAAATCGATACTATAGTTACATTCCAATTTTGAACACCTTCATCCAGACAACAGTCGAAAAAATAAAACAAAATGATTTTAAATTTGGAACACGCGGTCAACGCATGCGGCCCGCCGAGACGCCTGCGACGCCGATGCGCAATTGTTTAAGAATTTCCGTGGATATCGTAAAAGGTGACTAAAGAAATAGTTTTAGCCACGCTTAGGCGACAGGCTAGCAACCTGTCACTATTATATTATCTCTTCCACCTGTTTTCAAACCTACTCAACTCTGTTCAAAAATACATGAGTGATGTACGTAAGTAAAGGGAATCTTGATCGTGTGGTAACTCCCCAGGTCATCGCATACAATCAATAATCTCCATAATACCAAACCTCTGCGACGTGACGTGAGCTTCACTCTTGGCGTCGTGAGAAGGCAACATTTTGATTAATGTTCTTTTCCTTTCCACCCTAGATTTATGTCCTCGATAGCACCCATTGTCCGAATCATTGTCAACTAAGTAACATTTCTGGTGTCATTAGGGATACTTAGTGGCGTTAAAAAGCTGTAAAGGTTAAAAGGTTGGAACAATGGGTTGGATGCCTATAGTAACTAGTTTATATTAGGACTATATCTCGTGGTATGGATATCCAAGCACTCCGTCGTTCAACGATTGGCAGAAAAATCTGATACAAGAACTATGTATTATCATTTCATTCATGTTTTCTTGTTGGAATCATCGAGTCTTTCTGACTGTTAAGATTTTTGAGTGCAGTTTTAAGATTAAGACTTACTTCGGTACCTATCTGTTAGTGCTTCATTGTTACCAGAAGCGTCGCTTCGGTGAAATTTGTCTAAAATATTCTTGTTTGATGCAAAGGAAACCTAAGTCTTAAATATCCACTGACTCCGCGATACGGCACGCTTAGCCTGAAACCTGACGAGGCAGCCTTACGCCCTCATTATGATGATAAGTGGCAAAATATTAGGTAGGTATCGTATTTTTTAGGACAAAAAATGTATTTCGAGATACACGCTCCATTTTGCATACGCAAACAGTCTGCGCAAAAGTTTAACGTAATATTAGGATGATGTGACATATCGCAATATCGTACTTGTAAACGATTTGTGTAAAAGTTGTCGTTTGACACTGTGCACGTAGATAAAAGAAAGAAAAAAATACATTTATTAACAGAAGTTTAACACAAACATATTATTGCTGAACCACTTAGTTTAAAAATAAGCCCTATAAATAGTATCAGTGCAGTAAAATAGTGACATTCCGTGTCAAATACCACCAAAAGTGCATGATATTGCATCAGATGAATGCTTACTTGTGAATATCAAAATTTTGAACCTACTTTTTTACCAGGTAAGTTCTGGACAATTGACAAACAAGTAAAACATCGAAAATCTTAAATTTATACTAACAACGCAAAACCTTTTACAAATTGCAATAGATAACGGCTGAGGGTAGTATCACCAGGAGTCCATACCGCAGTGAAAGGTCTACGGCAAACCGGTAACGGTAGTCAGAGACAGCAATAGTTTTACGCCAAAACATGTTCGGGAGTGGACCTTCATACCTATTCTGTGGTATCATGTTCTAAGAACAATACCCTAATTACGTAGGTGTTCTAGTATTTACCTGTCATACCTTTCCCTACCCGTAACAGCGCCAAATGTAAGCGGAAAAGCTTAATTGGCATTTTCCTACCCTCTCATCCTTACCCAAATATGTAATTGAAGCGGAAATGAGAGAGCCGACTCTTTGTTCGCAGGAAACGTCTACGTCCACAGATAAAGCAAAAACAGCCATAGAGTAAAAACAATTATGAGTATACCTACTTTTTTGTGGAATAAACTTGAGTTAAACGTGATGGAACAATTTTCAGCTTAAACTTTTGAGCTTTCTCAATCAGTAAACTATTAACAATACGGGGAGGAGTTGTAACCAACGACTAGTATCTACTAAAACCATAGAGGACAGACCCACTAGAGAAACAATGTTGGCCAAACATGCCTGCAAAAAGTTACTGGTTTGTCATTTACTAACGTCACCGTCACTGCCACAGAAACTGTACAGAGCCAATAACCATAGAGAAAAAGGCACTAGCGTTACGCGCGATCTAGGGCTGGCCAATGAGAGCACAGCGACCGCCTCGATGGTTTGGCGGTATCGTCTCCTAACAACCGAAATGATAGTTACCTTAGTGGATCTGTTCTCTATGACTAAAACTATGACATTCTGCTTCGTTGTTATTCTGTTCCGTACACGCAGGAAGCGTCTACTGCCACAGATAAAATAAACATCAACACTGGGACGCGGACAAATGAAACAGACGGGCCAACAGGCACTCAACAAGTTTTATAACCTCTGAATTCAGAGTTTGTGAACAATGCAAACAAATACGGGGCCAGCGATGTTCATAATTGTTAGAAGGTTCTTTGATTGGGTTTGGGGATTATTTTTTAGTTTAATCCTTGTTTATTATTAGAAACAAATTTTCCCGATTCCCATCCAAAAATTGGCCCGTTTGAACGTGGCAAACTCAACTCAAAACAATAATATAACAATATCATTGAAACATTTGCACCAATCACTTAATCCCTAATTAGGCAATTGAACGCCCGCGTTTTGTTTATGTATCTATGTACCTATGTGCGTAACTCTTTATTGAACAAAATAAACATGACAAAACATAAGTACAAAGGCGAAAACATTAAAAAAGGGGATCTCTTTGGAAGGTTAGCAAACCTTCAAGTGATTGACAAAACATGTGACATTAGAGTAGACACACAAAGAGATACTAGAGATAGAGAAGTTTTTACAGGAAACAAACAAAATTACATCAAGGTGATACTTGCTGATGGGTGACTCGCTCTTGGACTTTTCAGTTTTATCAGTGAATATCGGAGATCTAAAACGATTTCGACGCAAGTTTTTAATTAGATCACGACTGTTTTTCACTAAAGTTTTATCTGTTTCATCTGCTTTTGTTATACTCGTAAGAACAACTTCATTTTGCTGTTATTCTTTTTACTCCTTTGTTTTTACAATTTGAACAATCGGCTTGACTAGATTTAAAATAATTACAGTACTTATTTGTAAGGACAAGTCATTAGAGTGTAAAAAAGTTACGTGAGACTGTAATTGTGAAATAAACAAAGATTTAGGTTTTTTCTTCTTTTTTTATAATGGCTAGCTTTCTTATTTAGCTATGCCCTTGCGTTACATGTATACCCAGTCTATAGATCCATCTGTACTAAATGTAATGTGATATGCAATGAACTCTTTAACTTTAACTCTTTGCATGATCTGTTTACATGCACACATCATGCCTCTATCCCCAAATGGTGTACGAGAAGTACACGCAACGTAAAAAGCCAAAATTTTAAGTTATACATGGATGGAAGAGTTATAATAATGACAGGTTGCTAGCTTGCCGTCTAAGGGTCTCCCCACATTAGTCGACGCCTTTTCGGCAAAATGCGGGTAGAAAAAGCTTTATGTCAACGCAATAAGGGCGAACAAGACGTCAATCGGCTCGGCTCGTTCGACCGAGAATGGCCGAGCCAATTCACGTCTTGTTCGCCCTTATTGCGTCGACATAAAGCTTTTTTTACCCGCATTTTGCCGAAAAGGCGTCGACTGGTTTGGTGAGACCCTAAAACATACCTAAACCTATATCCTATGTCATTCTGAATCCGACACCACACAGTTAATGACTTGTTTAGTACGTAGTAATCGGTAAAATAAGTCGTGATTCTGGTTTACGACTAAATGACAGACTGGAAACACCCCATGGTAACCGCCCTCTGTTCTGTCTCATAAATTTTCAGTACGGCCTATTTAAAATTCAAAAATGACTCATAATTAATTAGGTGGACCGCCGTTTTAATCAGAGTTTCAAACGGGAGGGTTAAATATTGGCATATTTTTTTGGTAACAAAAACTCCATGGCACAAAAAGCCGTTGTTTCCATTGTTCCGAATGTACCGAAATCAGTCGTAAAAGGATACTAAAGGTTTCCTCATTGCGTTGGGCCAGAATTAAAAAAACTCGTCTGTTTGAGAACATTTGCATGTCCGATTCCCATTCAAATTGCCATGGTTTTTCTCCACTTTTTAACCATTCATGGAAAAAGGTGCGAGTGCTGCAAGTTTTACCGCTGATTGTCTATGTATCTCACTATAACCGTTACTATTAATAAGTGGAACAAACAATTTAAATCCCTGTTTAATTGAAACTAGGTACATTTCATCTGATAACCCTTAACCAGGTTTCAACAAAATGAGATACATTATTATGAAACAAAAAATAAAAGCTGGTTTAATCGGGTACAAAACTTTCTTTTAATTCGATGGAAGGACGAAAAGACTGTCGACGACGACGACGTTGACCACGAAGTGGTGAAATCAAGAAGTCTCCTTTCTGTTTTTTATTAAGTTGTAGCTAAGGCTCAATTCACACTAGAAGAGCGGCGCAGCGCGGCGTAGCGGAGCGCAGTTTCAGTGTCATGAGAATTTCGACTTTATTTTCATTAAAATAAGACTTATTATCGCATGAGAAACTCTAACGATGCACGCGGATGCCCGCGGATCCGTGGGAATCCCAGCGCATTCCATAAACAAAGCCGTGCGACTGCGCGAGCTGTCGCGGGAATGCCCGAGGATGCTCGAGTAGTCGCGACGGTCGCTGTTAATATGTCAATATGTAAATTTCAGCGACTTCCTACGCATTCCAGCGGCTTCTCGAACAGTCGCAGGAATCCTCGCGCATTCTCCACGGAGCGGGTCGCTCCGCTACGCCGCGCTGCGCCGCTCTTCTGGTGTGAATTGAGCCTAAGGTTGTTATTTGACTGATACACTATACTCATAACCGGATACCACCAAAATAAAAACCTTTAAAACCGTCTTCCTATCCGACTACTATGAAAATAACATGAATGTGTTTTTTGAGACACACACATACATTCATACATCACACCTGTATTCCCTGGGGATTGGCAGAGCTCACGACACGTTACGTTGTCTAAACCATGACTATTCCATGTCTTTTTTAGCATATTTTTACGTAATGAACTTAGATGAAAGAGGTATATCTAACAACAGTAGGTAACTACTAGCCTGACTTCTAAAACATACATTATTACAGTAACCTATCTCCTCGAGGAAATGGAGTTTTTTATTCTAAGCCCGCCACATCACGCGATATCTATTGAATTTTTCCCAAAAATATCATATTCTTCACCATTTTTAAGTTGGCTATAAAATTTTACGCTTCATCAAAAATTTAATACTCCTCAGTACAGCCGTAAAACATTTATCATAGGAATTATGGATGAGATTAATTGAAAGAAGGAATTGAAATTTGCCAACGACTTTATTAACCAGAATAGCTTTGAGAGTCGAAATGCTAATTCCTCGGGTTTGGAACATTTAATCGTTTCTCATCTCATTATTATGATTTAGAATTCGAGTTGAAGGAGTAACGATGTAAATTTACGTTCAGCTTTATGTGGAAGTTGTCCGTTTCACGTGATTTTATGATCGTAATGAACTTGTTCAAGCATTTGATAAAACGTTTGTCGTTACAATAAACGTCATAAACATTACGTCTGTGCTTCTGAATAGGGTAGATAGAGCATACTAAACGGTACATAGTGAAAACCATGACTATTCCACGTTTCGTACGTTTAGAATATACATACATACATATTCTCACGCCTGTATTCCCAAGAGGGGTAGGCAGAGCACATGAATTCAAAAATCCAGGGCCACGTTTAGCAATTTCAGGGTAACCAGATAGTCAAACGTGATATTGCAGTGACAGATTGCTAGCCCATCGCCCACAATACACTAACCCTTTCCCAGAGTCGACTCTAAGGCTCAATTCACACCAGAAGAGCAGCGCAGCGCGGCGTAGCGGAGCGCAGTTTCAGTGTCATGAGAATTTCAGCTTTATTTTCATTACAATAAGACTTATTATCGCATGAGAAACTCTAACGATGCGCGCGGATGCCCGCGGATCCGCGGGAATTCCAGCGCATTCCATAAACAAAGCCGTGCGACTGCGCGAATTGTCGCGGGAATGCCCGAGGATGCTCGAGTAGTCGCGACGGCCGCTGTCAATACATATGTCAATCTGTCAATAATTATGTAAATTCCAGTGACTTCCTACGCATTCCAGCGGCTTCTCGAACAGTCGCAGGAATCCTCGCGCATTCTCCACGGAGCGGGTCGCTCCGCTACGCCGCGCTGCGCCGCTCTTCTGGTGTGAATTGAGCCTTACGGCACCCACGGCAAGAAAGGGGGAGGTGCTATTCTAATCCGGCACCACAGAAAAGGTTTAGAATATAACATAGATAAAAGAGCGACTAGTTATTAAGCCTGTCGCCTAAAGCATGTCTAAACCTATTTCCGTGGTCGCCTCTTATACCATCCATGGCAGAAACGGTTAGGTGTTATTCTATCCCGACACCACACGTGATGGGTTTAATTTTAAGTTAAAATGACAACGTTTGCAGCCACCGTGATTCGCGGAAGCTCGGTAGGTGTGACACGTTAATAAACCTCGGCTCTAAAGCCCATTATACGTGTTTTATGAGTTATAAAACATGCAAAATGCGGAGCGGGTCACAAGAGGAGAGTGCTTGATATCATCAAGATATGGCGAGGGCTTAGCGGTCCCCAAATCAAATCACAGGCGTCATGTTATTTGACAGTATTTAACATACATACCTACATACAGTCACGCCTGTATTCCCAAATGGGGTAGGCAGAGCACACAAAACGCTACATGGACAAAACGATGAGTATTTCACATTTTGTGGCCACTTCTAGCATATTATTATACTTCTCAGGTTTTAAGGTGGCAGGTACAATAGTGACAGGTTGCTAGCTTGTCGCCTAAATGTACCTTAACCTATGTCCTTAGTCGCCTCTTACGACATACACGAAAGAAATGGAGAGGTGTTATTGTAAACCCGACACCACATGGGTGAATTTAACATAGGTACATACCTACATTTATCACGCTTGCGCATGCACGCATGCGTTAAAACCATGCCGGTTACACGTTTCATAGCCACTTCTAGCATTTTTTTTTAGTTAAGATGTACAATATTGACAGGTTGCTAGTCTAGCCTAACCTGATGCAAAGATGTTATTTTAAATCCGACACCATGCGGCAAATCCGTATTAGTTGGTTTAGTAATGAAAAGGGAAAAAGATCAGTTAAAAACAATGACCAACTTTACCACATTTAGAACTTTACTTTACTAATTCGATTCTAATACAAGCTAAGGTACGCTTTAGGGGACAGGCTAGCAACCAGTCACTATTATACCTCTTTCATATATGTTTTAAGCTAAAATTACGATGATAGTGGCTCAGAAATGCGAAACGGTCACTGCTTTTTTTATGTAGGAATAGAGGCGACATCTTTATCTTATTTATTATTTACTAGCTCAGTTTTAAATTTGTTTTTACAATGTCAATAATTTTATAAAACCGCTAACCGCTCGTCCTTTAAAATTATAATATCATTATTCTGTCGTCAAGCATTAAAACGTCAACTTTTAAGCTCACTTTACGAGGCCGTGATAACGTATTTGGTTATCAGAGATTTACACGATGCAGACAATGTGCTATTGTTGCCTTATCTGTAGAAATATATTATTTAAACATTTCCTCGACCAAACTTGGTTACCTCCTGGGATAAGTTTAAAATGACTTGAAGTTTCAAAGGGATGGTTAAGGAGTTACCAAGGTGCTTGGTAAATATTTTGCGTTTTACGATTGAGTTTTATGTCTATTATTTTGATAGATAATGAGTTTAGCTAGACCTTTAATAGCATTGAAAGTTATTTAGGAAAGGTAAAAATCTTCTTAGAATAACATTTTATGTATATTATATTACTTATGCAATGAATAACCGATTTAAATAAAATTTAGATATGAATAAATATCACATTAAAAGTTTGCTCATAAGGGTTTAAGTTTTACTCTTATGGAGCTGAAAGTTTGTAAAAAAAATCGTTTTTCCTTTGGTAAACTGCAAAAATAGCTCAAATACCCAAAGCCACTATTCCACGGGGAAGAAGTCCCGGGCACTGCTAAACCCCAATAATAAAACAATGGTACCGCTAAATTCCTCAGAAGTTACAGCATTTATAACTCGTCGTTCACTCGCGAAACTCGGATTTCCGTCAAGACACGAACTCAAATGGGTGGCTTTAAGTTCAAGGGTAGGTCTGCGAAAGACAGCCGATTTATCGCTCGTCGCAGGCTGGGATGGATTGGATATTTTTTACTTCACAAAACAATCGCCATCTTGGGCCGGCCATTCGAAAGACGTTAGCTAAGGCACTGGTCTCACTGGCAGGAAATCGGACTAGCGACTACCAAACAAATATTATGTAGGCTTCTACAAAGACAATTTATAAACGTGATAAATACTTTTCTTGTATGGTTTTACCCTTTTCGTTACTTATTACGAGTCCTGTTAAGAGGATAGGAGTCGCACCACTTCTCCATACAAACGTAGTCCCCTGTTTTCTCCGTGAATAATGACATAAGAGCAAAAATTTTTTTCACATTATATTTGTATCTGTTGTGGCTATGCCCCTACTTGTTTCTATCGATAATCTAAATAAAAATAAATATTTTTAGAAAATCGATAAAAGCAAATCGTAGGGGCATGGCCACAACAGATACAAATTTAATGAAAAAAATTTTTGCTCTAATGTCATTATTCACGGAGAAAACAGGGGACTACGTTTGTATGGAGAGGTGGCGTGACTCCTATCCTCTTAATTTGAAATGTTCTTTAACTAAAAACCACTACTTCTACTAGCTGGTCAGATGACCGTCTTTTATTCGCCTTGCTGCTTTGTTACTTTATATTATACAATGAGTACTTACATAGTTGATAAGAAACGACATGCGCTTACTCACACTAACTTGCTCCTGCTTCCACTAGAACATACGGGTTATAAGTATTATGCAGCTAACACTAACAGCGAATTTTAAAACAACGTTTTTTTTCTTTTGTCTATTTATCGGAAACTTGTCACATGATCCAGTCTCTAGCTATCATCGTATTTAGTCTCTAGCTTCGCTTCGCTTCTCGTTTATCGTTCACAGTAGGAACACTGCCTTATACGATGGTTCGGGGTGGTTAGTCCGGGTAGTTTAGGGACAGTCGTTATAAAAAAACCTGGCCAAGACCGAATTGGCCTCGTGCACCGAGGGATTCGCAAAATTATTTAAAATGACTTTGTTCTAAACATGATATAGTTGTAACCGTGATGGACTTTTTCCATTATCTGTGCTACAAGGCGTTCCTTCGTACCAAATTTCAAGATTCTGAGTTCATTGGATAAATTTTAAGCTTGCGGCTGTATCTTTGGATTGCGCTGGCTAAGAGGTTGGATTTTCACAGCTCCAATTCCTGCGGAAAAGGGTTTGACGGACAGACAGACGACCAAAACGATCTTATAAGGGTTCTGTGCTCCCTATTGAGGTAAAGAACGCTAAAATCAAAGCTGTTCAATTGATGTTTTAAAACTATGAACTTTTTTCGATGACACTTATTTTGAATTCAAGAGTCGAGCTGCATACTAAATTTACGGTAGCTTTTATTACTCTTGAATGAACCTTTTGAAATAAAAGTGCGATTTTTATTTCGATCTCGGCATGAAACTGGCCTTTCACGTTTCCACAATCCATTATTAAAAAAAAACCTGAATACTTTCAAGACAATTGGCAAGTGCATACTCGAGATAGGGAAGAGTGGCGGAAGAAAGGAGAGGCTGTTGCCCGGATATACTATTACGCTAAAAATAACTAAGAAGCCTGAAATGAAGTTGATATTAAAATCAAAAAATCTTTGCCGGTTCACGTTAAAAAGCCTCAAGAGGAGCACTCTACCGAAAATATTTTTTGGTCACTTCTCTTTTCCACCGCGCGCAATTTCTTTAAGTAGGTAATGGCATACGCCAATAATATTCGACCTCAAAAGTGGACTTTAGATCTTTAAGGAAAATCTTTGATCATGTAGGTAGATTGGCGATTCTTGTATTGAAAAGCTCACAAAGGCCTAGTTTCAATCAAGTTGAGGAGGTAAGAGGCACTTTTATGAATATTGAATACATTAAGTAATTAATGATAGATACTTTTTAGAGAAATATGGTAAGTACATATACAATGAAACGACGTTACGGACAGCGTATTTGGAATGACAGAATCAATTGAAAATAACAAGTTATTTTAACATTTTCATTGGAAAAACTCGTTTCTTACATAAAAAATATATTCACAAACTTACTTTACTTCAATTAAAACTATCTGAAATCTCAAGACCGACGACGAGGACAATGTTTTCTTTGTTTCTTGTTTCTGCCTTCGCTACGTAATGGCTCAACAAGACTTCAGCCCTCGTCGAAATAACGAGAAGCGATACCAATAACAAGATTTTCTAGATACAAGCCGGCAACTAGCAACCTATTAGTCTAAGAAGAAAAGTTGTATTTTCTTAAAGATAAGAGTTATATTTCTTCTTATTATATTAAGTACTTATTTTTCTGTGTACTTACACAGGCCACCGCAAAGTTTTAATTTCATGGAACGACTCTTCAAAAGACAGTTAAAAACAAAACACGGCGTCATTAACATTAAACAACGAAACTTCACCACGTGAAGTCGTTTTCATTTCAAATAAGTAACGTAATTGTTGATTTTTCCTTACAATTCTTACAAATGGCGGAATAAGGCGAGCAATAATACCGCCACTCATTAAACCTCCAAAATGTAAAGGAAAAGTGGCCAAATAACATCAAAATGTTCATTCCAATATTCCTTCAATATGAGGCGAAAATTTGGATAGGTTTGCGTGATTTTGCAGGACGCACATACGTTTTAATATTGAAATACTTTCTCCGTCCTGAAAATGCCAATAACACTTAAGCTTCTTGTCAGGTGAGAAAGGGAATTTTACTGTCAACAGTTAAAAATTCAACGCATTGAAACGTTTTCTTGCGTTTCTTCCGGGATTCAGGCGCTTGGGTTGAGTGTTTGTTCATCCTCCTATGTTTACGTGTTTGGAGTGAAAATTATAAAGTAAATAGTAGGTATGCGGGGGTCCTAGTGCTACCTATCGTAGAGTAGTAAAACCTCAAGAAATGTCATCTACGTCATCAACACTGTCTATTGCTGTCCAATGAAGTTTCGAAGAGCCGTGGTAGCCCAGCGGTTCGACCTGTGGCCTCTCAAACAGAGGGTCGTGGGTTCAAACCCCGGGCTCGCACCTCTGAATTTTTCGGAATTAAGTGCGATATCGAATTTGATATTTATCACGAGCCTATTCGGTGAAGGAAAACATCGTGAGGAAACCTGCACACAGCGGCGAAGTAATTCAACGTTGTGTGTGAAGTTCCCAATCCGCACTGAGCCCGCGTGGGAACTATATAACCCAAGCCCTCTCATACTGAGAGGAGGCCTTATTATGATGATGATGAAGTTTCGAAGATCAGTTGCATAAATACAAATTCAATCTCTCTCTCTCTTTCTCTCTATGGACTCCGGTTCCTAGGAATATTAAATACCTTTCCATTTATATTTTCTAAATTATAGCCATTAGGTATTCTTTATTTTAAGTATGTGTTTCTTACACCACGTAACATAAATTATAATCCAATAATTCTCAAAGTACATTTACCTAATGCCTAAGGAGTTACAACCAAAAGTCAATCTGGAAATTATTGTTTGGAAATTACTCTTACTATTGTTTGTTATAAAGTTCTCAATTTAAACGTTAACATAATTATTAATAATAATAATATTTATTCAATAATTTGCAGAAGGTGCATTACAAAATTGGTACAATATTTACAATAAATCTATGTAACACGTGTGCCTGCACTAGGGTTCCTAGGGAAAAAATAATTTGCGGCGATATCTTGGATTTGCTTAAAAATAATTATGTAAGGTTTGACCGTTAAAATTCTCATCTTAAAATAAACAGAGTACCTACTTATAAGAAAAGTAAAGATTTGTAAGACCTAAACTTGAAGAATAAAGCCGAGATACTCATTTCGTGGAAATCATACAACTTGGTACAAAATCTAAATTTAGCGCGTGATTTTTTATTTGCTAGGAGACGCGGATACCGACAGCTTTTAAGGCGTCAAAGTAAGCATCTCCTCAAAGCAAATTTGAACAAAATATTTTCTCCCCTTCGTTTTGAAGATGACTTTTATTTAATAGCACTTTTTAAGGAATACGAAGTTTATTTAAGGCTTCTTATAAGGCCCCGTCTTTCATTTGAGTGATAGGTTGGCTCAGTAAACGGTACTTGATTTGTTCTGGTTAAACCCACACTGTGAACTTATGTGAAATATACTTATTTCGTAGACTTTTCTCAGAGTTCTTCCTGGATCGTATAAGTTTATTGTCTATATTCTTTTACATAAACCAAAACCTATTTCCTTGGTCGCCTATTACGACATCCTCAGAAGAAATTAAGAGCTAATTTTTCAATCACCAGATAAAACATATCTGTCCGATAAATGTTGGCTGTCACTTTTCTTTTATATGACGCGAAAAAAGGATAGCAACAATTTTAACTGGCAGATAAATTTATCTGGTGATTGGACAATCGGCCCTAAGAGGTGTTATCCTAAGCCTGACACAGCATAGCACGTGGAAACAAATGCGTTATAATCCCGCCAAGCTTTGTAATTAAAAAGAGTAAGCTAATATCATTGACAGACTTCTCAGCTCACTAAATAACAAATGAGGAATTCATACAAAGTTTAACGAAACCTCCGGAGATACGGCACCAATTATGCTAAGTAAAGGCTCAAAAAGTCATTCCCAAGAGTGGTCACGGAGGTTGCCACAATCTTGTTGGAACGGGTGGGCCAGACTCGACTTGGGCTCATTTTAATAGCTTTATTACCAAAACTAAACCTCAAGAATCGCCCTCTGGGTACTTCAGCAATTAGAACGGACTAATTCACTAAATGTCCTAATATTAAGTACAGTAATACTGAAGTTACTGAAGTAAATCCTTCTTGTGGAGAAAGCGAGCATTTGGACGTATTCGAAACCGGGCGTTACTGAAAATGTTTTTTCGAAACTGGAAATGTATGATTTTGTTAATTGCGTTTTGCTATGTCATTGTGGGAAAGACTAATAGAGAGATCTCCCTCCAGGCAGATGTTATGCCTGGCGACTGAAGTCTGAAGAGAGAAAGTTGGAAGTTGTATTTATGCAACCGATCTTTGATAGCGCGATGTAGATTACGTTGGTGGAAGAAGTTCTGATACTGAACTATAAATGGCGATGGTTTCAAGTCAAGTCCACGGGAAAGAGATAGAGTGTCCTATCTCCGTCTTCTGGTTTGAAAATCCTCAAACCATGTCGATAGACATTCCACTAGAACCTTCCTTCAAATGTATCAATCTACTTTTAAATTTAACGTGACTAGTTGCCAGTACGCAACACTTGTATTCTTAAACGACGTAGGCCAATCACACGAACCATTACAAAGTACACTATGACTATTTCACATTTTATGTACAGGGTGTCCCGTGGCAGATTTTGGATTTGAAATTTGAATATTTTTCCAACGGTTGCGCGTGGGAGCGGGAAAGTGTTACCGTTTGACTTGGCATTTGTGCGGATTGTTTACCCATGGTGCAGTAGTGGACTGGCGTGCACCGCGGTTTCGCAGTTAAAGCGTATTTTAAAGCATAAATTTCTGCGCTGTAGCTCACCGGTCATTTTGTTCTCACTACAATATTCGTCTATTAAGTGACGGACCGAGTGGAATTCTGATTAGGACGTGGGTCCAGAAGTTCCATGCAACACGTCCAACAGTAAAAGAGGCCACCTCCAGGTCCCAGCCAAACGTGAAGGACTGATCAAAACATTGGACGTTTTGAAAGCAACGTGCAAAATAGTCCCCGCCATTCCGAGTGCAAGAAAGCGTCAAGTTTGCGGCTGCCAAAAACCTTGATGCACCGTTTTTCAAGCTTAGACATTAAACTCCATCCTTTATAGAGCCAATTGGTACAGGAATTTAAAACTTAGTCGGTCAGAGAGCGGCAGGAGTTCTTTGGGAACATGTGATGACCCTTCTTAGTAAAAATCTTCCTCGGAAAATCGAATAGCCGGTTTAAAGACATTGGCATGGCCATCCAGATCACCAGATCTCACGTATTTGGTTTTTTTTTTATCTATGGGGGAAACTTAAAGATAAATTAATACGAAATGACCTGACGAATCTTTTAGAATTAAACGATAATATGACTCGAATAGTTGACGCTATTTTTCCGTCAGTACTGCAGCGCGTCAATCAGAATGCACTGGAAAAATTCCCCGAGTGATTGCACTGCGATGGAACACATTTCGATAAAGTACGCTTTAAAAAACAAAATCCGCATGATTCATCTTTCTTTCCATTACAAATACATTTACATTCTCAATTAAAAACATCTTTAAAATTAACTTTGAAATCCAAAATCTGCCACGGGACACCCCGGTAGGCTATTCTCTGCACTGAACTTCATAACTGAAAAAACTTATCAGTACTTCCAACTGTCACAAATAGTTCAAAGGTGAACTAGAAGCGCTAATTTTACTAAAGCTTTCCGAAAATAAAATATGCAAACGTTTAGGCGAATTCCACTTCAATTCTTTAACGTTTGCAATTACGATTCTGTCACAACTTTGTACATTTTTGTCAAAGGGTTGTGCAATTTATTTCAAAGACTAAGCTTGTTGTAGTCTTGACGAGATAATTTTTCATTTAAAACATTTTTGCATTCAAACGTGCATGTCAAGTCTTTTTAACGTTATGTTTGCGGATAGTAACTGGTGTTGACGTGTTTGTTGGATTATGTGTCTCGTCGCCGTAATGTATTTTACCTGACTGTGATGAAAAGTGGTTAGTGGTGGTTACGTGATCCGTACTAATGTTGGACACATTAAATTACGGCTTAAAATATGCAAATAAGAATAATAATGGTTTGAAATTAAATACTGAACCGTGCATTCGAACGAAAAAGAATAAAATTTACTCTTGAAATGGGTCATTCTTTACTCGTTTGTAAATCAATTTTTTACTTGAAAATAAAAACGGGTTGGAGTGACTTATTCTAAGACTGATTATATCTACTCTCGTTTACTTTAATCAA
Source organism: Adoxophyes honmai (assembly GCA_005406045.1). Taxonomy (NCBI): domain Eukaryota; kingdom Metazoa; phylum Arthropoda; class Insecta; order Lepidoptera; family Tortricidae; genus Adoxophyes; species Adoxophyes honmai. The sequence continues at coordinate 30,568 of BHDV01050329.1, read as the reverse complement.
TCTTTAGTCTTTCATAATTTAATCCAAAGAAAAGTACATTTTGTGACTTTTTAGAGATTCGTTCTCTCTATCCTGGTTCTGTTTTATTGTGTTTGCTGCGTGACTTTTCGCAATCGTTTTTTTTTATGTTTTAGGTCTATTAAGCTTTATTTCGTAACAAATATATCGACACATCCATTCATAGGTCAAAGGACATAGCTGTAATGCCTACACTTATATCAAAAAAGGATAAGTATCAATTGATTTAAAACACTTTCAAAATGATTGACAAGGACATCGAAACAAAAGTTGTCTCAAAAGTCAAAAAGTTTTTAGAGATTTGCGGTATCAGTTGACAGTAAATATTTAACAATTTTAGCTAACAGATTGAATAATTTCCTAACTAATAAAGTAAGCAGCTCTATACCAACAGGTTTATTGCGGTATAACGTCATTAACATGGGCCACCAGTTTTAAATGGACACGACCGGAAAACTAAATAGTCCAGTAATAACTAATGTAATAACTCCCGCGAGCGGCTGCGGCTTTCCGATTAAAGTTTCCCTAAAATTTATACCGGCTATTACAAAAGACTTAATTCCGTACAACACGTTTATACAAAACCTAACCATCAATTTTATATAGCTTTAAAGATCCCAAAAAAAACCAAAAGACTTGCCTAGAAATTTTATTATTTTTAGTAAGGATTTTTTCAATTAAATGTTAAACAAAGTTATTCCTAAACTAAATTTTATTCTCGTTTGGTTAAGAGCTAATTTTTCAATCACCAGATAAAACATATCTGTCCGATAAATGATGGCTGTCACTTTTCTTTTATATGACTCGAAAAATCCTTACTGTGTTTGTTCCGCTTTCACGCCGTAACTACTGCACCGATTTCTTTGAAATTTTGCAGACGCAAAGTTAGAAGTCCTTATTAAATAATAGGGTACTTTTTATCCCAGAAAAAAATTATGTTCACGAGGGAATGTTTGCTTTATACCGCAATATAACCGAATTCCACGCGGGCAAAGCTAGTTGTTTATAACCGAAACATAGCTCTTTTTGCGGCCGAATCCAATGTTCATTAATCTATAATCTGTGTAATGTGATCTTAGGTACGAGTACTTTGTCGTTCATATTCTAGTACGCTAAACCATCGACAGATTCACTATTGGGATGTGCCTTTAGACGATAGCAAAGCTAGGTTAGGCGATTCATCTAAATTGACTTACGACGATCGACCTAAAACGTCAGAAGGCAATATTTTTTAGCTGTTACTATCCCTCATTGTCCACTTAGTGACATTGAAAAACCGTCCAGTGTCGCCGGAAAATGTGAGGCGAAAAGGGAGTAAGTTATCTATCGACCCAGTAGACTATTCATTGGCTGGTCGCCCCCCATCCATCATTGGCGCTAGGGATGTTCCAAAGTTGTGATTCTATCTCCGATAAGTCGAAACTACGCACATTCAGGCGCTGCGCAGACGACAGTGTTTTGTGCGCGCAGCAATAAATTGTCTGAATGGCGCGGTGACAGCTTCTAGGAATTTCCATTCAGAGTTTCGTAGAAAATGTCAGCGTGAATGGCGAGAATTTATTGCTGCTCGCACAAAACTCTGTCGTCTGCGCTGCGCCTCATGCACTCATCACGCTTGTAGACAGAGCGCACGAAACATTATACAGGGTGGCCCATCTAAAACGGTCAGTATGGGGAAGTCCGAAACTATACGAGATACGAAGATCTCTTCTTAGGAACCATGACATCGATTTTGATAAAAAGAAAAACTACATTCATACATTTAAAAAAAAATGTGTACTCAGTCCGGGAATCGAACCCGGTTGTTTTGAAAAAAAAAAACACTGTTTTAACAAACAAACAAACAAACAAACAAACTCACTTTCTGACTTATAATATTAGTAAGGATAAGGATAGGAGACGCGTGGCGTCGAACGTCGCGTGCATAAGCGCGATCCGTATTACATTAAAATTTTAGAGGTTTCTAATGTCGTACGTAAAAAATGTGTAGCGTCATTCGGAGTACTGTATCCTCGTCATTTCTTGTTTGTCAAATAAATGAATAAATACGTGTACTAATCTATGTATCTGACGGGCTAAATACTTTTTTTAGTCAACTACCCAACTCCAGTTCCAACTATAAATCAAATAAATAACATTTGAAAACTCCTCATCCGATTTTAGTTCCGATAAGGTCCGTTACATCCCTAATTGGTAGGTACCTAGCGACAAGCCTCATTTACAACACGACTCCACTTATCTATACATGATAGAGGATGTGCGTGAAAAATCTTGGCACGTATCTGATGATTATGAGCCATGACAGCTTTGAGATAATCTGCTTGCAGCGATAATATTATAAATATGTACAACATTGGTCAATTTCAAGCAAAAAATGGTATCACGGATTGATAGACAAACGTAACTTTGCCGTGCTCAAAAAATATGCAACTACAAAAATGTTTAAATTACAAATAGGAATTTGCGATTCTGGAACTTTAACATGTGTAATTTCATGCTAGATGTATGTCTTTAATTTGCAAATATGTATGTTGCATTGTATGAATTTTAACTGTGTGACAAAAAGAGCGGACTAACATAGACCCATACATTAGATAGATGGTTTATAGATAGAACTATCGTGACACAAATACATCACGTTACTCCCGATGACGGGTTACGAACAACTGTCCTGAGAGTCTAGTGTAAGGAAAACGATGATGAATTCGATAACGATTTCGAGTTATCGCAAAATTTTATGGAAACTGTGACAGCGCCGCCAGAAGAACGTTTGCACAACTGCCGTGGTCCATATAAATCCGCGATAACTCGCAAACGAAATCGTTATCGAATTCATCATCGTTTTCATTACACTAAGCACTCCGAACATGTCTAGCTAATCTCGGGAAAAAGACGAAAGAACGACGAATTACTTTATTTGTAATCTAGATGATAATTATAATGTAGAGTCATACCCAAATTTCTAAAACGTCCATCCACCTCCACTTTATTCCAATGTAAGCTATTTGAGAACCAACCCGGGACAAATCCCCCAAAATATTTGGTTTGAAATTTGTGCTCAAGTTTAAACGTATTAAGTGGATATTTGAGGATAACCTTGTTCTATTTCCGGCAGATTCGTTTATGTGATCTCTGGATGTTTGATAATAAATATAAATTGATACATCTGTGCAGACAGATCTTTTAAAATCGGTTTCCCGGCCTCTTGTAACTTTTATTTTTACCTATCGTTGTATAAATCGTATCGGGTAATGGTTGTGTAGATATTTTTAGGAATCGATTGTGTAACGATTCTCGACTTAAATTTCGATGTTTGGTTACACTACAGATTTCAATTAGATTTGTAGATTATACACTGTTATAGCAAAGATAATGTCGCGTTTTGTAAACTTTTATCGGTACCAAATTGATAGCGATACTATGATTCAATTAAAATAAAAATAAATTACCTTGTAGTCTCATAAGTAGTCACATAATTTACTATTAAATCAGAGTTACTTCTCTACTAAAAATAGCTTAAACAAGATTAAACCACACCTGCTCGCCAAGGACGGGAGTTTTGTTTAGAACAGATGCGCTTCCCAACTTGGGTCATTAGTAAAAGTTTCTCGAAATTTTCTACGATAACCACAGTGGGGTTTCTAAAGTTCTACTTTCTGATATGTCTCATCATTTAGTACTAGCAAACCTAGGTGTAGGTGGCATCTTTATTCATTCATGTGATTTCGTATTACTAAGGGGTGCAGCGCAGACGACAGACTTTTGTGCGATCGAGTCTGCGGAGCAATAAAAACTCTGAATGGAAACTGTCTGCGCGCCATTCAGAAATTTTCTTGCTCCGCAGACTCGATCGCACAAAAGTCTTTCGTCTGCGCTGCCCCTAATACAGAGTGTCACAATCACAAACCACCCCGATGAGAATTTACGGGGGTGTAGATAAATAAGTAGCTCTGAAATCTGCAAAAGAAGGTGTTTTTGTTAATTAATTTTTAGTTAAGAAAATGTTACGCTGTTCTTCTTACACAGGACGCAGGACACACTCGAGAATCAAAATGGCCTTTAGCAATTTGACGTTTATCATCAGCAGAGCTATGCCGATGTAGTAGGTCTTTTTGGTGTGAGATGTTTTGACATTCCAGATCCAGAGATTTTAACTTCTATAACTACTTATAGTATATTATGTATACCCCTTCAGTTACAGCTTGTATAAAAACTCCTGTCCTCCAATTTAATATGCTTGGAGGATAAAACCAATTCAACAGCTAAATCCTCTACTTATGTCCCAGTATTAATTCTCTATAATAACAATGTTGGCAAGGAAGTCAATAATTCCACAAATTAAAAATTCCGTCTTAATTTATAACAGTTAAAGTTCAAAGTTATCCCGTTGTACTTTCGATAATTAATATGAAGGCAAACTTATAATTGTTCCAAAGAGCGGGATACTATTTCATACTAATCTAATTTATTACTTGGTACATAAATTATTAACCATTAAGAGGAAATGGAGCGGTCACATTTTGTATGGAAACCTAGTCCCCTGATTCCTCTCTGGATATTACCCGTAGAACAATGATTTTTTACATTAACAATCTAATGATATATTAGCATGTTCCTATGTTTTCCTTTTTTTCTTTATTGAATTATTAAAGGAGATATTAACCTTCAAAAACATGAAAAATTGGCAAGATTTTTCCGTTGTGTTCAAACCTCTAGAAACCAATTTTAACACAATTATATCAAAATATAAAAACATAGAAACACAGTTATGACATTTCTTAAACATTTAATAAAAAAACATATTTAATCAGTTAAGTTTTGGAGAAGAAATCAGGGGACTACGAAACGTTGTTTTTGAATAATTTTCATAGGTATTTTCGGTCCGAGCTGTAGTTGTTCTTATCGCACTCGACGTCGTCTGGGCAGGTCACGGCGCGACAGCAATAGATTTAGCAAATACCTATTTTTCAATTCCTTCGACCGGCATATTTCCTCTTAAGTCTAGAACGTGGGTGTATTAATTTACTTGATAGTAACTTATGTTGTACCATGGTACATTGCCTTACCAATGCCTAATAGCTTAATAAGCTTTTGACGTTCAATATACGTTTTTTTACATATTTTCAAATAAGAAATCTAACTATTAGAATTATCATCATCTCAGCCATAAGTAAGACGTCCACTGCTGAACATAGGCCTCACATTTATAGTCTGAGATCGAATTAGAGATCAAAAATGTGAACAAACGTGTTGCCATTGCTTTATTGTTATGAACCAAAAAACTAAAAGTAGTTAAATAATTAATACAATTATATCAATTCTATCAATTAGTAACAAAAAAGGTTTTTTATTGGCTTTAAAGGCTTTGATATTGACGTGATTGAAACGTTCACATTTTTGATCTCTAATTCGATCTCAGACTATAGACTTCCGTATGTACCGGTTGGAAGCGACCTGTACCCAGCGTCTTCCGGCGACCTTTATAAGGTCGTCTGTCCATCTTGTCGCTTGCTAGTCTGTGGTCTCCACTCGAGCACTTTCTGTTTTTTTTTTAAAGTTTGACAAAAGGAACTATTTCGCCTTTTACAAGGACACGCGGCGGCAATTTTATTCAAAAACATAATCCTCAGATAATATTATTTATAAATGCTCAAAAAGAGCAGCGCAGCGCGGCGTAGCGCAGCGACCCGCTCCGTGGAGAATGCGCGAGTATTCCTGCGACTGCTCGAGAAGCCGCTGGAATGCGTAGGAAGTCGCTGGAATTTACATAATTATTGACATATTGACAATTATGTATTGACAGCGGCCGTCGCGACTACTCGAGCATCCTCGGGCATTCCCGCGACAGCTCGCGCAGTCGCACGGCTTTGTTTATGGAATGCGCTGGAATTCCCGCGGATCCGCGGGCATCCGCGCGCATCGTTAGAGTTCCTCATGCGATAATAAGTCTTATTGTGATGTAAATAAAGTTGAAGTTCTCATGACACTGAAACTGCGCTCCGCTACGCCGCGCTGCGCTGCTCTTCTGGTGTGAATTGAGCCTAAGGGTGCATTGAAACAAACGAGGATAAAATTCGGTCTTGGAATAAATTACTCTTTCCGGTCCCAGTCTGAGAGGCCTGTATGAGGCCACTGTATCCAGCAGTCCCAGCAGTGGGATGTTGTTGTTTGTTGTTTTTTTTGTTTTTGTTTTTTCATTAATAATTTCATTCAACATACGTCACCACTTTATTATAGAAATTTGGAGAAAGCAGAGTAAAAAAACCTTGCATAGATAAAACCATGACAATTTGACATTATGTAGCCACTTTTTTTGAGGTTGTCAGATGAAGACCACATGAATCTTAAACATTCAATTTTACTGTACCTACTATTTTTAATATCAGTTCCTATAACGTCAAATAAAATAGTTCACCAAGAGCTCGTATTAAAAATGTGCTCTTTCGAATTTCGAATCGAATTGTGGCGCGAAAATTGAGTTTGTAGCGTTAGCTTTTGCGCTTTGGTTCGATTCTGGGCGTCCGTGATAATCCACGTCCGCGAGTTTCATCCGGACCGCTACCACGATTTGTCGTAAACCGCATTAATGTTACTGCACTCCACTCGATAGCGAATATAAACGCGCTTTGAATTTTCGTTCAATGTTCCGATGAAATTCTGTTATATTTATGACCCATTGCTAAATATCGGCGAATTGTGGCAACTAAGTGGCATTAGTGATGAAACCCGTTTTTTAATGGCTTTGTTTTTAGGAATAAATAACTAATGAATAGGTACCTATAAATAAGCTATAGTCTACATGGTTTTATCATACCTTTTTAAAAAATGACAGTGTGAATGTTATGGCATTGTCATTAATAACAAAATTAATAGAAAAATAAATAAAGATAACATCAACAAAAACGTGCTGCAACATTACAGAATAATGCTTCATTTTTATTACCCATCCTGTCAGGCGAAGGCGAGAGGTTATTTTTACCAAGTTATTTTTCAAATAGGAGACGTAGGATAACTTTTGAAAACATTGATAGTCCTATACGTTCCAATTGTTTTCTATTACTCGACTTACAGGAAGACATTAATAATCTGTCAGAAACATCTAATGCCAATACATATACGCTCATGGCAACAAAACGTTGGTTAAATTCGATAGTTCACTTACCGTTGGACTTGTACATCTAATGCCAATACATATACGCTCATGGCAACAAAACGTTGGTTAAATTCGATAGTTCACTTACCGTTGGACTTGTACTACTTTACCGATATTTACTTCCACAAAGTGACCGTTAGTGGTGCAATAAAATTCGGAATTCAAATCGTTTATGCCATCGCTAGCGAGTACGGTCACTGTGAAATCATGGTAATGGTATATAGTTGAGGGGTTGCCATGACGTAAATCTGAAGAGATAAATTTATGTGTCCTCAATTTGACTTTGGCATAAATTCGACGGATTGAGTATCCAGAAATTAGTACTTTGTTTCAAAATAAAAATACGTTTGGGAGATGTTAGGAGTATGTAGGTATAGGTAGTTAATTATACTTCTATGATGTCATGGGAGAGCGCTGCTACGAAACCACATTATTGCAATCTTGAATACAATATTAAAAGCCCCAAAACTTATAATTCAATAATTAAGTTTGGGCTTAAATTATTATTAATAACAAGTAGCTAGATTTTTGATCAATTTTTTTTCTGTACTTTTAGACTGTCACAAAACTTATCTGATTACAATCAACATGATCATCATAATTATTCATAACTAAAATTTAAACTCCGTTAAAAATGTCACCCCGTGTAGTGTCAAATTAGAATAATATTTCACTAATTCTTATGACTAAAGTAGGCTAGCAACTTGTAATTATTATACTATTAAAAGTGGCTACGGAATATAAAATGGTCATTATTTTGTCTATTAAACGTTTTGTGTACTCTGCCTAAGCCACTTAGAAATAAGGGCGTGATGTATGCAATATGCATGTATAAACTCCATCTCCAAATACGTTTCCAACACCAATTCTCAATTAGGTTTCCCGCGAAAATCCCAGGATTTTATAGATTAGAGGTGGCAACACTGCCGGCTGGTAATAGCATTACCGTCAGCCATGATGGCGATGGCTGATCCGCGAAATGCTGCGTCGGTTTTATCTCGTTACTATGCACCTGAGCTGACAAGTAATGTGGATAAAATTTACTTACTCGTACCCAAGTATCGACTGTTCATCGTTTTTGCTGGAAAACATACACATACATACATAAACAAGACTCCCTGCGGAGTAGGCAGAGACTTCTTTGTTCCACTTGCTATGATCCTGACATACTCTTTTGTTTTATCCAAATTCATTAATCTCCTCATGCAGGCTTGTCGGTTTTGAGTAATCTTGACTTCACCTGTTTCTAAAACATCCCAGAATTGGTCATGAACATCCCTCTTGGTATTTCCTCCTACTTCTATTTTGTCAAACATTTGTCTCGCTTCATTTACATTTTGTCCCTCTCGTCATACATGCACGACAGTTTCAGGTATTTCTAATTTGGTCTCTTTTCGGAACATCGCAGATCTTCTCAATATAATATAATATGTTCTTCAGGCGGCCTTTTTCAGGACGAAAAGTAACTAATGTCCTTTTCAGGACTCAGACCTTTAAACCAAATTTCTTCGAAATCATTTTGCTGTCAAAACATGTAGTATACAGATGACTGACAGAGTTACTTTCACTTACAATTCTAGTAAGGTTAAGCTAGTATAGATATCTACCTAATACCGCAGACACATACATCATCGGACATTTAGGATCTGGCATCCCGTAACAGCTATGGGACAAACAAAAAGCTTTTGGGCATTGTCTTGACCCATAACCTTGGAGGCACAAACACAGAAGTAGGCATCGGTCAATCTTTCTGAACAATCTTTTCTTTCGTTCTCCACGAGGGACGACGTACTCACTGCAAATAGTGCCCGCATACGTACGCAGATCAGTGTCCGTTGTTATAAATACACAAATTCATTGAGCGCTACAGTAGTAAAATAACAGATTATAATTTTACACCTACAGCCGAAGCAATTATTCGTTATTCACCTAATGCGGGCACAGTAAATAATCCAAACTACTTCAGGCAATTAACGTCGTCACCTAGTCAGGCGACGGCTGCTATCACTATCCTATTACCTTCTTTTCACTTTTGTGCCCAAACGATATGCAGCAAAAGCCTCTTTACCAGTAATTGCCGTGTGACACCGTGTACAGCATCTCCAGCGTTTATTCCTCCACGGTCATTACCCATAGCTCTGAGATATTGCGGGCGCACGATCGTTCCGAGGGTAGTCACTGAAATCTCCGTGCGAGTTCGTAAATCAAATAAATAGGGTATAAAAATCGCTTGTGTTTTGTCCGGCGGGCTATTCATATTCTATGGGAGGGTCACGGGTGACATAAGGAGCCCATGAAGGTGTATTTTTAATAACGTTTTTTGACTTCAATGGCATAACGACTTGGAATTTTTACGATTTTTCTGTTGTTTTGCGCAAGGGACCAGGTAATAATAGGTATAAAGGTTGTTGTCATACATTGCTGAAATGTATGTATGAGTTTTACCTGTGTGGTGTTGGGTTTAAATTAACATACATACATACATACATAAATCGAACGGCTATCAAACTCTCAAAACCTTATGATGATGCATACATACATACATACATACATACCGTCACGCCTCTTTCCCACAGGGGTAGGCAGAGACCACTTTGTTCCACTCGCTACGATCCTGACATACCTCTTTTGCTTCATCCACATTCATTAGTTTCTTCATACATGCTCGTCGATTTCGGGTACTCTTGACCTGACCTGTTTCTAAAACGTCCGCGATTTGGTCACGGAATGTCCGTCTAGGTCTTCCCCTCCCAACACATCCATTCACACTTCCAGCATAGATCTGTTTAGTCAATCTTCTTTCATCCATGCTCTCTACATGACCAAACCAGCTAAGCATACTTCTTTCTATTCTAGTCACTACATCTACTTTCACGCCAACTCTTTCCCTTATCACACTATTTCGTATTCTGTCTTTCAGTGTTACACCTTCCATACTTCTTAACGCTCTCATTTCTACCGCATTTATTCTACTTTTATGCTTCGTTTGCCATACCCAACTTTCGCTACCGTACATTAGTGTTGGAACGAGCACCCCTCTGTGGACAGCCAGACGCGCCTTTTTCGACACCTTCTCGCTGCTCACAAAGGCGATATGATGATGACTTGATGATAATGTCCTAACGTCACGTCGTGTAATCGGTCAGACACAGATCACAGACGATCGGACACAGTTGAAAGAAATTGCTCCGCAACGATGAGGCTGGTTACTTTCTTTATCTTTTTTATTCTGCTGTACAAATTGCTGAACAACGGCATCAATGAAACTACCAAACTCAATAAAAGTTTAAAGCTCGTCACAGACTACGCATATACGATAAAACGATAATATTTGATCTGCGTATAAATGCCATTTTTCCATATGTCGGTGTCAAAAGATACCTGACGGTAAATCTGCGCAGTGTGTGGTAGCTCATTGAATTGTATAGGGAGCGATATTGACAGTTATAGGTTCTGTAACAGATATCTTACCGTATCTGTGTGACGGGCTTAAGCCCAAAATGTAAAATGGTCAAGAATTTGTTTATGTAACGTTTCGTGTGCTCTGCCTACCTCTTTGGGAATACAAACATGGCGTTTATGTTATGTAGGTATCCTTGAATTGTATTGCGTTATAATATTGCCCTAATCTCGAAGGAAGGTACCTATTATATTTAATAAAATACACCAGGAAGTGAAAAATTAAACGAAATATTTGCACGCTCCCCGTAATTTTCTTTAAATTAGACATTCTTTCGCATTATTAAAATTGACTAGCCGTGTTCGTGTTTTATCAAACTCGAAATTGTATCAAATAAAGAGACTTATTAGCTTGATTTGAAATAGCAAGTGCTGTTTTGAGTTTTCTGAACTTAACTGATATTTTCTGGGCCTCAAAGTAATCAACAAAGGACGATAGTATTGTGTACAAAAAATATCCTAGAAACCTGAGAATACATGAGCAATAAAGCTTTTTTTATTTTTGCTCGCCAGAATGGCTTGAATTAAAAATAGAACGTTCTATATTTATTCAAGTCATAACTTCAGGAAATAAAACAGTGAACTAAAATTAGCAACTGAAAATAGACGATAACAACGGGCGAGTGATGAACAACTTTGTTGTGGTCGAGTGCTCCTCCTACTCCTTCTACAAGAATACAACTCAATATTGAAATTAGAAATTGTGACAACTGACGTCAATGAAGCGAAACGAGTTCCAAAACTCCTAGATTGGTGTTTTAATTAATACCCAATTTAAATTTTAAAAGCCTTTCGTTGTTGCTTTGAGAGTGAAATACGTGAAGCTGGCAAAAGTTTGAAGTCTGCCCCGGCGGGCTAACGTGGGCAGGCGTGAAATTTGAATAAATGTTCGATCAACTTTACATTCAAAAGTTGTTTGGGTAAAGGAAATAAGTTCCATGCAGCCAGGTTTTCAAATTGACCGTTTCCTTGTAACTGGTTGTAAAGTGCTTTATACTCTTTGTAATTTTTTGCGGAGTTAGTCTACCTACGATAATAGTATAAATCACGTGCACTAGTTGTTAAAATTGTAATCATGAGTTTTTGAGGTATGTATCGAGGTTACAAACCGAAGACTTGGGCTGTTCAACCTTTTGAAGATGGTTGAATTATCTTACATGTCTGTGCAAGTAACCAAAGGCTGGCCCTAGCTCCAAGGCACTAACGTGCAACCATCGGGCCTCCTTCCATCCGAGGCCGACATACCCGAGGGCTCAAAAGTCGCCGGTATATCAATAGTGCCGAGTGCCCGGCGGATAAGATCATTGAGTGACGCATCGGCCTAAAGCATCGACACCATTACCACACCGACAGCAAGACAGTTGAGGTTGAGATTTGAGGTTCAGGATTGAGGACTTTGTTCAGTTCTTGTTTCTGACAACGAAAAACTCTCAAGTTAGTAAATTTTAATGTGACATCGTCGCTAACTTAACGAACCTGTTCAGACCGACGTAAAGGGGATACCGGTTTCGGTTTATTTTAAACCTAAATCAGTGCAAATCGGCTTTAGAACTGCAAATTAATTTTGTAATTTTACACTAAGCGGATGTTTGCTCACCGACAGCAACCTGCTAAAACTAAACGAGCCACACACATGTATCATACAACGTCAGTCACACGTGTCATCGATAAATGATTTCGTTCAGTAAATGTAAACAAGCTGTGAAGTTTCGGCTAAAGGGTTTACGGTTGGATTCGTGCCAATTCAGTGACGCGCGATTGAATCTCGGATAAAATGTCTAGATTTCGTTAGTGAGCGTTATATCAAAGTCTGGGATATAAACACGTATGTAAAGAGATTCTGAGACGACAAAGTTTCGTGAAGACGCTTTTCTTGCGTGAAAAATTCGGGTACGCTCAAAGCACGCACTGAATGCTTTGTATTGAATAGAGTAGACATTCCGATGAAAATACGTCAAATAAGAGTCGAACTCGTTCTTGAAGAGCTGCCTTACATATACGTAACACATTTCTTGTAAGGCGAACTATCGAATGAGATATTAATAGATATAAGTGAGCATGGCCAAGCCTATTGAACAAAACAGACATACACAGAAGGCAATCAAGTGTATGTACTTCACTTTTTGGACCTAAGCTCAGCGGCCGCTCTGGGGATCATAGGATATGCACATAAAACTGTCGTGGAAGGCACAGGCACACGTATCTAGTTGCTCGGTTTACTGTAGTTAATTAAATGGGAACAATTGCAATGTAAAATAGTAAAAGCATCGAGACGCTAATGGATACGTAAAAAGATAGCGAATCAATCCTTCACCATCCATCACCACCAAGGGACGTAAACCGGTTTGTCGCACCAGCCGACTTAGCACGTTAAAGCGCGAGTCTTGTCGCGCGGGATATATACCATACCAGTCACGGTTAAACCAGAGAGACATAGAGAGAGAAACTCGCGTCTGTTGCCGTGCTAAGATTTCAGTAAAAGCATGTTTTTTAGGTGTTCCGATCTCAGCAACAATCGATCTTTTGTTATACCAACCTTAAATTATGGTAAAGTCGTTGACGATAATGTTTTAAGTTCCTAACACTATTACCCTCATGTTTCTTTCGTCTCAAACAAAATAAGGGAAGACGGATGAATAATATTTATTTCAATTCATTGAGGCATTTTTTGTCTAAGGTATTTTTTCTACACTCGTAAAATAAACGGTTTATACGTAAACAAATTGGTTGAATTTATTTGTCTTTCTTTAATCGACATAGCGTACCGTGCGAGAGAACAGCGTACATAAATACAGCTATTTCAAATGTTCAGTTTTAGTTAACTTTTCAATAATACACACAAAAGTTGTTGTTACCGAAATTGACCGATAGTTAAATAAAAGCAGTTGAAATCCTTTCACCAATCCTTACTAATAATAAAAATCGGAAAGAGAGTTTGTTTGTTTGTTTGTTTGTTTGTTTGTTTGTTCCGCTTTCACGCCGTAACTACTGCAGTGATTGCTTTGAATAGACGTAGGTTAGAAGTCCGGATTAAATAATAGGGTACTTTTATCCCGGAAACAAATTATGCTCCCGAGGAAATGTTTGCTTTATACCGCAATATAACCGAATTCCACGCAGGCGAAGCCGCGGGCAAAAAGCTAGTAGTTAAATAAAAGCAGTTGAAATCCTTTCACCAGAAGCATCACTTAGACAATATGACCACGACCATTCCTTCAAGAGTGTACGACCAAGAAAAGTTTCGAAATTATTTCGCCCATTTCATTAATTATACGATTGCCAAACTATTGATTTTTTTTTTCTTTTTGCCCTTTGAATGCACTTTCATTATAGGCAATTTTTGACAAATTAATTTGTTAGTTGATGAAGCTGTATTATAGTATCTGTACCTCCTGAAGCGGCGGTTACAGAACACCTCGTAAATTCAGCAAAATATTTACTTTGCACATGTATCGCTTTGTTGTTACTAGTTTAGTACTAACAAAAACTCGCAGCACGTCTTCACAGCTATCGCAGCATTTGGAGGATAGGAGTCGCGCCACTGCTCCATACAAACGTAGCCCCTTTTTTTCCGTGAATAATGACATTAGAGCAAAAACGTTTTTTTTTTTAATTTTTTTTTTTATTTAGAATATCGATAAAAGCAAATCATAGGGGCATAGGCACAACAGATACAAATTTAATGAAAAAAAAATTCTGCTCTAATGTCATTATTCACTGAGAAAACAGGGGACTACGTTTGTATGGAGAAGTGGTGCGACTCCTATCCTCTTAAGAGCGTGCAAACAAAATTCGGTGATTTTGATGTTTTTCAAATGCTTTAGAAAGCTATAAATCCTTAAGTTTTTAAAGAAAAACTACTGTAACATACAAATAAACTCTTTTTCTAGGGATTAACGGAAAAAAATATTTTATTAGCAACACAGATTTCTTTTACTTAGCCAATTTGTTGAAGGGTTTTCACAAAAATACGCGTCAGAGCTGTCTTTCACTTGAAAACTTTCCATTAAAATTTACCATAAACGATATAAACTTGTTATTATCTGATAGACAATATAGTCTACTGGGGATTAACGGTGTAACAAGAATCAAATTATTGGTTTTTATTATTCAAATATCATTTTACATAATTTCAAAGTTGAACCATTACTTTATTTTTTTTCTCATTGATTTTAATGTAATTACAAATGAAACAATTTTATTGTAAATTTACAGAATATGTTTAGTCTAACCATATTTTTTTCATGGCTAAATTTAATATGAGTTAATTTATTTTTCACGATTTTTTAAACATTGGTCCAAAACCACTAAGGTCAGGTGGGGGAAGAGAAACGCAGGGATAAGAGGGCTCTACAGACAATAATTACTCATAACTCGACGAGTTATGGTCTGTGGTGCCTCTTACCCCTGCCCTGCCCCTGAATTTCTCTTCCCCCACCTGATCTTATATTACGTTCGTAAAAAATGTGTGCGCCCTCTTAAGGCACTGTGAAAATGTTATGAAGAATCAATGTATACGTAAATATCCTTATCAGTTCACAGGCGGCTGTGAATCAGAAGAAAGCAGTAAAAGTCTAGAAGGCTAGGTCTTCAAAACGTCGTCTGGGTTGAGATTGGTTTCAGAAACTGCCTACATAAAACGTATTTCGTGTAAACATGAGTTATGGCTGTCACGTAGTAATAAAAGTCTCAGTACGAATAAAACACTGATAAACAAAACCGGTGTGGTGCCGGGTTAGAATAGCACCTCCCCCTTTCTTCCCGTGGGTGTCGTAAGAGTCGACTCTGGGAAAGGGTTAGTGTATTGTGGGCGATGGGCTAGCAACCTGTCACTGGAATATCACGTTTGACCATCTGGTTACCCTGAAATTGCTAAACGTGGCACTGGATTTTCGAATTCACGTGCTCTGCCTACCCCTCTTGGGAATACAGGCGTGAGTATCTGTATGTATATGTATGTATGTATAAACAAAAACTCACAAATTATATTTTATTCGCGTCGTTGCCATTTTCAGGTGTCTGTAAAAATAGGCTTGTATAACTTTACCGTTATCCCCACACATCGATTCGAAATCTAACTGCAAAAATTTGTGATTGCAAAAGTAATTTTTTGCGACGCAACTACAATTTCACGAATTTCAGTTTTTTGGCTGTACTTTTGATTATACTGCCAATTTTAATGATTGTAGGTCACTCAGGAAGGTTTTAGGTCCCTTCGATAACAGTTACAGAAAATACGTCATACACAACAATAATTATATTTTGACAGAGCCGACTTCGGGCTGGCCCGCTATTTCTCACTGTAAAGACTGCCATATTCCGACACCAAGTTTTATTATCTTTTGGTTGAATCAGCCTGTAGAGTTGTAATTTTTTTCACAGCTGGGAGACAGACGCTTAGTATTTGATAAGGTCAGGTGGGGGAAGAGAAACGCAGGGGCAGGGCAGGGGTAAGAGGCACTACAGAATCATAACTCGTACGAGTTATGAGTGAGTATGGTCTGTAGTTTCTCTTCCCCCACCTGTGTTTTATCCACGCGTCCCCGACCCAAAGGGTCTTGACGTTTGTCAGATGGACAACGAAATGATCTTATAAGGGTTCCTGTTTCTCTAGACTAGAGGTACATACATACATATATCACGCCTGTATTCCCTGGGGTGGGCAGAGCACACAAAACGTAGACAAAACTAAAACTGTTCTATGCTTCGTGGCCACCTCTACGATATTTTTTTTAGGTTTTGAGTAGGCAGGTATAATAGTAACAGGTTGCTAGCATGTTGCCTAAAGTATATCTTAACCTATTTCCTAATTCATCTCTTACGATATCCGCGGAACCCTAAAAACATGAGTAACATGAAGCTCAATCAAACGTAACGATCTGGTGTTGCGAGTATTCTCGTAATAATAAAGCGTTTACGTCTGTCGTAGAAAATACTGATAAAGTTATGTATGCGACTCTATACAATTAGGCATAAAGATACTCATGGTTTTTATGAAATTCGTTTTTCATGGTCATTTTAAAAATTCAATTTCTTTCGTGGATATCGTAAGGAAATAGATTAAAGTATATTTTCGGCGACAAGCTAGCAACCTGTTGGTATTGTACTTCGTAATAATCTAGAAGTGGCTGTAAAAAGTGAAATAGCCTGCTTACTTCATTTGGGAATACAGGTGTGATGTATGTACGTACGTTTAGAAACTACTGTCGTATGTATTAAAGCCTTTTATTTAGCATCATTGCCATAAACAGCTATTACTATCCGAGCTATTAGAACCAATCCAATCGAGGTGTAAATAGTCCTTTACGACAGTTTTCTATTTCAAAAACGATATCATTACCATGCTCGTTATGTCACTGGTTTATGGGTCACCTTTTCCCTTTTCTACAAATATAAGAACACAGAGCAACTGATATTGCTCTTCGAAGCGCAAACTATTAGAAAACATCGTGAAATATACCGTAATTGTTTCCGATGAAAGACGTCGAAATATCGGCTTTTATTGTCCATCGCCGCCATAACAATTTTGTGCGTAAATAGAATGTCATCGCCCACACACGTTTATTAAAAGAAATACTGGGCAAATTTACGCGTTTCCTTAATTCAATCTAACGTGCTTAATGAAATTATTATGACGTAAAGGAAAGCCAAAAATAGGAGGCGATCGATCTAAAAATACTCTATGGGATATTTTTGCTGGTGTTTTTGCCATTCGTCTGTAATTTCACGAGTGCTAGAATTGGCTTACTTTGTCTACTGATTAGTAAAAACATAATATTTACCTACATACATGTTAAGTATACCGTCACTCCTCTTTTCCACAGTGGCAGGCAGAGACTACTTTGTTCCACTTGTTACGATACCTCTTATGCTTCATGCACATTCCTTAATACGTTTCTTCATACATGGTCTTCGGTTATGAGTTCTCTCGAACTGACCTTTTCCTAATATACCCCGATACGGTCACGTAACGTAGGTATACCTAGTTATTTCCGTAACCTCAACATTTTAAGATAAAAATCTTCCCTCAGATTAGATTTTTGGACTCATCGAGATCTTTACGACATACCTACAACTACTGAATTCGGTTTTCCCGAAATTGCAATGCGTCGGTAAATTTTTAACAGTGCCAATCAAGATTCTGCATCTTGAGGGCTGTTATTCGCATTTGATTTTACCACCTCGTTGCTTATGTAATTGTATATAATTGTACAACACGCCTGTATTCTCAAATGGGGTAGGGTAGACAGAGCACACAAAACGCTACATAGGTAGTTAACCATGACTATTTCGCTGTCCGTAGCCACTTACAGCATAATTTTAATCTAAAACATTGATGAAAAAGGTAAAGGGTGCCAGTCTAAGCCTAAAGCATACCTTACACCTATTTCTCAATCGACATCCTACGACATCCGTAAAGGAAATGAAGAGGTGCTATTATAACCCCGACACCACACGGGATACTATATTTATTTTTAATTTTATAACTTCGTCAATTCTGTCTGGCCCGCGTAAAAGTGCGTGCCAGGAATCCGCCTCATAATTACTTTATTTAAACTCTATTTCTTATATGTTAATCGTCCATAATTCATCTACTACACGGATGTTTTTAATCGAGCTATTAATCATAACAGTTTACAGTACGGTCAATGTCGATAACATATGCAATGCAAGGCCCAATTATTCTTCGAGCCTACGTCACTATAGTACGCGTAATTGAAATGAAAGAGTAATGGAGTTAAGGTATACTTGACGTGACAGGCTGGCAACCTGTCACTATTATAGCTCTACCTCCTTCTTTCATCAATTTGGCAGACTTTAAATCTATGCCATGGTTATAGTCTTGGGTATAGTCATGGTTGTGTTAATGTAACCTGTCATATTATAACTGCCAAATTACAACCTAATGATTTTAAACAAAAAAAAACCGACTTCAAATTAGCAATATTTTAAAAGTATTCTGTTTACTGAATGTAAAATCTTGACTTCATCAACAAATTACCGAAAACGCCGTACATCTCCATATAACATTTGAAGAGTTCCCTCGATTTCTCCAAGATTCCATCATCAGATCCTGGTTTCGTGCCAATGGGACCAATTTCGAGCTATACCCTTTCGATTAAAAAAAAAATTGGGAAAACAGGCTTGATGTATGCATGTATGTGTTAAGGATTGCGATACAAGAAACTTGAATACTTTAACTATGCTATTCTTTAAAGTAAATAACTAAACCGCACTAAACTTGACCTTGTGTTGTCGGGTTTAGAATAATACCTCGCCATTTCTGCCGTGGATGTCGTAAGAGGCGACTAAGGATAAACAGGTTTGACACCCTTTAGGCGATATACTAGCATCCTGTCACCTAAAAATACGTTAAATGTGGCTTCGGAACGGGACACTTATTGATTTGACTGTGTATGTATGTATGTATGTATGTAACTCTTTATTGTACAAATAATCATAACGTTTCGTGTGCTCTGGAATACAGGCGTGATGTATGTGTATAACTAATTAAACTCATCGACGAGTTCCACTTCAAGCTGTCAGACTTACAACACGATATGACACCTAATTTTCGCACCTCGACGTCGCTCGTCGACGTATTGATTCCCGCAGCTCATAAACGAATATGACCATGACCATAAATGAAGTAGAGAACTATCGTAAAATATCGCAAGAATTGCTGAGGCACCATTAAATATAGCAAATTCCACGATGTTCCATCTGTCACTAAGTTTCAGGGTTCGCTTGCCAAATCGACGATTCTTGCCGTCTGTTTAGCCAGAGGGATGTAACTGGGGCTGCAGGGGTGGCCAACTTATGAAAACGATGTAAAAACATAATATCTCATATTATGGGAGCTGACGGCCTTGCGTATGTGGACGATGTTATTAATTTTCTCCATGCCGGGTTTGGAATACATCTTGATTTCTTTTATGGATGTTGTAAGAGGTGGCTAAGGAAGTAGGCTAAGGTAAGCTTTAAGTAACAGGCTGGCAACCTATCACTATTGGATTATGTTTTAACCAAATTAACTACTGTTTTAACCTAAAACTTCACTGACAATGGCTACGAACCACGAAGTAGTCATGGGACTGACTATAGCGTTTAATGTGCTCTACCTACTCTACTTGGGAATACAAGGATATTGTATATGGATATGTAGGTACAGTATGTATTCAGCGGCAGAACTGGGTCGCCTTATGGTTTATGTGGAAAAGCGAAAAAGTGCAGACGCACGTGGCGTCCCATAAAAGGCAGCGTTCCATTTCCTTTTTTAACCGACTTCAAAAAAGGAGGTATTCATTTTTTTTATGTATGTTACCTCAGAACTTCTAAACGGGTGGACCGATTTCGATGATTTTTTTTTTGTTTGATTGGGAATGGCTTCCCATTGGTCCCATTTTAATTTCATCAAGATCTAACTAGTAGTTTTTGAATTATCCTTAAAATAAATAAAAAATCAACGGGCATTCGGGCATTTTAGTCCAAATTTACATTGGTACATACTTACATACCTACATACAATCACGCCTGTATTCTTAAATGTGGTAGGCAGAGCACACAAAACGCTACATAGACAAAACTATGTCTATGACACGCTTCGTGGACACTTCTAGCACATTTTTTGTAGGTTTTGAATTAGCAGGTATAATAGTGACAGGTTGCTAGCCTCATAGCCTGTCGCCTAAAATTTACTTTAACCTATGTCCTTAGTCGCCTCTTGCGACATCCACGGAAGAAATGGAGAGTATTTTTATATGTATTCGCTGATTACTCGAAGACGCCTGGACCGATTTGGAAAATTCTTTTTTTGTCTGAAAGGGTATAGTTTCCAGGTCGTCCGATTGTCAGCATATCTTGACCTGATAATGGAATATGAGGGAAATCGATGGCAACCCTTAAATTTTATAGGCACAGGTAATGTTTTTAGTACATTTTTCGCTTGGCAGTAAAAAAAATGACTGAGCTGATGATGAAAGGTCAACTCCTTAATTTTTAGGAGTTAAAGGATATTTTTTTCGATACTGAATGCACCTGCAGACTGAAAATTATAGTTTCAGTAATTAGCCAGGCCTGCTGCTTCTCAAGCGTTGCATTTCTGCTAATGCTCGTTCATCGTGGGGTTTACTTAACAGTTTAGAGGGTTCTAAATCAGATAGTGCTATTCCTTCTAAAGCCTTGAATCTGCTGAGAGCTATGTATACCTACCTGACCTTTAGTAAATATGTACATAAACAGAAGTTTCCTTTTAGGATAAAGCTAATTTGAAGTCGGTTTTTTTTTGTTTAAAATTATTCTATTTCGATGTTCTATTTTAATCTTGATACATCTTCCTTCACTGCCGTGTGGTGTCGGAGTAGAATATCACCTCTCCATTTCTTCCGTGGATGTCGTAAGAGGCCACTAAGGAAAAAGGTGTAGGTATGCCTTTTAGGCGACACACTAGCAACCTGTCACTATTCTACCTCTTCCAAACCTTCTTCTACACTACACTACACTATACTACACTATTCTTCTTCTGTTTGCAAACCTAAAACAGTGCAAGAAGTGGTTGCCAAGCGTGAAAATAGTCATAATCGTGGTTTTGACTACGTTACGTTTCGTGTGCTCCGCCAACCCCATTCAGGAACAAAGACGTGAATCTATGTATGTATGTATTTTCATTCACATGTTCACAATTTACTTCATTCACAACCAGTAGGCAACCCTGAATGGAACTAGAAAATAAGTCAGGGGTCCTGACATCCAATTCCCATGACTGGCGCATTACGCCCTTCAGAATAACAGGATCAGTTGCGAGAACGAAAACCCACTTCGCGCCTACTTAGTGAAAGACGCGTCGTCTTGTTTTCTGTAAACATGCGACCTATGTTCTTTATGTAATAAACTAATAAACTGGCTGTTCAAGTTGTAGCAACTCCGACTGCGATTTTATCGCAATCCCACGGGATTTGTGTTTTTTTTTCAGGATTATACATACATACATACATACCCAATGGGGCAGGCAGAGATTGAACATTAAACTACCGTGAGATTCACTCATCTTAAAAAATATACGGGTAACTCACGTTTTAAATCGAGTTTAGCTCGACATGTTCTCGGCTTGTCCGTAGTCTTCATTTAGGATCACCGCTCTATTTGCGCGACTTCTTCTTCTAGATCATCGTTTTATAACCTCGGGTCGCGACCCAAATTTGGGTCGCAGTTCCCGCGAGACATTTTGAAAAACAAACCGCAATCACCGCATTTCATTTGTTTTTAATATTTGGTTGGGTCGCGGGCATCTAATATTTTTGAATTTTGGGTCGCCAGGTAAAAAGGTTAACAACCACTGTTCTAGATGAAATACTAATCCAAAATATGTTGAGCTAAACTCGATCCAGGACATGAGTTATCCGTATTTTTCACTACGAGGGAGTCTCATGGTAGCTTCATCAAACCCATAAAACGCCCTGACACGCCAATAGACTGACAAAAATAATCCATACCGATCCTATTTCATAATAATCGTGATGACTCTGAAGCAACAGTAAACAATAAATAAACTTGTCTCGAATGCGCAATGTTCACATCACAGCTGTTTTCATCAAACAATACGAATTCATTTAGATTAGGCGAGATTATAACGACTTTATGACGTTAAGATTAAATCCCGCGGGACTCGCTCGAGCCGCTCCTCCCCTTAATTTTACACGCCTTCGAATTGGGAACGGGAATTTCATATCCTGATTATGACCTTATTTTAGACACCGAAGTATGTCACGATGAAGGCATCCGAAAAATATTAAAGCGTGTTACTGACTAAGCAGATACAATAATACTTTATCAAATGCCATCTTTCCACATGTCGGTGCCAACAGATACTTCACGGTAAAATATAAGTTACCTGCGCTGTGTGTTATAGGCCCAGGGGTCGGATTTCTCATCGCATGATCCGAGGCAAGAAAACTATGGAGTCGATATTAAAATTAAACTTTTAATTCGTATTCATACTCATACTCACTAATTTTCTCAGTCCCGTAATACTTTGCCCCTTGTGCAGGTTAACAGATGAAAAATGTTAGTCGAAAATTAATCTTCCTGAATAAAATTAAAATATGGAAAAAATTGCCATTATTTACTCGTTTTACAATTGTAATTTTGAAATGGACAATGCACATGCCATGCCTTCTCAAGATTTTGGGGCACTCATTCCTGTATCTACAAGCTTTATGGATATTGGAAGTAATGTTTTTTTTTTACTTTATATTTGTTTACAGTGTAATTTATTTCTACTCATAACGATTTATTATATTTACAAATTAATTTCATTCTTAAATAAATGAATAAGTATGAGCATGGTTTAAATAATAATTTAATTTTAATATCGACTCCATAGTTTTCTTGCCTCGGATCATGCGATGAAAAATCCGACCCCTGGTTATAGCTCTTTGATTGTATAGGGAGCGATAATGACAGATATCCGTTTTGATTCAGATATCTTATCGTTTATCGTATCTGCTTAGTGTGTGAGGCGCTTAAATAGGAATGAAGTACCTTCCATAGTACAACAAAAATACGAGAAAAGCAGAATAGGGGATGAAATGGACTATTACAAGGGGTCAATTTACAATATTTGAAAATTACCGCCATACTGCAATATCATACTGAAAATTTAACGCTAGTCAGTTTATCTAATACTGCAGGAATAAATGCACTAAAAACAGTCAATAATACATAAATACTAAAGTATCTATCAACGTACTTTATACCTGTAATTCACACTTGAAGTACGAATAACTTTGTTCAAAGCAATACCTCATATTGTTCAAACTTTAAGGCTTCATCGAAAATCGCCAAGTTGACTTGTATGTACTTGTAAGTCCTCTCGTACTTCATAAAATGATTCCAGTTATTAATAGAACGCGGGCATTCAATGTTAAAGATATTTAAGGAAGAATAACGTGGAGAGACAGATTCATGTCCAGGATAAATATTATGTATTCAGAAAATACGCCAAGAAGCAAAAGTGCCAATAGCCGATAAGGAAAAAGTTATTCATAAAATGAATGTGGGAGTAAGCAGAAAATATGTTGCGATTGCACGCACATCGAACGTTCAATGCTGTTTTTGGTACGAGCTAGAATGGTGTCGTGTTGTTTTTAAATAATATCTCCGTAACATAAAACATAAGGTAAATATAATGTTATTGTATGTGAAAAACGAAGGAACGAAATTTAAGTAACCATCGCGAGGTCATCAAAAACTGAAGATTTCCGTTTATGATTAACTCTGACTGAAAAAGTACATCCAAATCAGTCTTCAAACATTATTTTTTTTAAACAGCATGTTTTTACGACGACCAATGGCAAAAAAAAACTCAGGATTCTAACAGTTATTTGTATAAGAATGCTGCATAATAAAAAACATTACTTTAGTTTATAAAAATCACGAGACTATTTATACCTACATTTAGGGCGGCCACATACATACAGAATTCCGTTTCGGAATCTCGATTCTAAATATCAAATCGGAATATCGAATGCATTAAATCCACACACATCTATGAATGAGCCACATACAGACGGAAGTTTTCCGCTCGGTTCGAAAACGAGATTCCGAAACGGAATTCCGTATGTGTTTGTATGTGGCCGCCCTTAAGAGGTACAAAATTGCTAAAATAGCAACAATACGGAATTCCTCAAACAAATTGCGTATCGGTGTCACACACTCGCACCGTCAGAGCCGTTGCCGACATCGTGTTCCAAATTGAAGTTATTTTGTTTCTTCTTTGAATTTTCATTCGATTTAAGATGTTCAAAATTAGAACGTATAGTGTCGATATTGAATTTATAATGTCTTGTGTTTAAGCAATGCTACTAAGGTAAAAGCAACATGCTCGACGCCTCAACGCCCAGTAGATGACACCCATCTGTCACCTGTCTTACTATGACATTAAGGTAGCAAATGCCAAGTATTGGGTCGGTGTCGAGCACAGGGACGTTACCTTACCACAATATACGGGTTTCTTAATGTAGGCCATTTACTTATTTATTACGTCTGACTTGGATGTAGATAAATCTGTAAAAAAAAAGGAACATTCCGCCTGTGGTTTTAGTACTCGGCTTTTAACTGAAGCGCATCGGCTTTTAATACTCGCTGACCACTAGCGCAATGTGGTATTGCTGAGCTAAAACCTCACCCGTATTAAATACTAGCTGTGCGCGCGACTCCGTCCGCGTGGAATAGTGACTAATTTCCCCCGTTTTTTCCACATTTTCCAATATTTCTTCGCTCCTATTAGTCGCAGCGTGATGTTTGATAGCCTAAAGCCTTCCTCGATAAATGGTCTATCCAACACAAAAAGAATTTTTCAATTCGAACCAATAGTTTCTGAGATTAGCGCGTTCAAACAAACAAACAAACAAACAAACTATAGTATAGATTTGATAGAAAGTTGTACATTTTTCTTTTTCATTTAAAAAAATAATGTTTTTTCATAACGAGCTCAATCTGTATCAACAGATACACTTAAGCCAAAGATACATTAGGCGACATTTGTCGCGCGACACGTGTGTATACGCGGATATAAGCCGCGCGACATGTCGAGCGACGTCGCGCTACATCGCTCGACATGTCGCACGACAAATGTCGCCTAATGTATCTTTGGCTTTAGTGACGCCACGGAATAAAACCCCACTCCACGAAATTTACGAAAAATTGGGGAAATTTTTACCGATTTGGAGGTGATTAATGATTCTAAGTAAAATTATACAAAACTAAATGCAAATGGCAAAACAGTCATGGCTTTATCTATGTAACGTTTCCTATGCTCTTCCATATTGATCTACAGGGCGTGATGATGACATCAACAAGCAATAAACGAAACTCATCTCCTGACCCATTCCACACCTCCTACAAACGGTCAAACGAAAGAACGAACAGGAATCTACAAGCACCCCAAACCACATCCCGGCAGCCGGAGGCTTGAACGCGATAATTTGAAAGTGAATTCGGGAATTGATTCCTCCCTAAGTTAAATTTAAGCGGCCGCAAGCAGTGGACCGCGTAATCACTTTAAAACTTCATTTATTACAGCCCCCCGGGCGAGCATAAGCACAGATATCAGTAGTCGTTTAATTTTTGCATTCTGTAATTTGAGCTTGAGGTTTAAGAAATGATGTGCAGAAAAACACCTTTTCATTTGTTTTCTTCTGTTGATGTTGTAAAAGGCGACTCAGGAAATAGGTTGAGGTATTTTAGGCAACAGGTTAGAAACCTGTCATTATAGTACCTGACCACAGAATAGAGTACAACCGCTACTTGAAACCTGAAAGTACGCTAGGAGTGGCTAGATAACGTGAAGTAGGTACAGTTTTTTCTATTACATGCAAAATACATTACGCGTCTATTCCCAAATTCAGTCAGAGCATATGAAACGCCATTTCACGTTTCGTAGCCACTTCTAGCATATTTTTAAGTTCTAAGTAAGACGTATTATAGCGGACACAAAACCTAAAAATATATGCAAAAAGTGCCTTCTAAACGTGAAATACTCATCATTTTATCTATGTACCGTTTCATGTGTTCTGCATACCCCATCTGGGAATGCAGGCATGGTGTATGTATGTCTAAAGCAAATAAAATTATATTATTATCATTTCATCCCTTTTTTTCCAGTGGTTTTAGCATTTCGGCCGAGGCCCAGCTAAAAATATCCAATCAAACATTGTTCTAGTTATGGAGTCCTTTCGCGCTTCAATCAGTCCGCTAAGCAGACAAAGTTATCTCGTTAGAGCACGAACTGATTCCAGGTATTACGACCACATTATACGATTACTCTGTTACAAGTTTTCTGCTCTGGTGTGGAGGAAAAGGTTACGGAGCACGTGTAGTGGATTGATTTGGAATTAGTAACACGAGTAGCTGTATTATTGGGTCCTTATCTTACTTATGACTTTGGCGATTTTTCTTTATTGCTTCTGAAATAGAACTTCATATTTGACAGAAATTCATGGAAGGTGCGCAATATTTTCACGCATCGTGTAAAATTTGTCGTTTTTTGTTTACAGAACTGTCTACGAAATTGGTTGCTATAGTCAATCCATTTTTTTAACCGACTTCAAAAAGGAGGAGGTTCTCAATTCGACCAAATTTTTTTTTTTTTTGTATGTATGTTATGTTACTCGATATCTCGAAAACCCGTGGACCGATTTTCAAAATTTTTTTTTTAATCGAAAGGGTATAACTCGAAATTGGTCCCGTTGGCACGAAACTAGGATCTGATGATGGAATCTTGGAGAAATCGAGGGAACTCTTCAAATTTTATATGGAGATGTACGGCGTTTTCGGTAATTTGTTGATGAAGTCAAGATTTTACATTCAGTAAACAGAATACTTTTAAAATATTGCTAATTTGAAGTCGGTTTTTTTTTGTTTAAAATTATTATTACATTTAAATAGATTCTCATAGATTATTAAATTTATTAGTTAATTAACATAATTAAGTCATTTTTGGTTACTAAATACGTTAAAGAAATTTAGTGTGTATGGAAATCGCAACTGCTATGGAAATCTCCATACAAGTAGCTAATTTCAACCAATGGGTCACCTGTGATTGAAATAGTTTATTTTTCTGTTTAATCTTACCCTATTCAAGCACCTTATGTCCTTTTTAAAATCAAAATATCTAAAGATGTGTCGCACTACGCCTTTGTACTTCGCCTTTTCATTTGTATATAATTTTGTTTTTTGTATTTTGTGTTTTTTTCCTTTTGTACAATAAAGTGTTTACTTACTTACTTACTTACTACGCATAATAATTACAAATCATTTTAGCAAAAAAAATATTTGTTTTGAATCCGTAGATCACAGCGGTTTATAAAGCGGTGAAAAAAGTACCCAATAAAATAGAAAACACGTCAAAGCTCGCTCTGATTCCGTAAACAGTAAATTCTTTTTTTTTTGGCTTAGATAAACGGAGAACTCTGAACTGAGACAGTTCGTGACGGAAAGCGGAGTTAAAAGAACTAATTTAAGTGCAAATGGTTTTGCGGACAACCTTGTTTTACTTTAAAGGCGTGAGAGATTTATTTAAACAGTGACCCAAGGAATACAAACTGCACCGTACTGATATTACGACATAGTATTTATATAATGTCTACCTAATAATAAGAAACCCGGGTAAGAGAGAGCCAAAATTGAACTCAGTGGGTTCCGACATTTTATCATTATTGACTGTAAAACGTTTTAATGTAATTTGTGGTAATATTTATAGTGTCGTTCTCACGTGTTATCTGTGTGGTGTCCGAATAGAATAACACCTCTCCATTTCTTCCGTGGATGACGTAAGAGGAGACTAAGAAAACATGTTCAGGCACGCTTTAGGCCACAGGCTAGCAACCTGTCACTATTATACCTTTTCGGTCTGTTTTTTAAACCTAAAATTATGCTAGTAGTGGCTGCGAAGCGTTTTATCTATGTCATGTTTCGAGTGCTCTGCCTACTCCATTTGAGAACTAATCCATTAGTGCAAAATTAAAATTCTATCTTCACCTAAGCGACCAATTTTCAAAAGACCAACCCATTGGATTACGGAACCTCAAAATTGGGCTCACGCGAAAAACGGCGAATAGGGTCCTATTTTATCTCGTACACATTCTATTTTGCCCGCAACCTCTGAAGTTTCTTTCATAACAGATTAAGGTAAGCCCTTTCACCATAAAAAGGTGAAGGGAAAAACGTTCCAGAACTTCGGAGCGCAAAATCAAAGAAATTCTTGAAGGCGAAGTGGCCTGACTGCATACGTTGACGATTTCATTTTGCATGTTGTATGTCCAAGTTGAGTTAAGGTTTTATTTTTGAGGAGCTTTAGCGATATTTTTTTTTTTTCAGTGTTAATTTGTCTCTTATAAATTTTAATATTATCTGTACCTATTGTAATAAGACACCTACTTGTACCTACGTTATGAAAAAAACTCTCGAACAAAATAAACTACTTGGAAAGATTCCACTAGAGAGATGCCTCTCCAAGCAGATGTTATGCTTGGGCACCGAAGTTTACAAAGAGTAAGAAATTTAATTTATGCAACTAAACTTCGAAACTACGGTAGTGCGATTTGGAACACTTTTTCAGCTGATGACATAAAGCAATAGGTGGCGCTAGGTTTCGCTACAAATAAATCAGGATGACACTCTGACTGAAGATTAATCATTGAAATTATGTAAATTTTTCTAACTTTCTACTATAAAAGATCTTTTAGGTACTCGTACCTAATATTAGTTCGCTTACATACACCACCTTAAATAATTATAATAATTAGTGTAGTGACGGGTTTCGAATAACGCGTCTCCATTTCCTTTGTGTGTACCTTTTAACTTAAAACCTAAAAATATGTTAGAAGTGGTGCGAAACGTGAAATAGTCACGGGTTTGACTGTGTAACATTTTGTATGAATTGCTTACCCCAATTAAATATGTAACAATACAGGCATGATATGTGTGTATTCATGTAGGTAAGTTCACAGGAAAAATCGACATCAAAACGCCTTTTATAATGTAAGCGGCTCTTAGGAATTATCGCATGTCTGTGAATTTGAATAGCGTAATTACCGAGTTAATTACTTTCGCGTAAAATTACTTTCCGGGATTAGCATGAGAAGTATATTCTAGATAAAACCGTGTACGATGCCTTACATGTTTGAGGTTGCTTTTTCGTAGGAAGTGCGAGGATGCGTAGCGAGGGTTGTGTCAAAAATAACCAGCCAGCTTAACGTGGCAATGCGTGAGTCAATTGTTTACTTTTGGCTACCTGTAGACTTAGCACAACAATACGCGTGCGTCACTTCCTGAAGTCACGCGTCTGTCGGTACATGGGCCACCGGCCAACTACCACAATCGCTGCCACCGGCATATTTCCTGTAGTTTTCACACATTTTATATGGACTCGGCGCACACGGTTGGCACTGGTGGCCGCCACACGCTACAATCGTCGCGGCTCTGAACTGCAAAACGCATTAGGATCAATTCACACCAAAAGAGCAGCGCAGCGCGGCGTAGCGCAGCGACCCGCTCCGTGGAGAATGCGCGAGGATTCCTGCGACTCCTCGAGAAGCCGCTGGAATGCGTAGGAAGTCGCTGGAATTTACATAATTATTGACATATTGACAATGTATTGACAGCGGGCGTCGCGACTACTCGAGCATCCTCGGGCATTCCCGCGACAGCTCGCGCAGTCGCACGGCTTTGTTTATGGAATGCGCTGGAATTCCCGCGGATCCGCGGGCATCCGCGCGCATCGTTAGAGTTTCTCATGCGATAATAAGTCTTATTGTTATGAAAATAAAGTTGAAATTCTCATGACACTGAAACTGCGCTCCGCTACGCCGCGCTGCGCTGCTCTTCTGGTGTGAATTGAGCCTTAAACGGCTGTCTGAACTAAACAAGTGACTATCGTGTCGCACACTTCAACTACTTTTGCAGGTGCTTCTAGCTTATCGTTGCAGCGTTTGTGGCTATGGCCGGTGGCCTGTGTGTGCGGTGACACTTACGCTATCTCTTTTCTACTCGGAATCTCGTGATTCTAAAGAGCTCGTACTCTTTCTATTGGAACGGGAAAAAGGTGTCCCAAAAATTCCATACAAACTTTTGTGTTGCCCTTTACGACGTTTACTGGAAAATACACAACAGGAAAAAACTTCGTGAGCTGTTTCCTCCATTGAAATATATGACAAAAATACAGAAAATTTTAAGAAAAACTGTTCATTCGTGGCTACGTGTGAAATAGTTCATGACTTTGACTACGTAGCGTTTCATGTACAATCGAACCAACTGATTCCTGACCCACCGCAGAACGTTGTCACAATAAACGTCATAAACATTTCCTTCGTCAAGCAATGCAATTTCACTATGACTGTAAGCGACGCAGACCACAGAGGGGAAGGGGGTATAAATATC
>BHDV01050207.1:80690-123451 GCA_005406045.1 Adoxophyes honmai | reverse complement strand
AATCGTTAGAGCCGTTTCCGAGATAGCTGGTATATATTTATAAATATATATACAAGAATTGCTCGTTTAAAGGTATAGGATTACAAAACATCTTATTTTTATAGTTGTGGGAAAGACTCCAATAGAGGGATCTTGCTAGTAGATGTTATGCCTGGGGACCAAAGTCTACAGAGAGGAAGTTGGAAGTTATATTTATGCAACCGTTCGTCGAAATTTCATTCGCGCGATGTAGGATCGTTTAGTTCGGCTATTCGACGAATGTGGCGCTGTGGCGCTACACAGTCATTAAATGATTTTCTTTTCATTCATATATTAAGTCATAACAGATTTTTTTGCAATACATACGAACTTTTTGACGTTAATCGTTAATTATTCCTTACAAATAACACCTGTTGAACAAAATCTGTGTAAATATTACCTAGCATTATAACCAATAAGTACTTTACCCTCACGTAATATTCAAGTTCACCATAATAATATATATTTCTCTTCTCCCGTATGCCGTTTTAAAACTGCTCCCTTGTCCGCTTAAACCACCCTTGTTCGCCAGCAGGCATATATATCGAGCGCGTCATTATCGACTAACGCGCTAACAGCCGTCTACTCAAGTACGTGATGAGTTGATGACTACCTAAACAGCCTTTGACTTGCAAATGCGCAAATAACTTGCAGGCGTCACTTGTTTTTAATCTTACCCCATATTACGCCCTACTCAAAATGTGCTGACATTTACGTGAGCTTATCACGAACATAATTACAAAAGCGAGGCACTCCGTCACACCTAACTGAACAACTGGGAGAAGACTTCAGTTTAATTAATACATACTTATATGCTCGCCGAGCACCCATGACGCCCTGGTGTAATTAAATTACAATAAGTACGCCTTTATTCGAAGCTTTTCGCCACTATATTATGTATTCGTCCAAACATTGAAGGTGTCTACAATGTATCAATCAGACCAATTTGAACTCTCAAATGCTGTGACCCCTTGACAAGTTTTTGTAGTACCTACCTATCAAATGTAGCATAAGATTTTGACTCCTCCGAAACAGATGAAAATGTATTAGTTTTCTTATTAGGTATCTACCTCATCGAGAATATCTCCTCTTTTTGTTTTGTTTTTGAAGCTGACACTTAAGTACAATTTTAAGCTTAAAAATCGTAAGCGTAAGATACAAAATTTTGAAAATACAAGTCTACAAGTTAAAGGCTGGCCGTGTTAGTACTAAGTACTTATCCGCACATTATTTAAGACAGAATTACACAACACCTTTGGTCCCGAAAGAAGAACACTGTTATGACATAACAAAATGAATAACGTGTTATTTCTAACTCCTCATAGAATTGCACGATGTATATATATTTTCGTGCTGCTGTCGGAGACAATATAAGGGTGATTGACGTGGGTTGAATGGTTGAATCATCCTATTAGGATTTATGAAGTACAGAAAGAGGACGCGTAAGCAGCGAATTTTCCATAGTGTTCGCAGGACAATATTGTCTGCATCTGTTCTGTTTAAAATATCCATTCAAAAATCTAGTCCAGTCTGGCAGACTATGAAATAAAAGGGTACACTTACATCTACGAGTATAAACTAATTGATAAACCAACGCTAGGTAGTGAAACCTCCCAATGTCAATTAGGTACCTAACAGTTTAGTGTTTAAAATGTTGTGGTAGATACTCCAACAGAATATCTCTCCAGGCAGATGTTATGCCCGGGGACCGAAGTCCGCAGAGAGAAAGTTGGAAAATATTTATTTACGCAACCGATCTTCGAAACTTCAGTTAGCGCCATGTGAAACGCTTTGACAGAATGATGACGTTTGTAGAAGAAGTTGTACTTAACTACTGGATGATAGGTGGCGCTGGGGTCGCCAACATTTTTTATTATACTTAAGAGGATAGGAGTCGCGCCACTTCTCCATACAAACGTGGACTACGTTTTCTCCGTGAAAAATGACATTAGAGCAAAGAATTTTTTTTACGTTATATTTGTATCTGTTGTGGCTATGCCCCTATGATTTGCTTTTACAATTACAATAACTATCTTATATTTTCAGGGGTTATACTGCCAGAGCCGCTGATAGCTCCAGCCCTTGTTGCGATTATAAAAAATGCCGAGAAGATAGTCAATAAGACGATTATGAGGTTCGGAACTGACGTGGAAATGTCCATTTATGACCTGTTCTAATACCGTAAAATGCTAAATAATATATAATAATAAATATTGTAATGTTGCGGAACCCTGCAGCCCCTACTCTACAAGAAGTGAAAACTACAACTTTATCGTAATTATAGGTAAATGAGTTAGTCACAGGGAATTTATTATTAAGTGAAATGTCGATTAAATTTATTTAAGTGACAAAGTGCTTTTAATTTTGTAGCTCTTTGAAGTGACTCTTAGATATTTTGGTTTAGTTTGGATGCTTGAAAGATACCCGTTCTCTACCAAACATTCGCTCTAAGCAAATGGTCCTTTTGTACCATCACCATCAGTTTACTCGATAGCGATGCCGTAAACGATTTATCTGAATGAAGAATTTGAACAGGACCATTAACGGTAAATTGTGGTAAGTCTTATAAGTAAGTAAAAAGCTTTTACGCGG
Source organism: Adoxophyes honmai (assembly GCA_005406045.1). Lineage (NCBI taxonomy): Eukaryota > Metazoa > Arthropoda > Insecta > Lepidoptera > Tortricidae > Adoxophyes > Adoxophyes honmai. The sequence continues at coordinate 120,841 of BHDV01050207.1, read as the reverse complement.
TCGCTATCGAGTACGATCACTATAAACCCATGGTAATGGTAGACCACCAAGTGAAAACCCTGCTTAGAGTAATCAGTAGGCTTGACACAGCACAGTAACACTTGCGAGCCATTTCACGCACGAGATAGACTACGTGTCACTTTCTGATGTCTCTAGTTAGACAGTGATAGGTATAGTCAATCTCGCGTGCAAAAGGGATGATGACAGGGTTAAAAATATATCATCCTAATTAGTCCGTAAGTTAGATTATGGGATAAAAAGAGACACATATTTTTTAGTTTATCAAATAATGAAACATCGACAAAGGTACAGATCATCAAACTTCCTGAGTGGGGGCTCGTGACGTCACGTTTGAGTAAAAATCGTACTCGAACGTGACGTCACGCGAAACTTTTAGGCTCTGTATTATCGTCGTTTTTCGTCTGTCAAATAAAAGAAATAATATGGGTACAATATTTTTTCGTAGTCTATCTGACGGACTAAATAGTTTTTTCTAGTCATCTAGCCTACTACTGGCTATCCAGGCTGAAAGTAGGTACTGATATTTAATTAAAATTAACCACAGTTGAAGTATATTTACATACAAATTAGTTCTATAGGTATGAATCTTTTGTTACCATGGACTGGGACCCTGGTTTTGCATGTTCAATAATAAGCACTCAATTTTGGCGACGCATCGATTCTACAACATTAACCAAACTAAAAGCACCCAAGTTAAAAGCGTACTGCAATTATAACTTAAGTCAAAGGGCCTCACAGAAGTAACAGTAGGTAGAGATTGAAGGCAAACAGAAAATCGTACCTGATGTGGTCATGACAACGCTTGCAAAACTTGCGCAACAATACTTACCACTCACAACAGCGCAGTTCATCATTCAAACGCCTGTGCTATCTAACTGTATCATAAAATCAATCAATAGGATAAAACCCAGTAGTTTAATTGCGTTTAACTAAGATAATACCGATAAGGCTAAACTGATGAAATTTTCCGAGTGTCAGTGAGGTCGCATTATTTGAACCAGATGTTCAAGTCAAGTAGGCATAATATAGTGATGTTATCATAGTACCTACTAGGCTAATAGACCAAAACACTATTATCGCAGATATTAATATCCAGTCGTTACTGGGGTCATGGGAGCATTCGAAGCTGCTGGTGGTACGTATAAGTAAATAACTTATCTTGATACTAATGCCAAATTACCTAATTGATTTCTAAGTGGACTTAGCTCAAACCACAGTAGGTAAATTTTAATCGCGCGTTCATACTAAATATTCGGAGAACCCATTTTTTTCCGCTAAGGTCCCTACAGGTTCTCCTAACCGAGAACCGCGCCATGATTCTATTCCTCTTTAGAGTTTCAAATCCCAACTCGATGGACAAGATATTATTATACTTACCTACCTACCTGAAAACATTGGGAAAATTTAATAAATGCGTGGTGTTTGGATTAGAATAACTAAACTTTCCATTACTTCCGCGGACGTCGTAAAAGGCGACTACGGAAAAAGGTTTATGTTTGCTTTAGGCAACAAACAAGCAAACTGTTATAGGTACGTCTTTGTTTTAATTTAAAACCTAAAATAAATTAAAAGTTAGTCTTAGTTTTGTCTACGTAACCTTTTGTGTGTTCTGCCTACCCCCTTCCGGTTTCAACAGTGTAGCTAATATAGTTTCAGAAAAAGTGGCTTTGACTTTGACAGACATGACGAATTTATAAGGGTTCTGTTTTCGCCATTTGGTAACGGAACTGTGGGAAAGACTCCAATAAATACTTAGATCTCTCTCCAGGCAGATGTTAAGCCTAGGGACTGAAGTCCACGAAGAGAAAATTGGAAGTTGAAGTTGCAACCGATCATCGAAACTTATTTAGCGCGATGTAGAATCGTTTAGTTCGGCTATTCGACAAATGTGGCGCGGGGGCGCTACAGAGCCCAAAAATGGAGTAAAGTCACCGGTAATGGACAATGACTCTTATTTACTACCCACTAAGGAATAGTCACTTGTTTTACAACAATCAATTCACAACTCTATGGTCTTTAAATTATGAATGAAGCGTCCATTGCTGGTGCTTGTCAACTAAAACCGTCCATAACTGGGGCCGTTACCTTACCTACTTATCAAATTCAACGAAATTGTTCCATCAATGTTCTGTCCATCGAGATTTCCTTACAATCAACGTCAAAATCAGCTTGTAACTCATTTCTGTTCCTAGCATCCTGGCTCTCCAAGGCAGGCTGCAGCAGCCAAGCCTACAACTCCGCGCCCGAAAGCGGCTACAACGTCGCCAGAGACATCCTCAACATGTCCATCACCACGATGGTAGCGTGCATCGGCATCGTTGCCCTGTTCGCGATATTCGTTAAGATTTATTAACCGTCCACCCGTAGGTTCCATCAATTAACTAATAAAACTAGCCTGAATAGACCCTGTTTTAATCCAAAAAAACATGGTTTAGAATTACATCTCTGGATGTGGTAAGAGGCGACTAAAGGATATAAGCAAGGTATTTTGTATACCTATAGGTATTTGACTTTGCAGTATACTTAATTTAAACAGACTCTATATCCTTACAAGCGTACCGAATGTTACAGAGAGACTTGTCAAAAGTATTCATGAACTTGGTACAGTAATGATCAACTAGCAATAAAACTACACCTTGTAAATAGGTACTTACATAGTGTGTTGGCAATGAAAATTTTGATACTATTTCATCCATTGGGTGCAAAATACCAAAAAGATTAAGGACTTTAAACCTAGGGATCACTGGCAGGAAAATAAAAAAACACCCTTAGGGCGTTTGTGCACTACCATGAATTTTACGGTCCGGCTTTTTCATTGAGTTCTCGTCTCGCTTGCTCTTCCATTAAATTGTATTGGCGTGAGCGGGACGGCGCGACAGACCTTTAAAAACCGGACGGCCGGACCGGAAAATTCATGGCAGTGCACAAGCGCCCATATTGGAACGGCTCATCCGTTTATTTTATTGTAACTTATTAACTCCAAACAAAAGATAATACAATGTTTGCAATGAGTAATGCTGGCCGTGCTATGTACCTACCTACGGAGTAAACTTTCAACATTTCGTATTTACTCGATTAACTCTTAGGCTAATAAGGCTACCCTTAAATTCTACGGCATCCAATCGAAACATGGGCTTTTAACTCTTCGTGTAATTTCATTAATTTATTGCTTACGACTTCGTATATACCTTTAGTAAAAAGCTTATTAAGTTTCAATAATCACGAAACAATCGAGCCAAAAAATCATGCAATTATGATAAAATGTTCATAGCTCACAATTATTTTTGAAAAATACAAAACGCCACAACAATCTACAACCAATGTCGTCTATAGCTAAAATAATTATAAATCATAATCAAATCCATTTTTAAGTATACTATAAATTCTTAAAATTAATTAACCCAGATAAATGAAATACGTTCTTGTACAGTCGACTACAAACATATCGATAAAGATAATGTGAAAAAAATGTACCTATGACCTTAATTAAGGTCAAGGCAATAAGGGCACGTAAAGTTTTGAAACATTCCATTAACTGTGTCGATGTCTTTGTAGACTACCTGTGATAATTGACAATTATATTAAATACACATACTTAAAAAAAAATACAAGAGGGTTTTTGATAAAATGGAAGTACTCAATAAAAGTAGTACGTTTTTTATCCAATTTAATTTCTTACAGATTTTTTAACATTTTGGCAAAAACTCAGGGTGGTACACCTAATTGAAACTACATACATATCTATAATTTTGATGCAAGAACATTTTTACAACAAATAACAACATTTTTTGAATATTTTTTTTATTTTAGTTGATTATCAAGTGTTACGTACTTTAATAACCTGTACACTTCACTTTTTGCACATTGGTTTAAAACGTTATACCGTCTCAATTAATTGTATCAAGTGAATTTTCGCAAAAAAATACTATATACAAAAAAATAAACCCAGTTTTTACAATTTGCTGAAAATTATCTATTTTCTTTATATACAGTTTATCAAAAACCACCCTTGAAGTGGTTTGTCGTGAATTAATCGTGATCTACAACTATCTAATAAAGATAATGTAAATGTTCAATATAAATACAAAATTAATTAATTATGTACTTTAACCTAATAAAATATTTAAACATAACAAAATACTTTTATTGCTTTACAACTAAGGAGTATTTCTTAATGACGTAAAGTAAAAGCGAATAGAAGCATTCAAGGGCTTAGCTATAATGGCGGTTGGAGATAAGTTTATTTTTCGGCTGTCATAAGCTCGTCTTTGCACACTCGTATACTACTCGAACGAGTCCTAAGAATACATTTTCATGACGACTGCAAGTTCACGTGAAACCCAAAAAGGGTGAATTTCAGTAACAATCGTCAGGGTATTTCTTTAAGTATTTTTCTTCGTCCACATCCAAAAAGTATGGGGACCAATGGCACCATTAGTACTAATACACAAAGAAAAATAATAAAGCATACAGAAAATATCCTTACCGGTCACCTTTTTTTAATTCACCCAAATAATAAAACTAGGCTTGCAACAAATAGTATATTCGGCAGTATACTTTTGCACCAACCTTCCCCTTCTAAGTTTTGATCAAGTATGAAAATACTTCAAATGCATAGAAAACTTTTTAACTTTTCAAATACAGAAGATAATTATGTACCTGTTTTATGTATTACTTAAATGACTACAAAGTCTACTTAAATAATTACGAAATAAATAAAAACCTTACCCTTCAAAATTGATTGCGACATGCATTACGACAATACTTAATTCAAATACTTAGAATCCTTAATTTTTCTAGTACAGGAAATCACACTGTAGGTATGTCTGTTATGTAGGTACCAATGACTATTTAAATGATTATACGTGAATTGAAAGTTCATAAATCGATTTTTAGTTCATTTCAGCGATACCTCAAAATACATTGCTTAACACATTCAGAACCAAGGACCCGGCTCCCGGGGTACGGTAACATTCGCGAGATACCGAGAACCCGGTAGTCGGGTTCATTTTGTACTAGCAACAGACTACTCGGTTCCGCGCAGATGTTTTGATTTTAGGCTTGGTCGTGAATGTGTTAAGTATTCGGTATTCTGCCGAATAGTATGTTGATATTACCGTATAGTACCTAGCCGAATATTCGTTGCAAGCCTAAAAAACAGTCCATAAATTTAATCCTAAGGCCACTTCCGATCATTTCGCATTGAGTTACAATATCTTTATTAGCACTTAGGACATCATGCCAGTGTGTCATAAGTCATAACGGCATTTCTTTTGAAATTGTTCAAAGTTATCTGATAACAAAATTTCTTGATTGTACCATTTATGTGAGTACTATGTGCACAGAGTGGGTATTGTCCATCACAATTCAATACGCATTGGCATTGGTACGTCCCGACCAATCCTTCAAGACACGTTGTCCATATCAAAAAGCTACAAGTTACAGTGTCGAAGCGAAAATCTTTTTTTAAATAGAAGTTAAGAACTTCATGGTAATTTTTAACTTGTTACTCATAATCATAAAAAAGGCCCCATTAGAATCGCTGTTAACTTGCCTTTGGTAATAAAATTATATACCAAGCGTTTTAACTCTTAATTTGGCAATGGCACTGGATATAACACTAAATTATATATATTTTATTTTTTTACAGATTTTTTTGTAGAGTGACTAAGTGACGAACGAGCGACAGTGATTCTAAACACTGCCAAATTAAGGATTAAGCGCGTACAGATATAGTGCATAATGCGTTTCAATACGAACTGTCAATCAAATACAGGGTGACCTCTAAGACGTAATACAAAACCAATGTTTTAAATACATTTCCCTTGTACTAAAACCCCTGACTAGGTCGCATCTTGTTAAAGTGATCATTAGTATTATTTTTTTACGTTTACATTATTCCTAATTTTTTCCGTTAAATGTGGTCACCTTACCATTACGTTTACAGTAAAAAGTCCTTATGTAATTAACCAAATTGTCTTTGATTATCTGACAGATAAATTATGAAGAAAACTCATTTTGACTGTTCTTGACGTTAGTTGTCTTGTTATCAAACAACAATAAAATTTATCGTGAATTTGTGTAAAATAATAAAATACCTACCTCGTGATCATGCCTACTTGTACACGCCTATCCAGCGGACGGATATGGTAGTGTTCTATTTTACATCTCAGAGTCAGAGTACAGTGCAGACGCAAACACTCTTTCACGAACGTTATCCGGGCAGTGCAACCCCTACTCGTGTATTAATAAACAGAACTATCCGAAATTTAAGGGAATACGGACACTTCTCAGTCCAAATGCACGCCCAAGCTAGAAGCCGCGACACTCAAAAGCGTTCCGGACACAAATCTTTCGGTATTTTAGTCACCACCCAGAAGCGAGTACAAAAGACGCAGCTGCAAGATTTAGCACGTGCCAATTTTTATTTGGAAGCTATGAAATGCAGCATGGTTACATCCATTTTACTTCCAAAAATACAAGACATTGTGCTAGCCGACTACCCCCGAAGGGTTCAGTTTTGTCGATAGGTGCTACAAAACCTACAATTAAATATTTTATGGACTGGTGAAGCTACGTTTATAAGATTTGGCTTATTTAACGTTAATAATGAGCACTTATGGTGTGAAGCAAACTCTCATGCAACTCGCAGACACTCCTTTCTGACTCGGTTTTCGGTTAATGTTTGGGCGGGTATTGTGAACAATCATCTAATATGACCGCATTTAATTGATGGAAACTTAAATGGACTAAAGTATGAAGACTTCTTCAGGATAAACAACATAAGCCATTATTATTACAAGAGGTGCGACAAGAAAACATAGGTAAACTTAGAGACAACCTTAGACGACGGGCGGAGTTTTGTGTACAGGAAGACTATGGCCACATTGAACACATGCTAAAATACGTGTGATTAAGTATGTACTTTTGCATTTATCCGATTGAACAATAAATTTACTTATTTAAAATTGACATTGCTTATTATTCAATTGAACTTTACGTTCAATTCACGTTTAACCATCTGGTTACCCTGAAATTGCCAAACGTGGCAATGGATTTTTGAATTCATGTGCTCTCCCTAACCCTCTTGGGAATAAAGGCGGGAGAATATGTATGTATGTATTATTCAATTTAAGTAGGTAAGGAGTAAAGTAGGTACTTAAAGAGTCTAGTTGTGTCTCTTGTAATGATAAAAGATCGATAGCTGTAGCACAGTGTTAAACGTTTTTAAACTTGACAAGTACCTATGACACTCGATTATGCAGTGTACGGTGACCATACTTTGAGATTTTTATTATTTTTTTTGTTTGAAAATAAGCACAAATTAAACAAGGCTAACCTTAACCAATGAGTTAGTGTATTAAATTCTCTGCCATTAACTGAGCCCGAAACGCTAATTTTGTATTACGTCTTAGAGGTCACCCTGTATTATTAAAATGTATAAGGTAAACGGCCCTGTGCTCGACACTGACCCAATACTTGGCACTTGCAACCTTATGTCATAGTAAGACAGGTGACAGATGGGTGTCATCTATTGGGCGTTGAGGCGTCGAGCATTGGTACTTTTACCTTATATTTTCTTAATGGCTGAAAAACAAAAGCAAATAAATTTTTGCTTCTGAGTTGTCCTGAATTCGTTATGTACCTATGTGTTTTGAACAATTTAATGTTACAATGTAAAAAAGTGGCAGATGTACGTAAGTACCGGAGATAATTGACAAAACTATAGCTGTAAAGCCTGTTTGATTCGTTTACAACCAAACAGATTAAACGAATGTTTTTGGTTACATCTATTTTAAACTATTTGAGCTGCTTGGTAACGATTTTTGTTTTCGTTTGATTGAAATATACATTTTATAGTGAAGTAAAATGGATACACTAATGTCTTTATATCGAGATTTACAATGTTTACACCGGAAACATGTCGAGCTAATACCTACCCATATAAAATGTGAGTGACCTGTTTTATTTTGACTATAAATGAATCTGAGGATCGCGCTATTTTTTTAATTTATACCACTGCATCAGATATAGTTGTATTGAATTCTATGATATAGGTTATATGCTAAAACCGCTTCTTCACATTCACAACTATGGACAAAACACAATAACTGGAGTTTTTTCAGGTAACTGTATTATGCACTACAACTGTAGGTACTTGCATTAAAGACCCGCTCTACAGGCTCTGGAAAAGCACAAGCGTGCCAAAACGAGTTCAAATGCCAAAAACGCCTAAATTCAATCAACTCGCATGAATGCCACTAATCAGCACAAGCCAACCCTCCGTCGCGAGTCGCTTGTCTGTGTATCAATACCTTATGATATGCTAATGATATGATAAAAAATCTACACTGGGTCCAGCCAGCCAGAACGGCATTATTAAATACGTAATCGTTACGTGTGTATAATAGTTTCTAACATGCAATTCAATAATAAAATCTTAACTATATCACTACCAGTATTTCGTTAAGGCATAACTGAATATTTTATTATATTGTCAGATCTATTAGGAAGCATGTTATCTTAATTAGTAATTGATGGTTTCATATTGACACGACTTATTACGTTTTGTAAGCACGTTATTACTGTAAACTTTACGACGACATAAGTGCAATATTGTCGCCCAGCTACTGCACGCCACGGTAATCTAGGATAGTTTAGAATCTAAACTTTAGATTATTATTCTTTTCTAAAGCTCTATTTCCTGGCAGTGCCTCGGATGCGGCTGTCATGGAAATGCCTATTACCTATATAAATCTATTGTTTAGCAAAGTGAAGGAGAAAAAGAAGAAATAGAAGCCATTTCATTTAAACAACACTTTCAACGAACACATTGCACTTATGAACGTTAAGTGATTTTTCATCCAGCTCGTTTTACATAATACATATTTATTACAAACGGATGACGATCAAAAAGTTGTAAGTGCGTTAAGACGTAGTTAGAATTACTACAATAATTAGCCTCTTTGCAATTAAACTTTTTGGTCCTCTACCAAAAGTCACTTTTTGAGGGTTGTGTTCCGAGATGAAAACAAAGTCTGACGATGTTTCGAAACACACCCCACCTTAATTACAATACAATGGTGGTGTTACGTTCCCTATAATCAGAAGCTTACGTGTTAAAGAAATTAAGCCAGCCTTCATCTTTATGTATAAAACGCACTAAGTCTATTATCACTATAGTCCATTTATTGAAGTTTAACTATAAATATTATAATTACAACTGGTTCTAGTTTACAACAAATATAGAGCCCTTGTCAGGTTTCCCTTACAGTTCTTAGCTACAATAAAATTGAGTAAACTCATGCCAAATATTAAAACTAATGAAATGGACTTAAGGCCAACCGAGCTTCAAAAACCTAAATATTCTATTTATTACGTAAACTTGAGTCTTTGCAGATCCTTCGTAGCCAATAATTTACTATGCCATACTTAACTTTTAAAGACTTACATTCGTACTTATCCTGATCGACAGAAGACAAAACGTTCAAATCGCGCAATTATTCAAGTGTGGAATAAGAATTATTAATTATAATTTAAATAGTTTTTAATGTCATACATGTAATAATGTAGAGGAGACAATTAATTTAAGTGAGTATCATAGTCAGTTTTCTAATTTGAGATGAACCAATCAAAACTATTCCTAGTACTTCTTTGAAAAAGTTAAGTTTCACAATTGTGAAATGCGGCAAAGTTATGGTCCATCCCAATCAATCCAAATCAATCAAAGGCTTACAAAAAGTAATAATACATTATAATTTTATTAGTCGCTAACGCTCCGATCGGTTTTAAACCTACATATTATACTACTACCTTACGAACAAGTGCACTTAATGAGTTCTCACTACGTCAATAGTTTCGTTTGTTCGAGTTTTAGTACCTAACGAGACAGTGGACTGTCAAACAAAGAGGCGTGCCCGCAAGCCCGTCGTACAAATCGTACAGAGATAATGGACATTGCCGCCGTGCTAATAAAATTACAAAGTGAACAAAAAACATTGAAAACCAATCTAGCTTGGGAGTGTAATTCTCTGAAGTTTTCAAAATTAAAGGCGAATGGGAAATATGGCATTTATAAAATACACGTTCTGCACTTTCTCAACACGAGTCTATGTGAAATAACATCTGATAAAGTAATAACATCCAATTCTGAATTATTTGTCATGCAAATGTTTTTAACTTTATCATGATTTTCCGTTTTTTTTATACCGTAACTAGCCATCATTCTTACACCAGGATAAATTTTCGTTATTTTTGTACCGGTATTGCGGTGTTTGGACATCAGGTTTGTGTCAAAACCTGTTTAATTTGGTCCACCTGGGATAGACTAAGGCAGGCGGCAAGCCATTTCTTTAGGGTCTCTATAGGGTGTATACCCCGAGCCCACAAGAACATTATTAGCTATAGATTAATTTAACATAGAACGCTCAATTCCAATAAATCGACTAGGTATTTAACTAAGCACATCACAACTTACTCATTTTTCGTTGAGTCGCAAAATATTTGCAATTTATATTTATTTCTTGACGAAACATTGTGAAATGTGTCTAATTCTATGTATAACAGTGCAACTAAGCATTTTTTCAAAACGCGCAATATTTTTAAAGTCAACAGTTTCAGTCACTTGTTATTATTGTGAATACACGGAGCCGAGCTCGTCAGCAGTTCGCGATGTCGAAGATCGTATTTATCTCATGGACGGAGATTATTCAGCTTTCTAGTTTACATTTCGTTCGACACGAACTAACAGTAATCGTGCTGTAAAATGTTTATTACTTCACCAAGTTGGTAAAGTAAGCACTTAGTGAGTTGGTGTAGATTAGCGTAACCGAATATTCTCTAGTATGGAAAGCCATAATATAATTGTAAAGAAGGTATCACACAAGGGAGACGTAACGCGCACTCGCCCGACCCCTGTCTATTATCGTACCAGCGCTAGTCAAAGCTGCTTCTATATTATATGCCATTATACCATATATTATATTATACATACGTACAGGTCGACTGGTAAGTTGAGGTGTTTAAAAACAACCAGCTAAGTGCGAGGCTCGATAGCTACCGGGTACCTACCAAATGACCCGTGGCGTCACGCCGCTTGCTGCCGGTCGTCCTGTACGTTGCGTCTCTACACTATAATAGTGTCCAAATTGGAAGCAGTAACAATTCGTCAATTCCGTGAGTGCTAAACGCCTAAACTTATCAGTAATTGAAATGCATTAAGTAGAAAAGACAAAAATTGCTTGTGCACATGTACTTAAGATACATTGCTCTTATCTATTAATACCGTATCGATTAATCAAGCAATTTTGACCTCTCGTAATTTAAATGGTCCATCTTTTACTTTTGGATATAACAACACACCCACGGTGTTTCACACAACCTGAGCTCACTAATTACATCTAAATTTTTACTTCATGACATAACTGGAGTTAAATTTTAAAGCGCAAACTTTCTACTGAGCTAATAAATTTGTTAGTATAATTATTTGGAAGAGGAAGGACAAACGCTGGAAATGCATTCAGTCTTCAGAAAATATACAGTACGCGACGTCAGAAGCCAGCCTCCCGACGTGTTGCCGTTTAAGTTCTTTATTATTTTATTGTTACATACTGTATGAATGGTATTATGTTCTTTCAATGTATTCATTGAAATAATCACTAAAGTCAATTGAACATTCAAAACCCTGTTTCAATAAAAGAGATTTACCTACCAGAAACTAAAAAAAACACTACTCGTTAGTAATAATATCGTCAATCAGATCATACACCAAGCTTTTAGCTCTTTGCAGCTCGTGTCAATGACACTAAAAAACGTAGTCACGTAAAATAAGACGGAAAAAACAATATAAACGTTATAAATACAAAATTTGTCCGATAATTCGCATTAAAATACTGGTAGACGAGAAGCCCGGTGGCTCCTTAACATATCTAAAAATATAAATTAGATACGCGGAATAAAATGGATGCACCTAAAGGAAGAGAAAGATCAAGCCTCTCGGAAGACACTCTTCAAAACGCGTCCCTCGCGGCCCTAGCAGAAGCCACAAGTAGGCCTTCAAACTAAATTCTGATAACTTTCACCTCGCCCAGCCTCTATTAAAAGTACTTTAAAGTAGTTAACGTTTATACCTACTTACAAAATTAATTGTTAAAATGCTTGCTTCTATTGAGGCGTCTTAAGGCTGGCGATGCATGTTCGACTTAATGTAACTCTCGAACAGAATCTATCGTGTAAAAACCATAACATTATTCAAAGCGGATGTACTTATGCTCTCGTCGACGTGCCGAGGTTTAGTGAGCATTTTCACGGCGAGATGGAATACTTCTCCAAGGGGTGGAAATCTTTGCCAGCCATGTGCGTCGCGTTGTGCGCCCTCCGGTAGCCCCATAGGTCCATTGCCTCCTTGCATGCCATCTGAAATAATCACAAAAAAATTGTTTTTTTCTAATAATTTATGCACTAGATGTTGTATTATTTTTTTCGACTAGAGCAGGGTTTCTCAAAGTTGGGTACGCGAACTCCTAGGGGTTCGCCATTCGACAGCAGGGGGTTCGCGATGAGATCAGAATACAGAAATCGACTTGATAGAGAGTAAGAATTAAAGTTAAAATTGTCCAAAATTACTCCTAACATTCAATCCATTTGCGAATATTAAACCTTTTTTTTAGGAAGGGGGGGGGGGTTGTTTATTAGTTAAGAGGTTCGTGAAACCGAAAGTTTGTTAACAGGGGTTCGCGGAGCCGAAAGTTTGAGAAACCCTGGACTAGAGCAATAGTTTAGTAACAACAAGCACAGATTTAATAAAACATAAATAATGTTTTCGCTGATTTCGAAGACTTCTCTTGTTTTATTAGGTTTTTTGTATTTGTTTTAATTTGACAATAGTTTAATAATTAAAAAAATAAAAAAGGATTACCGCAACAGACGCACAATTTTTTTTTTAATTTTTTTTAATGTAAAATTTTGGGAAATTCTAAAAAATTCTTAGAAAATCAATAACTCAAGAGCCGTTAATTTTCGGCCAAACATATGAGGGTTTAAAATATTGCATTTTAGCTCCTCTATCAAGTCCTACCAGGAATACGTCAAGTTACCAGTAACCCTGTATAGGTATATGCAAAATTTTATTATTGTAATTTTGGCTGACATACAATTTCTCGGAATACTCTACACTGAACTAGTTCTAAGAAGGGTCAGAGAATGCTGATATAATTTTAGAAAGGTCAGTTTTTTCCTGGTGGCTTTCTCATTCAAACCCACGATGAAATGTTACTAAATTCATTCGATTTCACCCTAGCAGCCTGCTTCACGAGTGAAAGATATCGTGATCCCGAGCGTAATAAGAAATAAAATAAAATGGTTTAGTGGAACAAAATGATTCCCAAGATTTTTTTCAACTGGCTTCAAATGCAACTGGGGCTTAATTTCAAATATCTCGACTTCATGCGAGCATTTGTTTTAATTTTAATGAGAGTTTAGTTTCTACCTGTCAAATTTAAAGCAACGTGATTCCAAGCGGGTTACACAATACTGCTCACTATAATACCTCTATCATCTATACTTTACCTGATTTGCGCAATAAGTGGCTCTGAAATGTGATAGACTTAAGGTTTTGTCCAAGTAACGTTTCGTTTTGGAAACACAGGCCTGAAGTTTATCTATGTGTGTGTATGTTTTACCCTCGGCCAAACACAAAACAGGTAAATCGCTTCTCGCATCAACTGTCATCGTTGGATCGCTTGTTTACAAGACTTAGCTCATATTTTATGGAAATGTAGTCAGGGTACGAGGGTCTCGCAAGCGACCTAATGGACTGTAATTTTCATCATCATCCCATTACTAGGAGTTTAAATCGCCAAGCTATAAACGAAGTTCGCGTTGCATAGTAAAATACTGTTGGCTCTACAAATTGTTTGTTACTCACATTGCAAAATAATAATTACCTATCACCACTCGTATTTCACAAATTCAAAGAAATACGCCATGAAAATAATGATAAAAACTTGTCAGTCGGAAGAAACAAATAAAAAAAAACATTAGTAGGCTGTTGTCAAGCAAAAACATACGAACTATTAAGGATAATGGATTGTTGTTCCCTTATGTAAACACGGGACATCAAATGGGAAATAAATTTGTATTCGCAACAGTATTCCTTTTTGCGATACAAACATGGTTTAAATTAATTTAGATTTTTCCCTATGACATTACTTTATGCCATAACAAATTCTGTAGGTATGTACTAGTTATGTATGGCAAACGCGAATACGCGGTCATATCTTCGGACTGCTAAGTGTAGAATTCTAAAATCATTCCTTCCGCACGTCATAAAAGGTGACTAATGATATGTATTAAGGTAGTTTATAAATAATAGTTTACAAATTAGTAAATTGTCATGTTATGATTTAATTAACCACAAGTATATTTCAAAAACAATGATTAGTTACAGACTTTACCTACAGTATGCTACATTAAATTTAATATTTTTTATAAATATAGACTAAAGATGACAAAGTCAGACAATCTGAATGCTTTTCAGACAGGGAGGAGTGGCAAAAAAAATAGACGAGCCATTTACCAAGCAGTGGGACAGTATTTTACAGGCTTATTGAATAGAAATAATTTTATTCCAGATCGTGAAGTCAAAAAACAAAAATACAATTAAACAACCTTAAGCAAAAGTATCATTGCAGCAGTATTAGTAGTAATTTCCGTTTACAATTTAGGCAATCAAGACGAACAAAATGTGTAAATACCAAATTAAAAACAAAACGATCAGAAAATAAGAGACAAAATTCGCAACAACAGGACGCCAGACCTAATATTTTTCTGACTATCAGAGTTAATTGTAAAATAGCTCCATTATTGTGATGAACTATGATATGAGATTGAGACTAGATTTGAAATGACTAAAATTCACGTATGCATCACAAGATAATAAAAATAGAAGTGACATTACTTTTGTTAGTATAGATTTTATCAGACCATTGATTTCCGAAGCATGTAACTTTCTAATCTGTTACCTGAATGTCATCAACATAGTCAAAGTCCAGAACATTTCTCCATCTGAAGGGCACATCTCGTGAGACACGGAAGGTTGAGCTTACACCAGCCACTTCCAGGTTGGTATGGGAGTGGAGGAAGTCTGAGACAGAGGGCACCACACCGAGACCAAGGAACTTAAAGAGTTGGTGAGTTGTGCTGTTCGGGTCAAGAGCTAACTCTTCATAACGCAGGGCCCTGTAAAAATAGATAATTGAAACTAATCAAACAATAATAGTGTATTTCGTAAATTATCTCTAACACGTCCAGGACTGTACAGTGCAACTATTTACTTAGTGTGTTTGGGAATCCTACTGCTACCCAGTTAGAGAAGGCAAATATGAAAAAAAAGTAAAAAAAAACTTTTAAGTAAAACGGTTTTATTTTAGTCTAATCAATGTGTATAAAACCGTTTTACTTAAAAGTTTTTTTTTACTTTTTTTTTTCGAGCTTTTAGTTTTTTTTTTAATTTGATATAGTGCACTGTATTCTCCTTGCAAAGACCTTACAATTGATACCCATATTGATGGCCCAATGATGGGGTAGATAAGAATTAGGTCATCCGCCATTTTGTAGCGGCGGCCATTTTGAATTTACAATGATAATGAATGTACATTATTGTATTGTCACCACAACTAAAAGCGCATACCGAATTTCAGATCAATCAGTTGACGGAAAGAGGGTGAAATTTCCATTTCTAAATTTGAACCAACAAAGACCAAAGAATAAAGTCTAAAACAAACGGGGTAAGCTAAGTAAAACCGTTTAAAAATTAACAGTAACTATAAATACTAAAAGTATGTTAAAGCAAATTTAAGTGAGCAGGATCCACCTTGCTAGTTAACTTAATGTTCAATTAGCTATGGTTCATTTCATTCACAGAAACAAGTCGATGGGGAAAACAAAAAATGCAGAGTTCGAACTCGGCTACCTTTATTTTATCAAAAAAAGTTTTGACAGATAGTTATACATTTTTTGTACAATTTATAAAAACCAATGAATAAAGTTAAATAATGTGTCACTTAGGGCTTGTGCAAAAATAAAAATAAAATAACTTTGAATGCTAAGACTATGTAACATCATTTTTGCTAATCTAAAATGAATATTAATCTGTAAACTTGAAAAATACCTAATAAAAAAATTACTTTCAATTTCAGGTAAAAATTAAAATTCACGTCTATTTTAGTAGCCAGGTGTGAACTCGTTTTTCGAGATTGTCAAATGTCATAGACTTTTTGTCTTTGTCATTTTGAATGTGATTATGTGACAAAGAGAACGCTATTGTAACTTGTTTCCTTGAATGAAGTATAGTTGTATGTTAATTACTTAATGATTGTGAAATTGCAACACCTTTTAAAGGGTTGGCACTTAAACAAATTATTGGATTGTTAAGTACTAAGCAATTTGTGGTTAGCCCACAATGCCAAAATTATTAATAATATCAACTTTGATACCATAACACAAACAGGCAAATTAAAATTCCGTCATCATGGCTTACATTAAACAAAAACAAGCAGGTACTGACATATTAAAATTGTATGCAAAGGAATAAGGATAAATGTTAGATATCACCGCCTTAAATTCTGAATAGAAGGCCGACACAAAGTCAATTGTTTATTTCGGCAACATCAACTTGCAAGGCCATTTTTTTTATCAAAAAACCTAACAAATAATTAAGCTGAATTTTCTACTTTAATGTTAACATACTTCGAGAGCTTCTTCCTTTATGAAGAATGCATATGCATAGACAACAGTTTCAAATAGTTTTCAAAGCTGTTTCAAATTGCAGCTACAAACATTTGTCATTTCATTTCAGTGATGTGTTTTAGAATAAATTTTATATTTAGCATTTAATTTTTCTCAACACACAATAAGGTAATGGTGATACAGAAGGGTCATTCATAAAAAGTTGTACAGTACAGTTTCTCAACTTGAAAAAAAAGAAGAGAAGAGAAATATTTCTGATCGCTATTTCATCATCATTGCATCATTGCAGTGCTATTAACATTGAACTATTATTCTGAATCAAGTGTTTCAGACATAATGAACTATGTTTTTTTTTTACTTTTTTAAAATTTTGGTATTGATAGTGCTTTCAATCCCAAGTAGGAAATATTTACTTTCAAATTAAGAAAATTAAGAAATGTACAACTTTTTATAAAATGGCCCAGCCTGTAATTATGATTCATTAAACAACAGGACCTTTTCTGCAACTTCACAGCACATCCTGTACTGAACCTATTTTCTTTAGTTTGGAGATCATGGTAATGTCAGCTCTAAACTATGGTAAAACTAATGTGGTAACTTACATGAGTCTGTCAGGGTACTTCTGAAGTAACCTTCCAGCTGCCACATAGTCACTTATCATGTCTGCGCAGAGGAGTTCAGGCTGCCAGCAGTCAGGTGCGGGCTGGCAGAAGTCCCGATGTTGCCGGGACTGCATCACGCCACGAGGATCACGGATCAACAGCACCACTTTCACATTAAGCCTGTGACAGTAAAAGATTGTAATACATGAATTAAAATGGAAAAACTAGGTACATTTTTAGGTAGGTCACATAAAATAATGTTGAACATTGACTGTTTAATTCCAGATAATACATATTTTATTTTAACAGTATTGTAGCAGATTTATGTTATTTACCTTCTAGGTATCTATAGATAGTGTAAACAAGATCATCAAAGAAATTAATTTGCCTACAAATTTTAATTTCATAGTTACTTACAAGAACTTCCAATGAAAATAAAATTCAATGACACAAGATTTTTGTCAAAATCAATAAAACATATTTTAGTCAGATTACTGGAACACTAAATAAATGAAATTTAAATGTAAGAAGATACTCCGGAGTAAACAAAACAATAACTCTAAATTGCTTCTAAATACAACCATGTCACAAGGTACCACAGTATTCTCTTGTACATTATTTTCTTAAATACACAATTTGCATAAATCTGATGTATTTTTTGTATTAACATACAATACCCTAGCCACATTGTCTTACATTGTTAAATGGCTATGCTTAATTACACAATAGGCAGCTATGTGATTACAAATACCATCACTGGTTCTCAAAAAGTATTATGAAACATCACAAATTGTTTGTAACATTTGAAAATAGACTTACTCATTGTCCTCAAGGATATCCTGAATAAGGTTGAGCCTCAGTCGCACAAGCTTCATACTTTGGAATGGGAATAGTTTACAAAATCTTGTAGTGAAATCTGCATCAAAACAAAGATCTTTCTTATATTTACAATGGTCCCATAGTCTTACGTTATGGCTGAACTGATGATAGTGTGTCTTCCCATACTCGAAGTAGTCCTCCATATTGTTGAAATTACAGTTGAGCATACCCTTGATAGTGCTCATTGCTTTGTCAGCATGCGGCTGGCCTCTGATCTGGATTATTTCGTATTTTAATAGAGGCTCATAGTGATAGAAATTAGCTGGCATAGCGTTCAAAATGTCACCCAAAAACGTAGTGCCCGACCTCCATGTCGACACGATGATGCTCCTCACGGGCTTACCCCCTGACTCCATCAGCAAGTCCTGCAGGCGACGAACCCCAGAGTGAGTGAAGTTGTAGTCCGCCAGTTCGAAGTTAATTCTGCTTCGAGTTTTCTCAAGTATCTTGTCGATGTTGGGCGAGCCATCGTAAGGGTTAGTCGGGAGGGGCTGTAAGTTATTGTCGTCGCCATCCTCGACCCTTAAGAAGTTCCTGATATTCCTGCGACTCTCAGGATAGGGACGGTTATTTGTGTTATCTGTATATCGACTTCCAGCAAGAATTAAGAGAACACTGAGGCCGAATGCGAAACATATCGAGTAAAAGTTGACTCGCCGCAGCATTACGATGTAAACACGAGAAGAGCGATCGACGACTAATTGTAAGGGTAGATATATTGTTAGAACACGAGCACTACCAAGATGCACTCACACTCATTTTAAGTCTTTAGGTGCATTATAATCATAATTCTTGACTACTTGTTTCTGCGGAAACACCGCAATGCACCTTCACCGCCATTTTGAATAAAGTGACGTAGACGTCAAAGCTTTTTTTTTCCAACTTTTAACCGATTCTGACACAAGACTGCTGCTTAGCTTATTTTATCAGTCTGAGTTGCTCACTACGCTACGTCACCAAAGAACACAGTCAATGTCAAAAAAAATGTTACACAGCACTGTTATTGAAATGTAAACCACTAAAAATTCACTACTTAAAATTTATTACAGTAATTACTTAACTTAAAACACGTCTACCACTTCAGACGCCTAATACCTAATAAACTTGCTGGCTGGTTACCTTCTAAAGTGCTTCTCTATAGTAAACACAGTACCCGTTAACTACCTAAGTTTTTTTAGCAAAAAGCCTACGTATTACGACAACGTTGTGCTACCTTTCAAAAACACCACTATAAAAAGCAGATACCTAGATACACACAACTTTATTTATAATAAGTATTATTACAAGTTCGTATGTAGATAAATACGTAATCCCTGAACAAATAATAGGTATATTTAATTTTCATGCGCTACCACACGACAAACACAACTGATTTTCAGTTGCAACAGAATCAGAATAATAGCTCTGACTAGTGGTTTGAAATTTTTATTATCTGGATAGGTACATGCAGCTACACAATCGTTTAGCATGCATCGTTTTAAATGCATGTTTTTTTAATCAAGTTGGCGATGGCGGGTGTAAGCGGGAGAAAACGTTGCTTTTGACGTTTTGTCGTGTTAAATGCGCACTTAAGTACCTACTATTTCCACCAAATATATGTATGTATGTATGCGTGGCGAAGACGAAAATTACTTCATCATAGGTAGGTATCTAGTATGTTATAAGTATGTAGCATAAGTTTTATGCTGTTTATGTTATTTCAATATAGGTATACTTACCTAATTATTTACTTTAACTATTATTACTTTTTTGTGTTGTGACATTGTAACAATTTTTATTTAATAAAAGACCAAGATTAAAAAAGGTAGGTATTATTTCAATTCTAACCTCACGCCTCGTCTGGTCTCCCTCACAGTTGCATGTTTTATGTTATTTTGTTATTATGTTTTACCTGTTGTTCTGCTGTTCTAAACAGAACTCGCCAGTGAGTTTACAGGCTGTATATTTTCGGTACTTAGGTAATTCACTTAGTTGAGACAAGAGGTAAAAAGAGACAGTTTAAGCTTCTTAATTTTTTGTGAATATTGTAGGTAGGTAATACAAACATACATACATAGGTACATACATATTCTCACGCCTTTATTTCCAAGAGGGCTAGGCAGAGCACATGAATACCAACTTACCTATTAATCTTGAACAGAAATAAGAAAACCACATTTCACCACTTTAAGCTTAGGGGCCCGGAGGTCTGTAAGAAAGAGGTAGGCATGAATCTTGTGAAAATAAACAAAAGCATGTTTGTTTTTCTAAATTTTGTGTATTGATTTAGTATGTACTTATTATATTACCTGATTAAATTAAGCAGATATGAAAAGAATATAATGCAAGATGGGTAAATAGGCAATGTAACAACATGTCAGCTTTTTATGATTTTCTGAAATGTCACTTATAATTATAAATGGGGGGAAAATGTGGAGGACCTACTCACATCTGTCTAGGTAGTAGGTTCCTAGATAACGTAAACAAGAGCACATGGTCGTCATTAAGCTATTTACTTTAAATAGTCAGACTCATGGGTTCTTTACGACATTACGACATACCTACTTTTCTATTGACTGTACCTTATTGCAATAGCAATTCTCAGCTGTTTGGCAGGCTGTGGTTTATACCTACCGCATCAGATGACACTTTATAAAAAATGGCACCGTTGGAAAAGAGTACCTTCACCAGACCTACTTATCTGATCACACTTTCTGCCTTGTTTCTAAGTGACTTTTGGGATGATAATTATGACTGTTTGAGTAAGTAGGTCTAACTTATTTTTATTTGTGAGAGATCAGAGCGTCTAGTGTATTCAAAACGATGATGGATGGATGATACCTACCCGTGTGTGGACTCATAAACATAAAGCGCCCCGAATGGAACCAACTGCGTTCGCAAATGATTGGGAAGTTGTAGTGTAACCATAACCACACTACCAAGTGAAATGATTTCTGTTCCCGTTGTACTTAGGTACCCATTCTAAGTCAATATCCGAAAATTGTTAGGACAGTAGGTACCCAAATAAACCAACATTAGGTATAGGTATAATGATGGTTCAAAATCTTATTATGGCGTCGTTGGCACCTGAATCCCGAAAAAAGTCCAGGAACATTGTAAGAGCGCGTATTAAGAGTACGAGTGGGCAGACGTTGATTTTAAAGCTTTCGTGCGCTATTTTACATGACAATGGAATCTCTCGACAACAGTTAGGGCGAAACTCACAGCGGAGCAAGCTACACACGTTTCAAGAAAAACGTAGCTCTGCGTTTTTCTATAGAGCGTGTGTAGCATGCGCCGCAGTGGGGTTCCGCCCTTACACATTTGAATTTTTTAGTGGCATTTGTAATATTACGACGATGCGGCCTACTCAAGGCTAAGCTGGCTAGAGTTCGTGTCAGCCCTATTGTCTATTCTTTTAGCTATTAAAAAAAAGGTAAACTAACAAAGCCAACCCGACAAAGTCAAAAATCACGTGAGGTATGTGTTGCTACGTAATAAATACGACAATTTCTATTTTAGTCGCATTACAAGGTGAGTGTAATGCTACTAAAATAGAAAGTGTCGTATTTAATGTAGCAACACATACCTTACGTGATTTTTAACTTTGTCGGGTTTGTTTATCTTTTTTTTAGTCTGTAAGTAGTACCTACCTAAATTTTAGGTACTTAAAAAAAGATAAACAAAGTGCATGACTCTCGGTATAGACCGATAGATGATTAGGGGATCAATTTGCAAGTTGTCAGATACTTTATGATCTATTCTTTTAGGCTAAAAGAATAGATCGTCTCTATCGAGAGTCATGCACTTAAAATCGAATTAATGGTAAAGCAACTAGGGATACATAAGTTACATGACACTTGTCGCTGATTGTTTACAATAAAAATACACGAGTGCTTAATAAACGCTATCTACTTACCCCATTTGGGAATACAGCTAGACATGATGTTGACGTATGAATGTAAAATGAATGTAACATTACGAGCCTATTTCATACACAAATCTCACGTGCATTTTTTCAGCATCTTTTGTAGGCATTTTTCAAATAAAGCTGTTACGCTTGCTGTTATCTCTATTTCCCCACCAATATCATAAATGCAAAAGTCACCTCTTAACCCCTCGTATGCGAGAAATGAAAAATATACTGCATTCCAGCCTCTTCTGTTTCAATATCTACAAATTACTTGTAGAAGAGGTTCGATAGTGCGAAATCTCTATGGTATGATGTGAGACGTCAAACGAGGACATTGACAGCTGTCATCGTTTGGGAGTGGTCTGGCTGTTGAAAAATGAAAAACGGTTCTTGGAGTGAGACTGATCGGACGCCAGAATTCTCCGCGTTTCATATCGAATACCAATCTGTATTGTTTGTCTGTGAATTATGACGAATGGCGGATGGTAACTAGCCTTTCCGCCTTAATCCCGTAGTCCCCCTCCGACATACTTATGATGATTAAAATAAAAAATAAAAAGGATATCCTTCAAAATGGAGCAGATCTGCTCCGTAGCATACGAAGAGGTTAAATCTGTTTTCAAACCCAAAATGATCCTAGAAATGGCTGCGAAGCGGGAAATAGTCATAATCATCCATAGGTACACATACAGGGTGTCCCGTGGCAGATTTTGGATTTGAAATTTGAATATTTTTCCAAAGGTTGCGCGTGGGAGCGGGAAAGTGTTACCGTTTGACTCGGCATTTGTGCGGATTGTTTACCCAAGGTACAGTAGTGAACTGGCGTGCAGCGCGGTTTCACAGTTAAAGCGTATTTTAAAGCATAAATTTGTGCGCTGTAGCTCACCGGTCATTTTGTTCTCACTACAATATTCGTCTATTAAATGACGCACCGAGTGGAATTCTGATTAGGACGTGGGCCCAGAAGTTCCATGCAACACGTCCAACAGTAAAAGAGCCACCTCCAGGTCCCAGCCAAACGTCAAGGATTGATCAAAACATTGCACGTGTTGAAAGCAGCGTGCAAAATAGTCCCCGCCCTTCCGTGTGTCAATTTTGCGTCAAGTTTGCGGCTGCCAAAAACCATGATGAACCATTTTTCAAGTTTGGACATTAAATTCCATCCTTTTAAGATCCAATTGGTACAGTACAGGAATTTAAAACTCAGTCGGTCAAAGAGCGCAAGGAATTTCTTTGAGAAGATGTGATGACCCTTCTTCGAGAAAATCTTCCTCGAAAAATCGAATAGCAGGTTTGAAGACATTGCATGGCCATCCAGATCACACCAGATCTCACATCTTTGGATTTTTTTTCAATAAGGGAAACTTAAAGATAAATTTATACGATAATTACCTGACGAATCTTTTGGAATTAAACGATAATGTGACGCGAGAAGTTGACGCTATTTTTCCGTCAGTACTGCAGCGCGTCAATCAAAATTCACTGGAAATATTCCCCGAGTGAGTGTGCTGCGATGGAACACATTTCGATAAAGTACGCTTTAAAAAACAAAATCCGCATGTTTCATCTTTCTTTTCATTATACCTAAATACGTTTACATTTTTAATTAAAAACATCTTTAAAATTAACTTTGAAATCCAAAATCTGCCGCGGGACACCCGGTACATATTCTCACGCCTGTATTCCCATGAGGGGTAGGCAGAGCACATGGATTCAAAAATCCAGTGCCACGTCTAGCAAATTCAGGGTAACCAGATGGCTAAACGTGATATTGCAGTGACAGGTTGCTAGCCCATCGCCCACAATACACTAACCCTTTCCCAGAGTCGACTCCCACGGGAAGAAAGGGGGAGGTGCTATTCTAACCCGGTACCACACATCATAGATATGTCTACCTATTTCACGTTTCGTGTGCTCTGCCTACCCCATTTGGGAACATAGGCGTGATTTTATGTTATTTATGTAAAAGTCAGTCTACTCTGTCTTCGGCATGGATCTAGCTTGAATCCAGAGAAAGCACATTGCTTCGATTCTGATACTTATATGACTTTTGCTTCACCCGCATTCGTTAATCCGGTTAATCTCTTCATACAACTCAACTCAATAATTACAACATACATACATACATAACCGTCACGCCCTATTCCCTGCGGGGTAGGCAGAGACAACAGAGCGCCATTCGCTTCTATTTTGACATACTTCTTTCGCTTCACTAACATTCATCACTCTCGTCATACACGCTCGACGATAATTACAACAATCTAAATTATCTAAATGAGGCTGTAGGTTTTCACTGCCTTGCTAGTCGCAGCGCAGCCAAACCTCAGAGAGCAGTCCTAAAGAGAGAGGGTTGATTACAGTAGAAATGTATGCATCTACTCGTATGTAATAGACGTAAAAGGTCGTTTGTAAATCAAACTGTTGTTGTTTATTTCACATAATCGTGAATTAAGGTAACTATTAAACATACAGTGAGTCGGTGCTCATTCAGCAGCGGTCAGGGTCGCTGTACAACCTTCGCTTCGGCGATGTAATAAGTAGGTATCTAGCTACTTACTGGGACTTTAGGAAGCAGAGTCAATTGGTCGAAACCAGTTATAATAACAGATCTTTGCTCCGTCGTTTCTGTACCTGTAAGAGTGGCTTATTCCGAGATTTTTTTCTTATCTGGTTGAATGCAGCCTTTGCCACCTAAGCATTAGAGCATTTATAATAATATTTGTTCAACTGGTAGTACAAATGAATTCAAATGATACTCTCTAATGTGACTCTCTCACATACATACATTCATAGAATCACGCCTATACTCCCCAATGGGGTAGGCAGAGCACACGAAACTTGACGTAGACGAAACCAAGATTATGAATAGGGAGGCGAATCAGGTCGGGTCGGGTTCTGAGGGGATGCAAAGAACTGTAACTTATTCAGCACGGTGACAGTTTCAGCCTACCTACTTATTAATGTAATTTTAATAGCGCTATTGTTACATTGTTCCAAATCTCAAATCTATCATGATAGAAAAAAAAATAACACTTAATCATTCACCGTAATTTTTATTCTCAAAAAACAGGAATCGTGTAAAAAAGAAGTTCACACTTTATAGCCGACAATGTGGAACTTCCCAATAGTTTCACCCAAGAAGAACCAGAGGACTATCTCGAGGGATACAAGGAAAAGTAGCCAGGCTTGTTTGACGGTCAGAAATTTGTAACAGCCGGTTTTGAAGAACTCGTTCACCAGAGCTAAGTCGTCCTTTAATTTCTGAAAAACAGACATACGACCATTAGAAAACGACCCGAGGCCACGGCAACGCGCATCTAGGAGGAATAAATGTCGAAGACTGTAAAGGCTGTTACGCCTCTGACATAGGTAATTATTTGGAATTGTATGCCAGTAAAAGTGTGCGTGAAATTTAAACCAGGTTAGTATTTTTTTTTATAAAAGCTCAGAATTTTTATTTTATGTATTTCAACATTTCATGGTCACCCTACAATATTGGTAGTAGAACAATGCGGCTAAACGTGGGCCGCCTTTTTGAAGAACGTTTCGCAACTACAATCCGGCTGAACGTTAAGCCGCCGCTTTACAAAACGGCGCTATTTTGCAAAACGGCTAGGCGTTATGTAAAACAGCGGATTATACAATCCGCCTGCGACATATACATTATACTGTATTAGGTATATACCTATTGACAACGCATATCATTTTGCGAACTAATGAAAATTACAACGGAAACGGAGCAGCGCGGCCGAATGCCGAAATTCGGTAAAACCTGCTGAACTTCGGTTGAACCGAATGTAAAACGAATTTCGGCCCATCCCTAATTTTAAATGATGCCTTAGGTGAGTCTCGGCCAAAAAGGTTTTTCCATATGAGGTACCCAGCAAGATGATGTGATGTTGATACCTATTCCACGTAATAAATCTATGCTTCAGATTGTCGATTTCTCGAAAGCTGAATGCTTCAGAAAACCATTCATCCTGAACAATTACTTTACGAGTATATACATACGTCAAAGAAAATCTTGGTACACGGCAGTACTAAGTTACGGCATAACATCGTTTCCTATGAAAAACTCCGTCAGGTAAACTAATGTGACGATAAGTGTTCTTTATGTCAGTCCGTATAAAACCACGGATGTTGCGATACAGCTGGTTCTAGTATTAGTTTTTGAGTTTGAAGCCGTGTATTAGAACAACAGTTTCATAGTTGGCGCTTACTTTTTGATTTAACATCGCGCAGTTTTAAGGTGAAGTGGTATACATACAAGAGGGAGGAGGGTCGTCATTTTAGAGTTGAGGGGTGCTGGTCTCTTGTTTAAGTGTAAAGTAGTCGACGGGCCAGGGCAGTTCCGAGTTAGATGCCCAGACCAGGATTACGAGCAGGAGGTAGAACACCTGTCCGACGATAGGCCGAATGTCAGTGTCAGGTATGTAAACAACAATATCAATAATGAGTGGACTTGTTTCTTAGAGAACGATCCTTTAACATTTAGGCTTTTCCACTGTAGCTATTACGTGGTGAACATTTCAAGATAACTGTAACAAACTTACAGGCCTCACTAATAGGACCCTGTTATTTCTGTTTGAATAGGGAAACAAAAATGCATCTTTTCATTCGGCACCTAATTATAAAAAGACGCTAGTTAAGATACAATAATTTCCTGACATCTTTTAGGCCCCAAAACCTTTAAGAGCGCTCTTAAGTTTTGTTGCGGTGGTTTTGTTTAGTCTCGAATCTAGATAATAATATCTGTTCTATTCAGTGTTTTAGGTATAGGTTACCTTCATTTCACCGCTCTGCAAGGGTGGTGCCATTTCCAAAGTATAAAATCCCTTAGCAACGCGCATCTTAGCAGCCAGCTCGGACTTGGATGCGCGCCCCCATTGCTCTGCAAAAATCACTTCCGTAAATTAGAAATAAGGATAATGATTGGTGATTGGTTGCTCGGTGATTCTAATATACATGCTGTCTGTGAACAATATGCGGAAAGTACATCTAACTGACTGAATCGACACCCGTTCTTGAATGTAAATGGATACCTACTTAGCTAGCTAGCTGTGCCCACGACTTCTGTAATGTGATAATGTTTCTTCGCTTATATTGGTCGCAGCGTGATGTTATATAGTATTAAATGATTTATCTAACTTTTTTTTTTCAATTCGATCCAGTAGGTAGGTACCTAGTTCCTAAGATTAGCGTGTTCAAACAAACAAACAACCAAACAAACTCTTCAGCTTTATAGTTTTGGTCAGATTTGAATTGGAAGTAACTTAGACATACCTATAGGTACTAGTTACTACCCGTTAGTCATTTTATGGTTAGATTGTTTTGCTATGACCTGCCCAAACTATCTTTGCTATGTAAAAACGCTTCTTTAACCTGCACCACTTTGCATTTTAAATACCTTTAATAAACTCCGCCAACGTATCACGTCTTCGGAAGGCTTCACGCTTGTAGACTTCCGACAGCTCCAACATCAACTGCATTCGGCTCCCTATAAACGACTATTTTTTGGAAAAACATATTTTTTTACCGACTGTACCTACTTGCGTCGACATTGCATAATTCTCTATATCAAATTGCAAGTCATGTCTGCAATTGTGACCAATTTGAACTTGTATGATTTTACCGCAACGAATTAGATATATATGTAGGTGTTTTCTTTAACAAGTAGGTACGTAAAAATAATATCGAGCACTATTGTACGCAATTAAATGCGTGTCAAATGCAGGTACATAAATACATTTCAAGAAATCCTTTTAAGAGCCAACTTTAATAACTACTTATTCGAAATAGATCAGCCCTTAATGTGATGTGTGCGTTTAGGAAATTGGTTATCCCAACGCTTATAATGATGACACGGAAACTGTCCTGAAAATATCAAAACCTAAGATTATACTTAAAAGTAATAAAAAGGAGTCTCACGAAATGTCCCGGTCAATGTTTTCAAGAGCGTATTCGCTGCCATGGTTTGATATAAATTATCACTTCCTAATTGATTTCTGTACCGCACAATAAAGATTTATTATTAGTTTATTTTTTCCGAGCAGCAGTTAAAGATTGTCAATTTTGAACTTAGTCTTAGAATGTCAATGAGTTTCCATCAGCAATTTTTTTTAATCACTCTAAAAAGTTTGTTACATAATTCGGTTTCACACTGTGCACTGAGGTGCTATCCATCCTCGGAGTATCCATCACAAAACTCTAAAATCGCAAAGGTGTATCCATATGGTGGATCATACTCGTGGAAAAGATGTTTCTTCCTGTTTTTCTGACATGAACCCATAGATATATGTTTTTTTTTATACCAGAATGGTACATATTTTTAAATGTTATGTTTTACTTACATACTTTAGAATCACGATTAGTAAGTAGGTACATCGATGTACAAAATAAAAACTCTCCATCCTGTATGAAAACTTCCGTTACGCAACTTTTGTTTATACAGGGTGGAACGTTTCAATGGGCCCTGGAGGGGAACTACAATAAATCCTTTAGTTAGCTCATTTTACTGAAAGGAAACATTCCTTTATTTTTAGAAAGAAACAAAATTGCATTAAAAGATTTTTTTAATTTTTCTTGTCTCAACCGGAAATCGAACCAACTAAAAAATAAAAATAAAAACATTGCTTGTTTATTATACGAATCGGTAGGACTATTGTTTAGGATAAAATTTGTCTAAGAAACATTTGGTCTTACACTTAGATAAGTACGAGATGTTCATGAAATTTAATATTTATTACATTGTTTTGACGTGACAACGACTTATAATTCGATGGAGCCGGGTGCACGCACTAAAAACATGACGTATACGGCGTTACCTCGATGAGTTCGATTTTAGGCGTCCCATTCCCATTAAACCAATTACGTTGCAGAAAGTTTATCAGAATTTCAACTCCAGTTCTCAGCGTTCGATAGCTCAGTTGGTTTAGCGGTGGACTCGGTGGAGCGAGTAGTTCCCCTCCAGGGCCCATTGAAACTTTCCACTCTGTATATTAAGGCGAGGTTCTACTAGATTTGTACCCCGCGTCCCTCTCGCGCAAAAGAAGGCGAAGGCGGGGTAGCGGGCGACGCGGCAGGTTGTCAATACGTTGGGCACGCGGTCAAGTTTTAGAATAAATATGAATTTAAAAAATAAACAACATCGATTGAAAACTATAATTTAGCAGATTCTCTGTAGTACTTAAAGATAAATATTTCCATATAAAAATTATGTAGAAATTAAAAAGAATAAAACCAAATAATGGGTTTTAGTTTTTATTTTTGCCTGTTTTCGAGAATTTATATGATCGAGGAAAGTACATCCTATCGTGTAACCAATTAGCACGTTCCTTAGGCAATATCTTTACGTATAACATATATTTTTTTCAAGACTGTCATTTAGCAGAAAGTATGTAAAACATTAGATCTTGCAACCTTCAATTCCGTCTCCCTTGGAATACCTCGCCTTAAAGAGCGTCGCTTAACTGGAAGCGTGTATGTACTGTATTCCAAAATCATAATTATGTATACCTTTTTAGACAAAGGGAGACTTTTTACATCTCTCATCTTAATTGACGATGGAGGCACTTTACACCTCTATTAAACTTAAATTAATTTAGTGTATATTTTATAAATTATTATAATAATAATTTATAAATTACACATAAGTATATATATTTTTTATTTTGACTTGTGGAGATCGTATGGAATCAGCAGTTTGCTTTATTCAGGGAACCTACGCACTACACAGCCCTATGGCTGTTATTTTTATTTTATTTTTAATAATATAAGATAACTAGTGCATGTGTTGCTGGCCCGAGACTGGAGTGACGCGTCCCGTAAGGGTTCGTGGCGTAAGCAATCGTTCCTCGGTACCACTCTGCTTTCAGAACAGGACATGATGGCATGAAAACCTCCGCCAGCGCGTTGCCTTGGCCCTTGGATCAATGATGCATGCTTTTACTTAAATATCCTGCCTCCACATTTAGTACACTATGTTTGTTTTTATGTAAATTTTCACAATTTTTTGTATTTTTTTTTGTAACTTATTTGTCTTTGTTTTGAAAAAATTACTTTCTGCCAATGATGGTCTTTCCGAAGCGCTGGTAAAATAAAAAATGACGTGTAAAAGTGCTCTTACTCCTAAGAGCACTTTTACACGTCATTTTTTATTTGCATAAATAAAGTTTTGTATTTTGAATTTTTGAATATTGAATCTACATATATATAACTGTTCGGCTCAGGATGACATCGTCCACAATCCTATTTCGTCACCTTCTTAAGTCGTCCACAGTGCCATGTCGTCAGCGGAGCCTACAATTCCTAAATCATCACCTTCCTAACTCGTCCACTTTCTGATGTCGTCAATACCCCATTTTGTCTACATTCCTATTTTGACCACAGTGCCAACTCGTCCACTTTCTGATATCGTCAAAATCCCATTTTTGTCTACATTCCTATTTCTAACAAAGTGCTAACTCGTCCACTTTCTTTTATCGATCTCAGTACTACCTACTTGGTCAGCATCGTAAGTGCCAGCTCGTCCAAATTCCTATGTCATCCGCAGTGCCAACTCGTCCGCATTGAGCACGAATGTTTGTACTCGAGTGTGGGTGTTCAATATGTTTGCTATACAGGTTGGAAAGTTTCAATGGGCCCTGGAGGGGAACTACTCTAAATCTTGGACCAAGTGATAAATTGGGCACTATGCACAATGCCCGGGCATTATGAATAATGCCCAATATGAGCGGGCAATGTGATAATAATTGTTCAAATAATCACATTGCCCGGGCATTATACATAATGCCCATCACGTTTTGGGCAGAATAATAAAACCATGTTTTATTATTATTTACTAAAGTTGCGCGAGCGAGCGTAGCGAGCGAGCAAGACCCCTCGGAGCGTATACGACTCTGACAGGTTAGGTTAGAAGGCCAAGGCGGGAGCGAAGCGCAGCGAGCTCCCGCCTTGGCCTTCGAGGTTAGTTTTTTTTTTGGCTTTCACTATTTTGTAATACACGTTTGGCTATATCGTGAAAAAAAGGGTGTCCAAAAATATAAAAAAAAAACTATCATTATTTGTTGTAACTGTTTTAGGATATGATCAAATAACCCTGACCATTTTTTTTGTCTATGTCAAGTTTCGTATGCTCTGCCTACCTCGTTTAGAAACATAGGCATGATTGTGTGTATGAACGAGTATGTAATACACTTCAGATTTAGCTTTATTATCACTTTGCCCAATTGTCAAGTAGCAGTATAATAATGCCCGGGCAATGTGATAAATATCGAGGTTTGCATGATGATTTATCACTTTGCCCGCTAGAGCTGGGCATTATGAATAATGCCCGGGCATTATGCATAATGCCCGCATTAATCACTTGGTCCATAACATATACATTAGTTGAAGAGTTAGCACTGTGGTCTAAATATGAATGTTGACCAGTTGGCACTGCGGTCTAAATAATACTTAATTGTTGACGTGTTGGCACTGTGGTCTAAATAGTAATGTTGACGAGTTGACACTGTAGTGTAGACTAATTAGGAATGTTGACGAATTGGCACTGTAGTCTGATTACGAATGTAAACGAGTTGGTACAGTGGCCCACGTAAGAAAGCGGACGAGATTGGGAAGTGACGATATAGGAATGCTGGCGAATCAGTACAGTAGGTAGACCATATATGCGAATGAGAACGACTTAAGACGGTGACGAAATGGAACTGTGGCCGAAGTCATCCTGAGCCAACTGTTCCATGTTTCAAAACCACTTTGTAAGTTGTAACATATTTAGAAAAACGTCCAAGAGTAGCGTAGAATTTAATACAGAGCATAGAGGCCGCCTATGTTAGTGAGTAAGCACGCCGTGGATGTCGTAAGAGGCAACTAAGGACATAGGTTAAGGTATACTTTAGGCGACAGGCTAGCAACCTGTCACTATTGTACCTGCCACCTCAAAACCTAAAAAATGTCTATGTAGCGTTTTTTGTACTCTGCCTACCCCGTTTGGGAATATAGGCGTGATTGTATGGAGCTCTCTATTCATGAGTGACTCATTCATATCCCAGTCACCCAAAGCGTCAGGAACAAAACGCACCAACATAAAGTTCATTATTTTATTTACCACAGTATGTAGTGGAGCTAAGATGAATAAGTCAAAAACTTATTGGTTTAGCTATTTAATTTCAATCCTTTCAAGTTTAAATACTCAAAGTTTTAAATAAGACAAGCGGTGGGTCATTATATTAATTTAGTAGATAAACCTATTAGCAAATGTCAACAAAAGAGCTCAAACGCAGTTAAATGTAATACTAAAACCAGCACTAAAAGTAATGTGAATAAATATTTGATTCAATACTTTCTTAGGAAAACATAATGATCCGATTTATACAACACAAAAATAGAAACCCAGACGTTGGATGATAATCGCGTGTACATTCTGTGTGGTAACGTAACTCATAATTTTATTTTAGCTCAAAAGTTTTTCTCGAACTTCACTTTTTCGCTATTCTCAATTTGCCATTACCACAAGTTCACTTCTTCTTGGGTTTTTTAGCGGGCTTGGTTTTTTTAGCGGGCTTGGGTTTTCTAGCGGGCTTGGGTTTTTTAGCGGGCTTGTCCTTTTTGGCTTTCGCAGCAGCTTCTGCTGCAGCTTTGACAGCTTTAGCTTTTTCTTCTTCTTGTTTCTTTTTTGCGGCGGCTTCCATGGCTTTTTTTTTAGCTTCCTTCTCTTTAGACTCGGCAAGTGCTCGTGCTTTTTCTTTTTCAGCAGCGGCTCTTTCAGCGGCTTTGATCTTGTCTTCTGCAGCTTTCTTTTTTGCGGCGGCAGCAGCATCCAAAGCTCTTATTGATGCCTGTACGCTGCCCATCACCGAATCGACGACACCTCCAACCGTTTTTTCCAAGGCCTTTCCACCTAAACCTTGGAAGAAGTTTTGTGTCATCGGCGGTACCATTTCCACTTTTGCGTATCCCCATGCTTGAGCCGCTGCTGGTCTGAACGCCTTTCCCGCAGCTAAAAAAAGATTAGCAATCGATTCAGAAAGCTGTAGCAGTTGTACCACAGAATTGTAGCTTAGTAAGCAAAATAACGACTAACTGATCATCAGGGGTCGGATTTTTCGCTCGTTCCCAAAATATCAGAATTGCAAAATACTAGATTTCCGACATACCTGCTTATCAAAATATCAGATTCCCGGAATA
Source organism: Adoxophyes honmai (assembly GCA_005406045.1). Lineage (NCBI taxonomy): Eukaryota > Metazoa > Arthropoda > Insecta > Lepidoptera > Tortricidae > Adoxophyes > Adoxophyes honmai. Next base: position 87,517 of record BHDV01050207.1, on the reverse strand, counting down.
CCAGATTTTCTTTATACTAGGTGCGTTTTTATTACAGTTTTGTAAAGTACTATGTTCTCAATACACCATTTTCCATTTAAAACCGAATTCTTCTAATACCAGATAACGAAAACACCAGGCTCGCAAAGGCTGTTTCGATATTAAAACGAACATAGTTTAACACTTAACTGTCCCAAGGATATTTACTATCCCAACACCAAATGTCCAAAGTCGTCGGTATCAAACAACTGAGTGAGTTGACCTATCTTTCATTCTCCCTCGCTTACGCCACTGTCATGGGTCGCAAAGTCCGTGCATTACATGTAATGCACAAATGTATAGAATCGTCTATTTCTGACGTCACGTAGACGTGGCAGACCTAGTTTGACGGTGCATTACATATAATGCACGGACAATCAAGCGTGTAAGTACTGATATACACTGGTGCATTATACATATAGGGGAGGGCGGGGTTAAACGTGCCGATTTTAAGAAAAATGTAGATATTACGTAGAGTGTGAGTGTTAGACTAATGCTCTGCAGGTTATCTGTTACTAAATTTAATGTAGTTTCTGTAACTATATTCTGTTTTAGGGTATATCTAGCACAAAATATTTTATAAGCCATTTTATACAAAAAGTCAGAGGGGCACAATTTACCCCGTCAGGGGGCGTGTTGTGCCGATGGTGAGGCAAGTTGTGCCGTGTATATTTACAGCAAGTATAATCGATTTAGATGGATTTTAAATCAACAATATGCCTTTATTTTCCAAATAAAGTGTATTTATTTATCAAACGTTAACAATGTGTAACTAGCATTAGCTTAAACATGCATTTTACAGTTGTACTTTATAATGAGATCAAATCAACTAGGGCAGTTGTATTTAGTAAACAAAAAGTAAATAATTTCTTATTTATATTAATCAATCGTAATAAAGTATTATTTAAATTTATATGTAGGTAATTTTGAATTACTTTCTTGAGTAAAAGTAAGCGGAAATGCTGTTTAAGCAAATATATGAGAGACATTTCTCACCAAGGATGCATTTAGAGTGCGCCCAGTCCCTGCATACACTACCTGCTCCACTGCTCTGTTGATTCCAAGCTAGCATATGAGTCACAGCAAAATAATGCAAAAATAATCTTCTTCGTCTTCATTTTCTTTTAAGAAAACCCTTCTTTCTGCGGAATTTTTCGTGCCATTTCTTTCTTTAGTCTGAAATTGTTTTCCTTTACCTTTTACCTGCCTGACGTCAACTTTTTCTCCGATTTTCTTTTCATGAGCTTGTTCTTCAGCTATCGCGTTCTATTCCCGGGTAGGTATCAGTAAGAACATCGCTCTCTCTTTCTGATCCTTAGTTTATTTCTTGTTGCCTAATGCTTTTCTGGCTAGAAAATAGGATCTTTAGATGTTCCTGGTTGAGGATCATCATAGCAGGCTGTAATGCGAGTATCTGACTCTGTGCCTCTTCAAAGGTTGTTATTGCGAGTGATAATTTGGAAAGTTTGCTATGCAAATTCTTGAAATATACTCATATTCATACTCATTTATTCATAACAAAATTATTATTATATGTCATCTTAATCCACCAAACAAAATAATATAACAACGTTACTGAATATTTACTATTCCCTAAGTATAAATTATAGTTGTGCCTCATACGGGGTTGATTGTGCCGCGGCACAATTAGCCCCCAATTTCAGGCACTTTTTACCCCGTTAGCAACATAGTCACCTTTAAATAAATTAAAAAAAAAGTATTGAATGTAGTGATTTATTACATTGATCTTACAATTCTGCAATAAATTGTGCACACTTCAACAAAAATATTCAAAACGATAGCTTAAAAATAAAAATATTAGACCAATAAGTTATGAACACGAAAATATTTACTTCCTTGACATTGGAAGGGCATGTGACTGTTAACCAATGAAACTGTGGCGCTGATGCAACTAAGATGGCTGCAGGTTGTCCGCGCTGGTAAAGGATTTCTAGACGTAAAAACAAAATCTACCTATGTCTTTTCTTCGCTGAGCAAATTCCATCGGCACTACCTACCCGCGGCACTTTGAACCCCGCCTTCCCCTATCATGCACGGACGTACCGAGCTAGGTTTTCAGTGTATTACATATAATGCACGGACATTCAAAGTGTTAAAAAAATCTGGTATTCTGGGAATCTGATCTTTTGATAAGCAGGTAATGTCGGCAATCTAGTATTTGGCAATTTTGATATTTAGGGAACGAGCGGGATTTTTCATCGCATGATCCGAGGCAAGAAAACTATGGAGTCGATATTAAAATTAAATTATTATTCAAACCATACTCATATTCATTCATTTAATTAAGAATGAAATTAAATTGTAAATATAATAAATCGTTATGAGTAGAAATAAATTACATTGTAAATAAAAATAAAGTAAAATAACACATTACTTTTATTTTGTGCATCTAGTTTCCAATATCCATAAAACATGTAGATACAGGAATGAGTGCCTCAAAATCTTGACAAGGTATGGCATGTGCATTGTCCACTTCAAAATTACAATTGTAAAACGAGTAAATAATGGCAATTTTTTCCATATTTTAATTTTATTCAGTAAGATTAATTTTCGATTAACATTTTTAAACTGTTAACCTGCACAAGGGACAAATTATTACGGGACTAAGAAAATTAGTGAGTATGAGTATGAATATGAATTAAAAGTTTAATTTTAATATCGACTCCATAGTTTTCTTGCCCCGGATCATGCGATGAAAAATCCGAACCCTGCTGATCATGATCAAACAAGTTGTTACAGATTAACAGTTACGATAGTCTTGTGTTTAGGTAAATACTATTTTATAATGAAACTAAATTTATTTTAATTTATTTTTTTATTTTGAAATGAATTATGTATTTTATATTTTGAAATGAATGTATATAAAATCCTTTTAGGATTAGCGTAATATCTAGTAACCTAAATTTAACGCTCATTAGGGCAACATACGATGAACTTTGACATCACTTTAAAGGATATTAATGATTATTTTCTGCATGAATTTTCTTCTTCGGATTTTTCAATTTTTTTTTTCACGCGCTCTACTTTGTCTTCGAGATATTTTAACTCCCCTTGGTACTGCTTGTGACGCAGATATTTCAGTTTTCTTTCTAAGTATAAGGAGAAATTGTCCATTTGGTTCACAATGGCAACCACCACCGGGTTCACTACCAGCGGCTTGGCCTTGGTGCTCGCGATGCGGTCTTTTGAGTGGTGCCATGCCTTTGAAATGACAGGTTTTACTTTTTTCAGTGAAACTGCAAGATACAAAACAAATGCGGATTTAGAATTGAATAAAAAGCATTTTGAAAGCATTGCTAGGAATATTCATGATGTTATTAATACTAATTACTCCGGCCATCCACCTTTGTTTTGCTCCAGTTTCTATTATACTAGGAGTGCACCCATCAAGTCTAAGTATGTGCGTCAATAAAAGTAGATACTACAAAACTACTAGGTAGTAGTAACTAAACTAAGTAGGGTGCAGAGAACTATTTGAAAGACCTTAATGTAAGTAGTAGTAGCTAAATGCATTAAATTTAACGTCTTGAACTCGTTGGGTGTAGTAGTTGATTTCTTGTAATCAAAATACAATCAGTGAAACACTAGTATGTTCTGGTCACGCTACCGGTGCAGACTACTAGAAAACTGAACGGAACCCACCTAAAGCTATATCGAGTACTACTCGGGCCATTGTGTTTGCCATTTAGTGTTAATGGGGTAGAAATGCCGCAGGAACCATTTAATTTGCCTTACAGATATTGTTTTGAATGAATTTATCGTTGTTACGCCATTTGTTGTTGAGTTTTGACTTCACAAACTGACACTTGAGATTTCGTCAACGGTTATTGATTCCTACATGGTCATTGGTTGTACAAGAAGGTCGTCATGTAATAATATTTAGCTTTATACAGTTTGGTTATGAAGTTCCATAATACCAATTCATTGTTATTAATTTTATTATATTTCTATGAATTACCAGGGAAATAAATAAGTAACATAGGTATAAAGACTTAATATAGCGCTGCCGACTAAATAGCCTAAGATCCCGCAATACAACGACCTTCACCGAGCTGGTTAATAATTCAAACAAATTTTTTATGCAATTTAATATATCAAAGAATATGTTGCATATACCCTTGCCTAGCAAATTTCAGTCCGGAATTAAAAAAAAATCTATGTATGTTTCACCAGTTTGGTTAATGGATAAATTTTATACCAATCGAAAGTATGCATAGTGTGGTTAATTTATGTATCTATTATTTTTGTTGATGTAGTGGAGATGTTTGGTGGGCCGAGTTGGTGGGAGACAGGTGGCGACGCCGGTTTTCAAACAATAGTGTGACTTTTGCCTATCCAACCTTCTTTATTCTGATCCGTGATACGAACATAGGTAAAAAAAAAAGTATACTTTACAAAAAGTATAGTTTACTTACCTACATTATATTTTGGATTAGAACGTAGGTAGGCAACGATATCATCAGAGATCGGAAAAAATTGCGACATTGTTTGCAATAATGTGGATATGACTCCAAAATTAATCGAACTGTTAATTAATTATTCATTGAAACATAATTTAAATTTTTGGCGATAATAGTTTACTTATAAAGTGCTTATAAGCACGTATATACTATAATAACTTAAAAAAAAATTACGTTACGACGACTATGAATTACATAAATAATTATTAGGAAAAGGTTCGTATTTAAAATTGGTATCGTTTCCATAAATATTTAGATACTTATAATAAATAATTAACGATTTGAAAAATAATACTGTATTTTTTCTTAATAAACCAATATTTTAACAAACTTTTGGATTTATTGACTAGGAATCAAATTATATGTCAAGTATAAAATTAAAATAATAATGCTAGAAGTGGCTGCGAAGCGTGAAATAGTTATAATCAAGGTTATGTCTATTTCACGTTTCGTGTGCTCTGCCTACGCCATTTGAGAACGTAGACGTAATTATATGGATGAATGTTTGTATGTAAGAAATTAATTAACTGAATAACATTTTGATTAATTTTGGAGTCATGTCCACATAATTGCAAACAATGTCGCAAATTTATCCGATCTCTGGATATCATTGAAAGGTTAAAGACACAAAATAATGGAGCAATAGATAGTTAAACATTTTAATACGAACAGGGTTTATCGGCCATAATATCAATTTTGTACCTAACAACCGGAACCTCAGTAAAAAAACTACAGCAAAATAAGAGATATAGCGCCATACACTGTAATACAAGTTTATTACCGAATTCCTGGGTCAATGGCTCCTCATCCTTGGTTATTGAACCGTCCTTTTCCATACCTTGCATTGCAGGTTAGTACATTCCGCATCGATGAATTGAATTCATGCAAAAAAAAATGCTTAGAGTTATTTTTTACTTAAATCACTAATACCGGTTTACCGTTCCTGTCGTTCACCGGCGACCATACGGCGACCGGCACGGCACATGGGGTGACCGCAAGTGTAAACGTCACTATAATCGGCTGCGCTCGGCTAGTGACACTTGTCATAGCCTGACTAGTTGACGACGGTTGTTGGACGGGCTAGTCATCTAGTGTAAAGACTTTCGTTGTGGTTCGGAATACGTGGACCGCATTTCGTTTACGACGAGTCAGTGTAATAGGGATGATGACAGGGTTAAAAATATATCATTTAGTCCGTAAGTTCGATTATGGAAAAAATGAGACACATATTTTTTAGTTTGATAATACCTAATTAAACATCGACAAAGGTACAGATCATCAAACTTCCTGAGTGGGGGCTCGTGACGTCACGTTTGAGTAAAAATCAGTACAATTTTTACTTAAACGTGACGTGACGCGAAACTTTTAGGCTCTGTATTATCGTCATTTTTGGCCTGTCAAATAAAAGAAAAAATATGGGTACAATATTTTTTCGTAGTCTATCTGACGGATTAAATAGTTTTTTCTAGTCATCTAGCTTATTGCCGCTTTGGGCTTAGCACGACAACATAACGAGATGACCTGTCATTGCTGACGTCTAGTTAGACAGCGACAGACATAGTCAATATCGCGCGCGTTTCGTATCGCGCCTCGCTGTGCCAAGCTGGCTTAAGCCCGTCACAGACTACGCGTATACGATAATATTTTATCTGCGTATAAATGCCATCTGTCTATATGTCGATGCCAACAGATAGTTGACGGTAAATCTGCGCTGTGTGTGTTAGCTCATTGAACTGTATCGGGAGCGAAATCGACAGATATCTGTTCAGTTACAGATGTCTTACCGTATCTGCTTAGTGTGTGACACGCTTTATGCGCTTATAAAGTATGTATAGGTTTATTTCCCTGTGATTTAACTGTGCGAACTTACTCTTTCTCTCTCTATCTCTCTCTTTATATTAAGCTTACATTTTATAGTGTTCCGAACCACAAAAGTAATCTATATCTGTCTGTCCGTATCTGCGGCAAACATTTCGATGTTCGGTTTAATATGAAGCGGGAAAAATTAAAGCTTTTAATTTGGCCATGAACAAATTGTAACCTTGCTCTGCCACTGGACTCGACATGAGCTCACTTAAGGAAGATAATTTTCGGGAACCACTTAAAAATAATGATTTGTAACTTAATTGGCGCTCAAGAACACTTTTTACAATGCTTGTACCCCGTACACGATATCGTTAAATTTTATTAATTTTCGCTTGGCGAGTGAGACTGTGAGTAGTGTGAGCATTGAGGATATAACTTATAGAGTACTAATGTCATCTTGGTTGTTCGGAAATTATTCCGCAAAACAATTGAAGATCTCGCTGTGCTCTTATTGGCCGGCCC